>KK118384.1:99254-244233 GCA_000611955.2 Stegodyphus mimosarum | reverse complement strand
ATATAGAAACAGAAGGAATTGATTTCGTGAGCATGGAATACTTCTGTATCAGACAGAAATGTCTGATACAGAATGCGATTAGCTACAAATGCGATTAGCTACAAATCCTCTCTTCTTCAGCAGCAAAAATATGTTTTCTATAATTTCATACGCTTTAGACATTATTTACAAAACCAGTTTTGGTCTGATGGCATAGTAAAATGATTGTAAAAAACGCAAAAGGGTGGTAAAACCAAAAGCAGGATGTGGTTTGAAAAAGAACAAAAACGTTAAAATTTCAAAACGATAGAAATTACAAAACAAAACGGAAGCAAGGTAGCGATTTTGATTCAGGAAAAATGTAGAATATTAACATAATGTTTCCAAATTAAAAATATATATATAAAACAGATTAAATCATCAAAAGGTAAGGAGAAATAAAATTGAAATGAAAAACTCGCCAGTTTCCGAGAATGAAAGAATCCAACATGAACATACAATAGCAATACAACAACAAAAAAGGGGAGTGCACCGAAATGAAAACGACCAAACTGTAAAACATTTCTCGCATATGATGCTAGGTAATGAGAAGAAAAGGGAAAAGAAACATGCCAATGTAAAATTTAAAGTTAGCCAAAGAAGAATCTTAATTTGCCTTAGATTTTCAATAAAACTCTACAGATTTCAGGGCGATTAACACAAACCCTCTTCTTGAGGAGCGGGGGGGGATTGTCTTGCGTTTAATCGTCCTCGGAAATGATAGAATTTACTTCAAAATCTACGCTAAACTAAGATTATTTTTTTTTGCTTTCAAAAAAGTTTTTATGAAAGAGTATGTGATTCAAATTGTGCGAGTTAGGAAGCTTAGAAGTCTATACTGAATTGGCTTAATCTAAATACTAGTCTAGACTGCCAGACGAATTTCTACCCCTTTTTAACTTTCAGTACTAGAATATAAGTAAATACAACAATATTATTCAATCAAGGATTTACGCATATGTCCGGCATGACCCTTTCTAAGGCATTGTGGGGTGACTGTAGGATTTCATTTTATGCTAATTTTGGTTGAATATTTGTAATAGACGTTGCAGCTTCTACCTCATGTTTTAAGTGTATGTTTTAATTCTTCTTTTTACTTTTCTTTTACCTTTACTTTTCGTACCTTTTCCTTTTAGCATTTTTTTTTCTTATTTTTTTAGCACGGGTGTATTTTAATGAGATGGGCAAGGCACTAGAGCATTTGCTCGGATCTCTTTCTTTATATACATATCGTTTTTATGCTGTGTCTAGTAAATGTTGTGTTTGCACTTTGAATATTTCTCTTTTGTATTGAAATATTTTCTGAAATAAGTGTTGATATTTTCTGAAATAAATCATTGTGAAGAGAAATAAAAAGAGTACAGCATCAACAACATTCGAAGCATTTGATAGGATTTTGTATTCATAGTACACCTGTCTCTCTCTCTCTAACACAAGAAAGAAAAATAACCTGTATTATAATTAACAGAAAATACTGATAACGATGTACTTATATTTTTAAGCAGTTAATCTGGAAAGTAAGCTGATTTTATTACGGAAGTTAATTCAGCGTTCAAAAGAAAAAGAGTGCACTATAAATAACGAAAGAATAAACATCATTAGAAATGAAGAAACTAAGTTATAAAGGATATTAAAAAGCTATATTTGCAATAGAATTTGAACAATATCATTGAGTTCACACCCACGTAAAAGGGTTGGTTAGATTTTTTTTAATTGTAGGATATTTATGTATTTTGGACAGATTAAACAGTTAAATTGCTTACTTTTGTGAACAAATATAAATCCCAAATACCATATGTCATCTATTATCGCTGATGTTATCCTGCACATTTTTGTTTTCCTTTTTGTATTTTTTTGAACAGTTTTTTTTTATTTATGGTTTGTTGTGAGAGTGATTTTTCTATCGTTCTGCAGTAAACAAAACTTTAAAAAAAAGGTCTCGTTAATCCGTAATCTGTTTTATCAGACGCTTGGCTAATAGGGAGTTAATTGTATGTAAAATAAATAAATCAAGAATATGCAAGTTTAATTAATTCACGAGAACAACAAAAAGCGAAAAATTAGATACAAACAGTTGCTTACAAAAGTTAAGTACGCGATGGTAAAATCAACAAAAATGGAAAATTAAAGATCTGATTAACCCCAAATTAACATGAAGGTACCAAATATGGTACGTATGAAAGCAAACAAGTATTATATACAAAGCAGGAAAATAATATTTACTTTCCGTAATTATACGATGACATCACATTTGAGTTATTAACAAATTGATGTTTAAAACTAAAAACAAACAAACAAAATGTACTGTAGTAAGATATGTGACCATTCCGGCCCTTTGACACAAACTTCCTGGCCTTTACTTTCAATGAGGTGATCAACCATCGAAGATGCTAACGATATCCATTCCTCCATTACGGCAGTTGAAAACTACTTGAGACGGGCTGGAGAGGTAAATGTGTAGAGACAGCGCACCTGAGGGCATTCCAAAGATTTTCGATGGGATTAAGGTTAGAAAAATACGGTGGCCAATGCATACAAGATAATATCTCATTCTTCTGGTACACGTTAACGATGTTGGTTCGATGGGGAAGGGCATTATCATCCATAAGTAAGAAATCAGGACCAGCTGCTGCAGCATAGTGTCTCGTGATGGGTTATAGTACTTAATCAATCCCATGATGCAGCTACCTTTGAATGAGTGGTGTTCGGTGATGTTCTGGGACTGTTTTTGTGCCTAGTTTTCTGCAGGTATTTATGCGCTTATCTCCTGATTCCAGGAGAAATCTGGATTTTGGACACAGCTCCAGTTCGAGGCGATTGAATTGGGATGTTGACAACAGCACTTTAATCTTGCCTTTCTGAACTGGGTGGCTAGTGGAACACAAACAGTTCGTACTCGGGCGTACAGTCCCTTCGTAAAAAGCCTGCGGCGTGCAGTACTGGCAGATGTTGTCTTCCTAAGTGAAGCTGGAACCATGAAAGTAACAATTGTGGAGATCTCTCGTCGATTCCGCTTGTCTACTACTGCAGTATACCTATCTTCAGAAGGGATGGTACCCGTTGTTGGACGAAGCATAGGTTTACGGACAACTGCTTGACTTCTTTGGAATTGTTTTCCCATTCGAAAATATACCGACTGATCAACGCCAAAGAAATGAGTGACAGTTTTGATTGACTATCCTTCTTCAATGTATTCTACAGTACGCAAGCACTCACTATCTTCTTCTTTCAGCCATAGAAACACGAATATAATCAAAAATTGTCCTACGAAAATTATAAACACTTCGTATCAGCATTTAAATGAACCTCGTCAAATCCTTTAGAATTCTTTAATGGCTGCCTAATTAGCATAAGTTGGGACAGTTAATCGTGACTGGCTGTAAACCTACGATATTTGCTTACTACCATCTGCATCCAAAGCGTTTTTCAGCCACTCTAATTCAATTGTTCTTTCGATTTTGCTAATTTGCGTTGCGTGGTTAACTTTTAGAAGCCAGTGCGTTATAGATATTTTAGTTATTAGTTTATAAATTTTTTTATTATGAAATATTATTTTATTTCATTTTCTCTTTTATAATTTCTAGTGTGTCACTTTTCTTAATCTGCTGTGTCATTTCCCACCTTTTTCGTTTATGCAACATGTATTTTTAAAAAGCATTTTAAAACTGTTTTCATTTTAAAGCAAAACCCCTTTTTTATTAAGGTTTAAATTGATTACTTAGGAAATACAGGCTCAAAAGTAACATTTTAAATAAAGCTATAAAAGCCATTATTAAAGATGCTAATGAAGAAGTATTTTATGAAGAAAGTTTCAGGATCCAAACTAAGAGTAGTTTTCAATAACTTTCCGGATAGCAACAAAGATTGTGTCGCTGAAATTATGAATTATCCAACAACTAAAAGCTGTTAATATCAAAATTATTTTTATGTGGATGCCAGTATATTGATTTCTTAATTCTCATTAAAAAGTTAATGAAGGATTTTATTCTCCCCTTCTTTAGTGTAATTTCCTTGTTTTGATAGCATCTGTATCTATAATTCTTTGTTCGCTTCGTCTTGAACTGAAGAAGTAAACAATCACGCAGTACAAATTTCAGTCATCTTATTCTTCTGTTTCTTGTTATCTTTTTATTAAATAAAGTCTTTTCATTCGATCGTTAGTCTATTATTTTTGATGATGTTTAAAAGATCCTTCAAGTATCTTAAGTGTTAGATAACGAGAAATACTTATAAAGTGAACTATACTTTGACAGTCTTTGTATTGTACTGTCAAAGTATGGAGACTTTGTTCCACGGCAGAAGACAAAATAGAGCAAGAGGTTATGATACCTCAAAAGAAATGCTTCTTTTCACGGATTTTCTTATCTAAAAAATGCTGCATTTAGAGCATCCTCACACAAATCCATAAGCGTGTCGCGAAGTTCTTCCTTACAAGGTATGGAGAAGGAATCAGGTCTTCTTTACAGGGTACATAATATGTAGCGTTATAAACATCTTTTCGTAATCACAATAGAAGCATTCGAATCTATATCAATTAGATATATTATTAAAAACAGAATAAAAATTAACTATTAAGAAATTCGGTTATAGCTTTTAAATGGTTCAATATGCAGAGTAATTACAGCTTAATTAAATCCGAGGGATAAAATGAACATCTTACGTTTCGCTCAATGGCAACACATTGAAAATAGGTTAAGCTTTAGACCATGTGGAAAATGTGTTAAAGATCTTACGTTTTACGTAGGGGTAGCAGTTGCCAAAGTGAGGGGATAAATATTTACGGTAACGTAACAGTTTAAAACTTTTGAAAAGGACATTTCCAGTATCAAACTACCAATGAAATACATATTACATGCTTACGGGTTCGTAATGGATTGAATGCGCACAGAACCGCTGATAGCTTGATGAATTTATTTTCCCAAAAGAAACACTATACCGTTCTGGAACTTTTCACGAAAGTACTCGTAGAGCTATTCTCAGTATGACAGAGCAAAATCAGTATTTACCACTTAAAACTACTTAGAACGTTAAAGGTAAGACAATATAAAAAGCCTCAAATGCGTAAACTCGCATAGTTATCTCTTACTACTATCAATGCTTAAGCTAAACTCTGAACTCCACTAGGAACTAAACGGAGAACTAATGCTCTCTCCGGTCTTACAGTTTTCCACGGTCGACCGAGAAATTTGCAGTACCTTCGAATTGTCGAAATTGATGGGAGGGAGGCATAACAGTTACAATTATATAAGGCCCGGTATAGAACGTAAGAATCGGACCAAAATGTCGTCAAATGTCCCAAGTTTTGCGACTTTTGGTGATTTCTTGCCAAAGACTTTTGGTGATTTCTTGCCTTGACTTTTGGTGATTTCTTGCTTTGACGACAAAAATTAGTCGCCAAAACCATCTCCAGCTTGGCGCTGTTGGCCAGATAGCTATTTACCTCAATGTGAAATGGACCTGCCCTTGTGCCTTCGATTCTTAAGGCCTTTCATGTTACATTATCCAAAATATTCTATAATTTACACATAATTTCACTGAAATTATTCACTTTTATACAAAATTGTTACGAATTACATGCTTATAAAAGCTACACCGAAGAAGCAAACCGTACGGAACAAGAAATGGAGCTACACGCATGGATTTGAAAGCAAGCATTTCTTTGATGGTTTACATTTTTGAGAATATGGAATTCTGTTTTGCTATCAGAGTTTCAAGTTATGTATACTTATAAGAAGCTCCGTTGTTGTCTCTCATACTGTCGATACTAGTATGTAGTATTGCATAAGGAAACGGTCGAACTTCTCTGCGGCTGTTGCAATGAGAGCGAACTGTGCACTTGATATAATTCGTTACTGACTCATGACATATAACTTCCAGGATTAACCACCTATATGTGGCTCATCAATATGAGCTTTTCTGTTGGATATCTGATCATAGTTAATCCAATCTTGGCGAGCGCTTGGGTGTAGTAATACGGTAATACATTCAAGAGCGACTGCGTCTGAAACGCTAGAACCTGTCCTAGACCCCAAATGCCTAGGGGTGCGGTTTACAAATTGGCTAACGTACGAATGTGAAAAGCGTACGAACCTTTCAAATTCGTACGTTATTCGTAAAACATTTACTGGTTGAAATAAATAACAAAATTTTAACTTATTTCCCCACTTATTTCTGGAGTTTTTAGAGTTTAAAATGAAAATGACACTAGAATTGAAATAGTGGCAGTCTTCAAGTAAATAAAAATGTTTTGGGACCAAAATGTTACCAAAAGTTAGGTTCAATTAACATAGTTTTTCTCTCTCTCTCACACACACAAGCAAAAAAAAAAAAAAAAAAACTGGATTTCCACTGAACCTCCAAATGTCAAATGGCTTCGAACTGTGAATACCTCAGAATTCGACTAAAATTTTGGCATTCTGTTAAAGTATTCTTCATAAAATTAGACAATACCTGGAAAGAGTATAAGATATATTTGTACTATTTACAAGTGTAATTGCGATAAAAGTACCGTTTTTAACACTGACAAACCATTCGTATTACGTGTCCACAGCATCAGTTATTGATTATGTACACTCCCATGAATCTTAAAACTCGAATTCTTAAGCTATTTCAACTTTCATATTCATATTCAAACGCTAAAATTTGTAAAGATTGCTGGTTTTTACTTCGCATGCCATTTGGCTGTTTTTCAGCGTTATGCATAATTTAGCAATACTTTACATTTTTACAGCGTGGTACTTCGCTGTTGACCCGAATATAAGAAACTTAAAATATTCCTAAAGCAAAATTAAATCAAAATTGAGTGAATATTTTTTAAATTGTATAAATTGCTCAATGGACTCATTATTTTGATTTTTCTTTCTCTGAACTTGTATTTTTAGTTTGTACAAATTTTATAAATACTTTTTTTTTCCTACCTGTAGGACAAACACAATACTTCACATTTGAAGGATCCGAAGCAGATGTAACGAAAATAGCGTTATCTTTCTATTCTGGACTGTTTGCTTACAATGGATGGTATGTAGTTTTAACAATTGCATGCTATAAATATAGAGATTTCTCAAGAAAGTTAAATGGTAACAGAGATCGCGCGAAAAAAAATAATTTCAAAATTAATTTGAATTAATTATTCTCTACAAATAAATAAATGTGAAAGAAATGAATGACATTTATTGCCTTTGAAATATAATGCTTATTCTTATTCTACGAGTTTTAATAGTTTAGGTTAAGTTAGGTAAAGCAAAGTTTAAGAGGACTATCTGCCTAATAGGAACTCTGCCTCCATGGAAGGCTTTCGAAAGGAAACTGGGCTCGTATTCGCGTTACATATAGGATAACCCATAAAAATACCGTTGCAGTTAAAATACCATTTGGTCATGATCTGAGACTCCGCCGAACTACAAGTGTTTAGTGATTTTATCCACTCAGTCACTGGCTGGTCGGTTTCAGTGAGAGACAGTATACAAAATCAGATTTTAAATTTAAAGTAAAAAGTTTTCATTATCACAAATATTTAAAGTATATATTAAGTGGCATGGAAATGGTAATTCTGTACCTGAAAACGCACTTTATGGTATCAAAACATCTTTTATTAATTATAATAATTATGTAGGGGCTTTTAGAAATCAGCATTTGTATGTAATTTAAATTGCATAAATTACACTAGCCAGCCCACAAATTCGAAGTTATATTTGGACATATTTATGGTGTAAGTTTCTGAACTGATATTCTATCTTGACAGTGATAGAAGATGAAAGAATCACGGATATTTTGTGTATTTACATTTTATTCCGAAAGAAATACTCGCGAGTTTCATTCATTGTCTATACAAATCCCTATTTGGCATTATTGATGTACTCCGTATTTCTAGGATTTAATTATTTATCATATCACATACTTTACTTTCTCAATCATTGAATGTCTGGTTGGAAAGAATCTAATTATGTTGTGTAAAAGAACACTAAAAAAATTTAGTTACCAGCCACTCACTAGAAGGTTTCAGCTCTCATCAACAGCATTTTAACATTTAAAAGAGTATTCGTCTTTTTTTCTGTAAATTATTTCTAGTTATTTGAAATATCTTTATTCTGATACAAGTGCTAACTCACCTTAAGCTTAAGGCCGTTGTGTTAAAAGTCGAGCTGATAAATAGAATTACAGTTATAGAGGTATAAGGTAAGCAAAATATAATTTTATTAAAAAAAAGCCACGTCGCCACGAAAGTATTATTACCAAGTATCATGCCGAATGGCAACACCACTGGAAACTGAACATTTGCTAGGCTATGTAGATGATAAAGATTTTATGTTGCGTAAAACGGCAAAGTTTTCCTGGCCACATCAATGATTAATGCTGTTTTAGAATAAAGTAATAGCACGGGGAACGGACATTGGATAGATCAAATGATAGGGGCTTTTAACGGCACAAAAATCGTATATTAAGCTTTTAAGATTCTAGCTGAATTAACTTGACGTTACTGGCTAGATCTTCACATTAACTGAGAAGCGACTATTCACTATGTTTAAGCTGTATCATTACAGGACGTAAGAAGAGTGAAAGGATTCTTTTATTCAACTCAAGAAGAAACTTACCGAGGCACTCCTGGTGCTTACAAACCTAGCCAATACTTTTGGCTGCAACTCAAAATAGAAAAATAAAATTAAAACTAAGTTAAGCAATCAGCCGAAGCTACACAGAGCTAATTAACGCGAGTTAGCTCTTGGCCCTATCACCGACGTACACAAACCCGCAATTAACACACACAGCCATAAAACCATAATAGCAAGCTTAAATCAAAGAAACAATGCCGCCGAAGGCAGAACACGCTGTGTCTGAAACAACTCATAGAAAAGATAAGTAACTGAACAAAAAGTGCTTAGTTTAAAACTAAATACAAGTTTAATATAGAATTTTTTGCGTCAAAAGAAGCACCGTAAGTTTAAGTAGAAACTAAAAATGATTATTTTTCTCCTGTGATGATTATGCCATTTACAGAAGCTCTAGCTCAAACTTTGACAAGAATAACATTTACAGTTTTTCTGGTTAATGTCAAATTTAGGGATGCTTTCAGTCAAGTTTTAAGCAGCCATGATTAATTTAAAATTTTTAAGATGAAAAGAGTGATGAATAAATTTCATTTAAGATTCCCAATAATTTAATCCTCAGTTTGAAAAAGGGAGCAAAAGCGACGAGAAAAAAGGGAAGAAGGAGAATATTTGTTTTTTAAATAGGACCTAACTTCGACAAGTGAATAGAAAAACAAAAACAAAAGCCAGTTCTTTTAAGGCTAAACAAGCTTTGTTACAGTACAGCACAGTACAGTAACATGATTCATAAAAGATTATAAGGCAGTTTTCGCCTTTTTCCTCGAAAAGAGGATTGGGATTCGTTCCGCTCCCCCCCTTTTTTTTAAATTGATGATTTTTTCCTTTTTTTTAAAGATTAAGTTTTGAATTTTGCAACCTCTTTTATTTTTCCATAATAAGCATAGAAGTATTAAATGAAATTAAAAATCATTCTATTTAGCTACACTGTTACTGATAAATAATAAAGTAGACGTAGGATTCTTTGCACTGTGCCTTATATAATACTGAAAATTTCGGATTACACAACGATGCAAAAAAAAGGTTATCTGCTGTTATCCCACTGAAATGTTTTAATAGTATTTTACTGAATTATACTAATCTAACTATTTTTAGGAAACAGTTTCATATTTATCTTTTTATTGATATTTAAACTTGAGCCTTAAATACATTTGGAGAGTTCGTTCATTTTAGTTAATTGTTACGCGATTTTCTTATTCCGGATAAATTTGTTGACAAGTTGCTTAGCTTAAACTTTATTGATTATTATTTATTCTAATTTTGTGGAAGAAATCAGAAATATTTAATTCTTGGGAATGTAATAATATACCTAGCGGTCGAGTGGGCAAAATGCGTACATTTGATGGATAAAAGAAAAGGGATCAGTTCATACCCCCGATAGCAATTTATAAACACACCGATTGCTCAGCACAAAGAAAGATACTGTGTTGATGACCTGTACACAGTTAATACCAGTGACGGCAAGAAATGAAATAAATTATTCACGTAAATCTACTCTAAAAGTATAAATAGTGAACTAGTTCGCTTAGTAAAACGGTAAGGCAGAGTCTAATAATAAATCTATAGAAAATCTGTCGAGATGTAGTAATTTGTCTAGCAAATAAGTCCTCGATCATTATGTTAAAAAAATGTTCTTGGGCAATCGAACCTCACCCAAATGAAGACATAATTCAGTTTTCTGAACAAATATACTTTTTACTGTAACATATCTATAATGATCATGTAATCAATGTGAATGCAATTTACTGTTGTTTATAGTTATTACATTTTTAAAAATATTCTGTTTCGATTATTTCCACACTTTTGCCTTAAAAATCCCACGCATTATATTCTACCTTTTCCGAAAGCACTGTTACTCAATCTATGTGATTTTTGTTCATTCATTGTTGAATTCCTACTTAAGGACTATTTAAAATCTTCTAAATTAATCTATTTATTTTTCTTTTCATTGCACAGCGCAGAAACGACCCACGAATTTTGTTAATTCCTCGTAAATTCCATCATTGATTAAAACTGCATTATAATAACCAATGTTCCCTTTAAAGAACTTAACTTTAAAGTTCTTATAGCTATGTGGTTCAGGAATGTTGTTGAATTGCAGGACCCATTCCTTTTATCTTCTGCGGGAAGAAATGCAAATATAAATTGTAATATACCGTTTTCAATCTTAGTAGAATTTGTCTTTTTTATTCATTAAGTATAACTCATTTTAAATTGGTTTGATACTTTGCATTGCTCACTTGTGATCAAAACCAGTTTTATATTGCGATGTAAAAGCACTTGTGCAACTTCACTAAAATCGCCCGCTCACACGCTTATCCTAGAGGAAACAAAAATAATAAACACATATAAATTATTTTCGATTTACCTGCATTACATCATTGTCATCATCGTTGCCACGAGTTAGCTCTAACGCATTGAACAACCATCACTATAATAAAGGCTTTCGCGGAGTTCAAGGCCAGGGGGCCTTGAACCTCGCGGAAGAGGATAAGACCTCTGAATGCTGGTATCTGCGTTCCGGGTACGATTCCAGGTATTATAATGAATGGGCTTGGCTGAAAGAATGTTTTAATCATTTTACCCACGTGTAGCTAAATATGATGCATTTTGCTTTAAAATAAGTTTTACTTGCAAGGTCGACAGCTCTTGAGTGGTTTGCCAATTTCACGTTTAGTAAATCCTTGATGATAAACTCATTTTTGCTGATCTCAAATCTAGACTTAATGAAAAAAAAATTAACTAGATCATTACTAGTAAATCAAACTGCCTCAGGTGGATTATTCGCTGAGGACATTTTAGACAAAGGATGTCCAAAACTTCGTGTGAATATTCCCCAAACCTTCGCATATTAGAATTTATAGAGCGTTTTAAAATAGTAAAACAGTTCTTGAACTGAATAAAAAATCTGAAATAAATTAACAATGATTTCATTTTTTAGTTATTCTATTTATTCATACACAAAAGTAAATAACTCTGGTTTCTCTTATTCTCTATTCAGGCAATTATATTCTTACAGGGAAAGAATTTTAAGTTTACCCTTTTTTTTCAGACAGCAAACCAATCTTTTTTTTTTCTGACTTTAATTATCGATTGAATTTGACGAAAAATAAACTGAAAACGAAAGAAGTATAGGGTTTTGCAATAATGGGAAAAGCTTTTCATCTGAGTGAAGAATAACGCAATGGTTTGGAAAAAAAGAACGAAGTTTTTTTCGGCTGAATTATGTAGTCCATATGTATTCCTTTGGAAAGTGTACCGGTAGGTTAACAGAAGACATCATTAGTTGCGGAAAAAAAGTGCAATTTGAGATACAAAAATTATTCCAAGGCTTTCGCTTAATTTGTTCTTTTCCCACGCAACCAACACCGTAATCTATTTATGGATGTCTTTCCTACCCCAAATCAGTAAATTGATTTCTTAGATACGAAAGTGATCAACAGATGGGTTTTTTCATGAAATTTAGAATTATTATATTACGTGTATTCTAATGCCGATCAGTAAAATTTTAAGTATGACACTGAAGCCGCGTATTGCTGATGCATTTGCCATTTCTGCTAAGACTTACTATATGTTTCAGAATTAGCGTCATAGTAGGTCGCAGCAAAGAAATTATTTAACTTTCGTTTATAGAGTTTGACTTGTTTGGTAGCATAATTAGTATCCAAACTCTTGACAGAGGAAGAGTGAATTACCGCTGTGTCTGAAGTTAACAACAAAGACTTGAAAAGGTTAAAATAATCTTTTTATTCAATTAGAATTCGAACATAAAACGTAATTCTCGTGCTTAACAAAACAACCATCATTTATGGCGATGAAAGTAAAATAACAATCAAATTTAATTAAAATGCAGGCTAGTAGTAGAAGACTACACAATTGATTTTAAATCCAAGTTGGCTCTTAACATGTCATCTGCGCAACAATTAAATGTCGGCAGCAATAACGCAAAGCCGAAGAATTACAATTTTATCAGAACTGGTGAAACTTAGTAATGTGGCCTCGAGGGGCAGAAACACGCTCTGTCTTGCAGTCCAAAACCCTCGATTCAAATACTGTCTAACTGATTTACATTTCTGATGAGGAAAGGAGAAATGATAGCAAAAGATAAAGTTATAAATAACTGGTTAATACAAAATGATACTAACCGTGCACGTTTGTTATTTTAACAATTATCTCATAGTGCTCAGGTTGAGAGAATTAAAATAATATTATATGCATAATATATGTAAAGATGCATAATGTAATATATGAATGTATGCATAATGTAGTATGTGTCATATGCACACTGTCTGTTCTATTAAAACATGTGTAACATGATTTCTGCGAATTACAGCTGTATTTCAAACGAAAACTAAAGTCTGTTACAACTCAAGTCGCGTTTACAAGCCAAGACCTTCACGTGGGCCGCAGTCTGGTTATAATAATGAAGCAGTCTTAAACATTATTTTGTAAAGCGGGCGGAGGTAGAGAACGAAGACTAACGTATACCCTTGTCTTGAGGAGATGGCATCTATCTCTGATAATTAATACTCTGAACACCTCCATTGAACACTGGAGCAGAAATATAACAAGCTTTTACAGGAGGAAGAGTAATAAAAAACGCACGGCTATAAATCTCTAACTTCCACGAAAACACAAGCTGTTAGTACGCTTTTTCTGTACTCTTGCAGCAGGTGCATTCGACTACCACGAATTCAGTTCTGGAATGAAAAATACCGTCCGTATCTCTAAAATATGTTGTGTGTTTGGTAACTGACTTTCAAAGCCTGTGCTTAACACGTAAGCATTGCCTTATTTAACCGACATCTGTTTTCCTACCAATTATGGTGCACGCCATGGCATATTTTGTGAAAAACTCTAAATCGGCTTTTATATTTAAACTTTTGTAACGTATTTTCATTTGGTACTGCAGTTTTCCATAGTCAAGCTACACTGAGCTCAAAGTGTGCTCTTTAGTGATCTTATTTGAATGCCAAAAGACTTTTCGTTCTGTTTTAACTTAATAGCACTATAACACAAACTGATAGTGTTAAACGGGTAAAAAACAATAAAAATATTTATTGGTCTTTGAGCTTGAAATTAACAACTAAGATCAATATAAAACACCATCCACTGCTTGCTGCCTAATAACGCTATAACACATCGGTGTTTCTGTTAAAAATATTAATGTATAAGAACCTGGCTTCTAAGCTAACAACTAAAAGTAACAAATTAACTCCCTAGCAACAGTCAGCACACCATGGGTATTATAACGTCCATTACCTAGGCTGAAAAAGTTCTCTCTCTAAACTTAGATTCTTTCTTATTATTTAACTTCACTAAATTTGTATTTTCTGATGCAGAAGACTTAATTGCAGAAAAAATTCAATATGAAGAAATAAAGAATTTATTAAAATAAGCTTTATATATCTAAGCTAAAATGTTTGATTTTTCATATGAACCTCTTCTAAAAGTATCCGAAAAACCTTCATAGAAATTCTTACTGTTTTCTCTTATATACAAGTGCTATTGCCTTTACCTATATCCTTGCGAAAAACTACTGATTTGCTGTAACTTTACAACTGAGAAGACAAATAAAATAGTTTATCAAAAAAATGTGCGTTTTGAGAGAAAACTGACATAAGGGATTTATAAGATTTGTGTTTGAAATCACACACTTAAAAATTTTCAAATAAATAATGTTTCTGGTGAAATGACCTTTTTAAAGAATTGCAGTTTATAAAATTTGCAACGTAAAATAACTTTTTTTATAATAAAAATAAATGAAGCTAAGGTAAGTGTCATTAACCTGATTTGTGAATTCATAGATAAGAACTAAAAGATACAAAAATTTTATTTTTAAGCTGCAGAATTATTATTTATATGCTTGAATATATCTTTATTTATACATGAAACCATTTATTTTCGTTGATAGTTTTACATACTTGAAAATCTGTTAAAAAAATTCGGTTTTCGGATTTCCAAACTGTGACAGACTCGTGCTGCTTGTAATAGTAGAACCATGGAGGTAGGGATGAAAGGAGGGGCCAACCGCGCAATGCAAATCAAGCACTGCTCTCAAGCTCCGGTCTCCAGATGGAGTGTTTCTTGTTTACACCCAGAAGCTCCCTTGACAGCGCTTTGATAGTACTTCGAAACACGACAGTTCCATACAAATCGAAAAATGGGACACTTCTTTGTAAAAGAAACATTCATTGTGTGATGGATAATAGCAATTTATATAGTTTTAGTGATATTTACGCAAAAATCACATCTTGGTTATTTTTCGATAACAAAATTTTGATTATAAACTTGTATAAAATTCTAAGCTGTTGAACTACAAAAACATAGATTTTAGCAAAAATGTTATGCTTAAAGAATGAGAAATACCTTACGATACCTTTAAAATTGTATACGTCTTTCGATACCTTTGATAGAGTATTCGCTACTTTTATTTTGTGTTTCAAACACCAAAATGTTTTAAATAAAATGCATTTTTTTTGCCATCGACATATTATTGTGCTTTTTAAAAAATTTTAGAGAGACTTAATAGTTGCTCATTTTAAACACATAATTTTATTTTTATATAACTGAATATTAATCACTTTGGGTTAATTAAAAAATAAAATTACCCCCAAATGCTGCAATCCTCGTCAAAATTAATAAATATGCCGACAGATATGCCAATAAGTTAACTTTTCCTTGATTTGTAACTACACATTTATGTAAAGTTACGCACAATTTTACACAAATGTGCAGAGTAGAAGACAGATAAATTTGCGAATTTGGCGGAAGTAGCTTGTGCAGTCAACATGATGTGACCATGTGAACGTGCCACATAATCAGGACAGCTTATTAAGAATTTAAAAATAGGGTAATCGACAAAGGTGAAAACATTAAAAGAATTATTTCCTTACATTTTATAATAACTCAGTTACAGGTTTTAAATAATATTTAAAACAAATCCTTTTTTTATTCCCTTTCAGAAATATTCAGAGAAAGTTAAGTATATGGAAATCAGCACCAATATTTGGCGTATTTCACTATTAAAATAAAAAGGTGCTCTAATTTGAAATGGACCGAATAGAGCATTAAGTATAAATTGACTCAGATTTTCGATTTAAAAAATGCCTCAGAAGGTAAAAATTCATGGCATATTGGAGAAGGTATTTTAGGAAGAAGCTCTGTAAATAGAAAAGAAATAATGCGTAATTTGAATGTTAATAATACGATAAACTTTGATCTTAATTTTTGTAATCCTTAACCGAATAAAATCGAATTACATTTAAATTTTTTCTAATGTAATTAACGAAACTTGTGAAAATATTACATTCAAATTAAACTGGTCTGTAAAATGTATAGCATTTAATTCCGTTTAGAATGAAATGTTGTTTAAAAATGTATTCTTTTTACATACTTAGGACTCTGAAATATTGTAGAAAAAGAAAATATGCACATTTATATGTATATTTACTACGTAACTACAAAATGCTTACATCCGATCGTGTCAAAACCCACTGATCTTAATAGTAAGTCACTGAATGTTTTGGTCTCCACGAAAGGATCGCCAGTGCTTGCAAGCAGTGTATGGGGAAAAATCAGTTAAGGCCTCTTCTCTTACTTCCTACCTCCATGAGTAGAACTTATTAAGCGAGGATCTCAAAGAGATTGCAACGCTACTTACAGGAGGATTAAACGCGTTCTATTTTTCTAATTTTTTAATGGTTATTAGTGTCGAATGGTATTTCTACTGTATTATTGCTGAATCCAGGAAATAATTATATTTATTTACCTTCCATTTATTCTGTGTTAAGAAGTTCAACCCGGCCGAATATTTTACTCGACCTCTCAATTTTAAATGTACTGATATTCGAATAAAATACCTACTACATAGTTACCGCCATAAAAATATTAATTAAAAAAAAGTTAATGTAGTGATAAATAATAAAGTAGAAGCACGATTCTTTGCACTATGCCTTTTGTTATTTCGCAGTTTCGCAAGATTGACTTTTCACCCAATCATGCCGGTCTGGTGGAAGATAATGTCGTTTCCCATTAAACAGAAGTATAGAGAGATATTTCATTTATCAACCACTTAATAGTTTATAAAAGAAAATCAAAGGAAAGAGATGTTTCCTAAATTATTCCACTGTAGCGAAGAATAACGACGAGATCTAAACGCAGATAAATTTAATTATTATGTCTGTTTCATAAAAACAAAAGATAAAATGATTTCTTTAATCGATATTAAAGAAATAACTATAAAAATGTTTCGTTTAATCGACAGTAAAGAGATAATTCTTAAATGTTTCGTAAGAGTAGAGCGGTTTTAATGTTGTTACATAATAAGAAATATTACATCATATAATAAGAAACTGTGCTGAAGAGATCCAAAGAATCTTTCCAAATATAGTTGATGATATATAGTTCCAAATATAGAGAATTTTGAAAATAGAATTGACATGATTTTTGTTCGTTCCGCTGCAATTAGCCATGATGCTTTTCGAGGGTTCAAAGAATTTTTTTTTAAATCTATTTTGTTTTCAGTAATGGCTGAAACGGCGCATTCCCAAATTGCTGATAATTGCCTAGATCTACAAAACCTGGGCATATTGCCTATCTTCATTTAAAGTTATAAAACTTGTTTTTAATTAAAACGTAATACTTGACAGTGTATATTTAAGCACTATGAAAACTTGAATGTTAGTTAAAATACTATTTCGTCTTGCATGTGTTAGTAGGTAGAGAATGTGCAATGTTTTTATTTTTTCCTAATAAAACTCATGGATGTGGACGTCAAAGACCCCGTATTGTCGCTGTGCTCAAGTTCTGAGACTGTATTAACCGGGCCATGGGAATATACTTACTGTGGTCGACTTTCCTATTTACTAGAAAACATAGTCTAAAGGTAAAAAATGACCTTCTGACGCTGGTTTATCATATACTTTCTGATGCTTTTACATCATACTTCTCAATTATATTTATAAATCAGTCTGCACGCCACTAGGATTATCGTGTTTGTCATAAGAAAATTTTTGTAGCTGAATCTACATTCCAACATGAGGATTAAAGAATTTGTAATTCTGTAAAGGGCAGAATAATAGCGTATATTCTGGGGGACGTTTGGTCACTTTAGATTAGAAACATGTTTAAACATATTACACCAACGCTTAAAGATGTTGTTAACAAAATGTCGTGGATTGCAGGGATATTTTCTCCTGGATATGTGCCGGAAAATATCTTGCATTCTGTAAATATTGTTGTATTTTGTAAATGTAGTTGATATAATTTTCGTCTGCTCTGCAGCATATGGCCCCATGGCCGCCAAGACGGTATAGTAGCTATTTACGCTGACTGCCGTACCAATAGGTACGAATCCGAATCTCGCAGAAAGCATTAATGTTTGGAAGTGTATATTGTCTATGAGGCAAGGGGCCCTCAAAATACTTGACGAGCCGAAAGTCCTCTCGAGTGGTTGGTGACAGAGGAAGACGTGTGGTAGATCCTCGAATAGTCCCCCCCGGCATCATTTCCTCAAAATTGAGGCGAAGCTGCACAATTAGTGCGGCGGCACTATGCCTGTACAACCTATGGGGAAATTCTGATGTCCCGTTCACTTATACCTGTACTTGCATACGGCCATGAATAATTTTTTTTAGAATTAGGAACAGCGTATTCAAGAACAAATAATCGTGCTGTCTAAATATACGTTTCAGAGAATTAGTGAGGTGCACAAGAAGGCTGATTTGACACTCAGGTTAAATCGTTCGAAGAATTTTCAATGGATAACCTTTTGAAAACACTTTAAAATGTAAATGCGAACTTAACTTCCCAAAGGAAATAATTTGACGAAGGATAGTTATCTGATAAAAATTATTCAGCTACATTTATAAAGATACTCCTGAAAACTAAACTGTTGTCCAAGTATAAAACTCAAATTGCATGGGATGAAGCACAATTTTCTCTTTAATTTAAATCACTCGTGTTTCTTTCAACAGTATAACATTAATAGCTGAATTCTTCTCAATGGTAACAATTACAGCAACATAGCGTAGTTTTAGATTAACAGATAATAATGAAGACTCCCATAGCAACTATCTTCATAGAAGTTCGAATTCGTTTCCAGTCATGGGGTCGGTTCTGGTAGTTTCACTTTAGCAAACGAGTAACTGAAAACAACAACTAAGATGATAAATCTTTCGGAATAAAAGGATCATGCTTCCAACATATTCTCCTCCCTCGGAGTCGCTGAAATTCACTTTTCGCGTATTGGTGTCGGAAAAATCTGAAAGTCAGTCTAATCTAATCTCATTTCGATTTTGCCAAACAGCTCATTCTGGATCTTACGTCTCATTGTTTTTGCAGTTGCCAATTAAAATATCTTTCATCACTCAGAGAGAGAAGGGTACTTTAAATGAAGGCTGCTTACTTGTTTGTAAGAATTTAGTTGTAGTTGTTTCCGAGAATGTGCCACGTATAGATTTGGAGACTTTTTATCGAAATGTCCGTTGGACTTGTTTATTTAATGCACATATGTGGATGAGTTTATTTCGCTTGATCTGAGAACAGCTGTGAAGTTAGTAGTGATAGGTTCTTTTATCGTGTAAATAAAACTTCTTTCTGCTCGAAAGGAAATTAATTGCTTTGAGATCTTTCCTTGATTTAATTCGTGGAAGAATTCATAGTACATTTTCTTGATTTATTTTGCACTTTCTGGTGAGTCTTCATAGTTCTTTGACTAATTTTACGGAAAGGAATTCAAATTATTGGTTGACTTCCAAATTGTTTGCATATGCGAATCTAAACTTTCAAAGCAGACTAATTATTTTCTTCACGAGATTATGAGTTTTTAGCTTTTCAAGAAAATATTTTAAGGAACTTAACTGCAAGTTTTAATGCAATTTTTTCAGTTTTAAAGCTCTTTCAATAATGGTTTTCTTGAATCACCCATTTAATGCGTGGTGTTCAGATACTCGTCTCTATGGTGCTAATGCATGCTAAAATTATCAGATTCTGCGAAAATAAAATCATACATATATTTTGGTTTAAAATTATAAGAATTCTTCATGCATTACTTGTATAGATCACATGAGATAATATAAACAATGAAATAAAACTTAACGCAATAAAAGCGTCTTAAAGTACTACGCAGTAACAAAGAGTGAACAGATTACATTATAGACGTCAGATTTTTCAAGGAGCAGCCACAAACGGGAAACAAAAATCAACTGAAATCAGAAATCAAGTGCGGAGGAGGATGGAGTCCGTATCTGATTGGCTAAAATTAGCATAATCGCAGGTAAAGCATTCAGTAAAGTGATCATGAACTTGTTTATTGATAGTTCCCTGACCCAAAAAGCAGAGTAAATGTGTAATTTTGCCACAAACCACAAATTTTGGTGGTTAAATATTGTTTAACAAAGCATTATTTTAGATTTTAGTAATGTTTTTTTAAATAGTCATCAACCATTGCATTTTCAATGTAGGCTATTAGATAATTATTCCATATTAAGTTAATTAATTGAAAGGATTCGAGGGCATCTACTCATGACGAAGGCCTTTCTAGAGGACTTTCTACTAAAACTTTGTTTGTACTAATGTTGCAGTCAGGCACAATCATTTAAAAAACTTAACGAAGCCAATCCATGGGACTCAAAATTGGAAACATTGTTTAGCGGAAGAATTTACTCGGCAAGCAACAATTTTTAAATTCTTTATATTATACGCTGTTTCTTTTATAATGCGTTAAATGCTCTGTTTAGCAAACAGATGCATTTTACAGAATTCACATTGAAAAAAACTATAAAAATGTTTGTAGAGTTTGGTGTCCTTTACCATCATCCAGAGTGTCCAAAATCTTGGTAGACGTTTAGCGGACTATCGCTAAGCCTAAAGAAACAACTGAAACTAGAGAAGGGTATAAAAGACCCTTTATTTAAAACTAAATAAGAACAGAAGGCACACTTTGGGCTTACAACTCAGCCAACCACTTATGGCGAGACAACATAAAGTAAGTCAAATTTAAGTTATTTAAAATTTAATTTTAAATGAGCTAGTAACCGAAGGCAAAACAAATCAATTTAACGTGAAGTTGGCTGAAAACTTAAACGGCTTGAATATCAGATATCGGCAATTCTAATGCAAGGCCGAAGACCGCAAATCTTGTGTTATGTAGCAACCTAGTAGCGTGGGCTCGAGCGGCAGAACACGCTGAGTCTTACAATCTGAAAACTTACCTTAAATACACGTGAACTAAATTTGCATTCTGGCGGGACAACGGAATGGAGAAGTGATAGTAAAGATCCAAAACATAAAATAATTGGTTAAATATTAATAAAAAGTGCTATCTTGTGGAACTGGTTAGTTTTCAATTGCCTATTTTGTAAAGCCGTTACCATATTAGATTATCACGACTATAAGCTTGAGTTTGAATCCGGAGTATAGCTTTGATATTTGTGACAGTCTTGTCGAGACGAGGCGAAGGCATGCAAATAGGTCCGAGTGAAAATTCTGCCGTAGGTTGTGACAGGTTTATTTGCCTATTTGAAGTCAATCATAAAGTGCTAACTGCTTACTGCTGGAGAAATGCCTTCGTAGAGGTAGTTCTAAAGAAACTGGGTTGTATTTATTTTACATGTGGGATAAAAGCACTGAAATATTCCCATGCAGCCAGCCAGTTTGTAGAATTTCGAAATCGAGTTGAACTACTGATGCTTAGTGGTTTTTACCATTCGGCCAATGGTAAGATCGTGATTGCGGCAGGGAAAGGGGTATCAGAACTTGGAAGACCTTCCTCTGGGGTGCTTTCAGACGGAATTAGGACGGTCTGTCAGATGCGGTAATAATGTTATGATAAGTGGACAATATTTATTTTTCCTTTAGCGGTTTAAATGAATTGACAAAAGTATTCTAGTCTTTTTTGCTCTGATGAACTTTCTGTTGTTCGATTTTACTGCTTCGTTAAAAATATGCATGAACAGCTATAATTCATACAAGAGAAAGTAATAGTTTTCTCATCGATAATGCTATTGCAAAAATCGGTAATACTAGTAATTTTTTATTCATATTGTTTAGTTTGCTTGTCAGACAAGCTTCTAAACTGTTAATGTGTAAATTGTTTTCAACGACATGCGTAGTTTTCAACGCAGCTGGTGTTTTATAAAGTGCAAATTAAAATTTCATGGTTAAATGAGTTACTATGCAATGTTCCAATGAAATAAATGTCGAAAAAAATTGAATATTTTTAATAAATTAGGCATTCTTAACAAATAATTAAACATTTTCTCCTGCATATAACCTGTACACGTGTTTTTCTCCTACACATGTTTTGAAGACTTTGCAGCTTTGAAGCGGGTATTTATTTGTTACTTACTTCTAAAACGGCAAAAATTCTCACCGTATGTATGCAATGTACTAGATTTGTTTATTCAGGAAGCTCCCTGGAACCGTTAACAGCCTTACTCCTCAAACACTAATTGATTTGTCGCCGAATATTGTCAAAGAAATTGCTAACAGATGGTAGGTTCGCCGAATGAACTGTGTATGATATAATTACACCCTTTCACTCTGATTAAGTTCTTTGGCAGCTTAGACGGGAAAATTGTGAGTGATTGTTATCTAGCTGTGTCGCTGTTATGTGCACGTATTCTATGCAAAAGCATCCTCTATGTCCTCCAGATATTATCAGGATGGTGAAAGTTCCGTGGTAATGAAATGGCCTTGAAGAAAACGGAACCTGAATGTCAGCAAAAAATGTGAGTTACTGTTTCTTTTATTGGTTTCAAACTGCTACTACGATTCCGAATTCTGTCCACATCTTCCCCATTCAAACATGTAATCACTCAAACGAAACCCCTTTGCTTGTCCTGAAATATGTATCTTTTATTACATCACTAACCTGGCTGTATTTATGACACTTTTCTAGTGTGTCTTAGTGAATTCGAAATCTTTGGAAATAGTTTACGGTAACTAATGAAATTTGATAGGAAAGCAAATACTACTGCATTGGAAAAATAGGAATTATTCCCCGAATAATTTGAATTATAATAATAATTAATGAAATTAGATAGTAAAGCAAATATTACTGCATTTGAAAATAACCAGTACCTTCCGAATAGGTATTTTAAATCTCGTAATGGTCAAAATGGATTAAATCAAATAAACTGAAAATTTGCCGTGATATTGTATGTAGGGTTGTAGAGACATTTGGTATATTTGAAGCAGGAGTCATGAAAAATGAGCAACGCCTTCGCCGGGACTCGAACTACAGACCTCTGGAATACGCGCCCAGCGTGCAGGCCACTACACCACGAAGGCATGCGAAGCAGGTCGGACAAATACCTTATATACTCCTCCTTTTAAAGGGCGACTGGAGTTCAGGGGACCTAATCGTAAAATCCCAGTGGTGGAGCATCATCATCCACCACCTTTTTAGTTCGGGCGCCACTGTAGAGACATTAGTTATTTAGAAGCAGGAGACATGAAAAATGAGCAACGCCTTCGCCGCAACTCGAACCACGGACCTCTGGAATACGCGCCCACCGTGTAGGCCATTATACCACGAAGGCATGCGAAGAAGGTGGGAGAAATACTTTATAAGGTGTCTTTAGTTTGGCATTTAGTCTTTAAAGCGTATGTTTATCATTTAAATAATTATTGATATCTAACAGAAGAAATACCGTTCCTACCCTATGCCCCACGAGACCTGATAGCACCATAACTTTCTCCGACTTATTCTAGGCTGCACATAATCTGTGGTTACTGATCAGAATGTAAGATGAGGAAGACATGTGTCAGCACCTAATTCTACAGTTTATGCGCAGAATTAGTAAGAAACTCTTTTGTTATTACTGAAAGAATAATTCAAGAGAATTTTATTTCCAGTATTCATACGAAGCAGGGTAATGTCAGAAGCTTTGGAATAATCATATCCAGGAGAACTATAATGTAGGATCCAAGAGTGACCGTAGTACATTTTTAGAAATAGGTATTGACTATTCGCATGTAGTCGCCATTAATTTAAATCGGAATTTAATAAATTAATTCGCGCTTGAAAATAAAATGAAAACTATTCCAAATGAGTTCTTCTAATCACGGTATGCATGCTTTTCCTTGACTGATAGATAATGATTTAATTTTACATTTCTTAAGCGTAAATATATTTAAAAAAAAAGAAAAGAAAAACCTTTGATACCGGCTAAGCTATGATAATGTTGATATTATCTTCAAAAAAGAGTTAAGATACTTGTTTAACGTTTGGACCCCTGTAAAATGTCCGAAATAAAAAATTTATTTTCGTTTTCTGGAAATTATATTCTTTTAAATATGGCGAACTGTATATAAGCAGCTAATAAGGTTATATTTAACTTACTTTTCCAATAACAATATTTTCGATAATTTATTTACGCATTTTTAGAGGCTATTGATTTTCAATTATTTTTACGTAATGTTTGCCTCGAACGGTCAAGCGAGGAACCTAGAACCAAATGCAGTACATACCAGACATATAAAGTTATAAAATTAATAAGTAAAATCGTGCTGCCAAATTCTATGTTTCAGCTGGGAAGATAACTTAAAACTAAAGATCCACGGAAACGCTTTTTTCCAACTGAACAGTCCGAAACCGTTAACCAACTGCAGCTAATTCCTCTTTAACACTGAGAATCGTGTAATTTGATCTTTTATACTACTGATCTTCAATATATTTTATTAAATAATGTGATAGGTTAATACTGTCACAATACCTTTCGATTACACTACTTGCAGATTTTAATGTGTTTAGTAGTTATCAGAAACTCTTGGTGTCTCCCAACCAGAATAGCGGTTAGCGATGCCAGCTGCTGTAATAAAAGGCCCGGATTCGAATCTCGGAGATGGCATGGAGGTTTGTAAATTTATAGTGTCTGTGCGGCATGAGGGCACTCTAAATATGCGGAAAGCCGAAAGTCCTCTCGAGAGGCTAGTGGTAGGGGAAGCGAGGTAGGAGAACTTCAGACTCGTCCCCAGGGATGCTCTCGTTCAAAATTGGGGAAGGAACTGAGCTTGAAGTCGTACTGTCACTTGCATGGTACTCAAGGCTCTTGCCAACGACAGGCGCATTCTTCCACTCCTTCCCGCAATGAATTTCATGGGCTTCTTCTGATGTTACTGTCAAACAAGTGAGATAAGTCACAACAACGCAATACAAACTCTTGGTAGATGTTAAACGACTTATTACGAAGTTTAAAACACTTGAGCAATAAACAGTTGAGAACGGTGTAAAAGACCCTTTATTAAAGCTAAATAAGACAGAAGGTACACTTGTGCTTACTATTCAACCAACCACTTGTGGCGAGATAGCTTAAAGTAGCAGTAAGTCATGTAAAATTTAAATTCAAATAAACTAGTAGCCAAAGGCTTCAGAATCAATTTAACGCGAAGTTGGCTCAGAACTTAATCGGCGCGGAATTCAACTATCGGCAGTTATAATGCAAGTCCGAAGACAATAACTAACACACGAACTAAATTTGCATACTGGAGGAAGACGTGACAGTACATATCCAAAACATAAAATAACTGGTTAATTAGCATAAAGGAACCTCACGTACTAATTCGAAAGCTTATCCGAAAGAAATGTCATTCTAGCTGTACCTTTTTATCATTGTGCCGGTCGAGCGTTCTCTTTTCTTAAAGTTTGTTTCATATGGATGATGCTGTAATACTGGAAAATAACATTATACGTGAAAGACTCTTGCCCCTTTAGGCAGGTAGCCCTCGTGTACTTTGCCATAATTGAATAACCTAACCTAACCTAACCTACTCTTGCAATCTTCCCTGGGTCATTTACTGTACTGACTGAGATCTGTGCATCTGTAGTCTCGGTTCTGGAGGCATACTATACACGAATCGAGTTACTACTTTTCAGAGCGAGTTTTATTGAACATTCTTTGGTATATTCCACATTCTGCGGGGTAAGTGGAGAAGGCCAATGGCCCTCCCATCTAGAGGTGACGGACTTAGGGCCAGAGTGAAAGCCTGCCTCTGGGATTAGCCCTCGTCTGGGGCATCCTCTACCTCATCAGAGGATGTCCCGGACTGCCTTTTATTAGACGCAGCAGGACGGGATAATGTATTATGTTCTACCCTTACCATAACCCATATACTTAAAGCCGTATATTTAGAAATCTTGATCCGACTGATAACTACTTTGTAATGCTGAAAATCCGTCATCTCGGGCAAAGTTATGTCGATTGAAAATTCGTATAAATTCATGATAGACATAAAAATTTCTATATCAGCCGTTCACACTTTCCAACAAAAATTTTAATACTTTCATGGCGTTTTCTTTAATTAGCTTTGAGATATTAGGAGTATGACATTCTAGTTGTATCTCAGCTCATAAAAAGTTTTGGCGTTTCTGCGATATTTCCTTCCCATAGTACACTGTACTATGGGAAGGAAATATCCTTTCCATAGTATCCTTCCCATAGAAGGAAATATCCTTCCCAAAGAACACTGTACTTTTAGCAGCTCTTGAAACTGTTTCTTTATCCATTCCTAACATAACTACATCATCGACTGACAGGGCTACATCAATTGTTTTAAAACACTCGACTAATTTTCAATTGATATGGTGAACTGGTACAGTCCAGTCAACAGTATCAAGAATATGTAACAGGAAAAGTCTTCATCAAACAAAGCAAGTGCACGACTTGCAAATATTTGGGGATTATACGTCTGTATTAACTTTCGTTATTATAGCAAATAAAGTTATCTATTAATAATCCAAGGAAAGTTCCAATGCGCTTTCGATTATACATAGCGAAGACTTCTCAAAAAGAATTTTTTCTTTACTACCTTGTAGAGACATTAGGTATTTTTTTAAATCAGGAGACACGAAAAATTAGCAGTGTCCTCGCAGGGACTCAAACGTCGGACCTCTCGAATACGCGCCGAGTGTACTGACCACTACACCACGAAGACATGCTAAGAAGGCGGGAGAAATACATTATAACCTGATAAAATCCGTATTTAGTAATGTTCGTAACCCAGAAGTAGAGAAATACCCGCGTAGGATTTATTTCTGTAGTGTAAATTTCAGGGCTGTTGTTTTAATCTTGTTACAAAGTAATTTTTTATGCTGATAAGTTTTGTACCACCCATTATAAAATACGTGATCAAGTAATATATAAATGAAACCTTGGCAAATTTCTGAATTAATACCGCATTTCTTCGAATTTAAACTGCACTTAAAATTTTGAAGATGTATTTAGTCATTAGGTTTTTTTTTTTTTTTTTTTAAGCAGGCGACATTAAAAATGTGCAATGCCCTCCTCGTCGGGACTCGAACCTTGGACCAGTCAAATACGCGTCGAGTATACTTCCAATACATCACAAAGGCATACTGAATGGAAGGAGAAAGCACCTTATACGTAAATTAGGGTTTGGTGTAAATTCAAAGGGATTATTTTAACATCTTATTTCCGAGAAAATTTCTCAATAAAATAGGTAGCTTATATTATGCTTATATTAGAAACTATTCAGTAAATAAAAATGTTTCTTATTTTCAACATCTGTGTATAACATAATTTTTATTTTTTATTATTTTCCTAGTTTTCCGGTATAAGGGTGTGTAACTACTACAGTCTGCGCAAAGCAGTCCGTTACATTTATATTTCATGAAAAGATGTGATTTTTGATTTCTAATACAAGCGTACATCCCTTATTCAACAACTTAGAGAACATACAACTTTCAAATATCAACAGTCCTCGAAAAGCGAAACCCCTCCTTCTGAGCTTCCAGATGTTTCTGGGTTACCGAAAAACATAAGTAACTCACCGTATATAATTTCAGAATGCTAAACGATATATTTTTAAATTTAAAAAGTATTATGAAATAATTATTTAAAACACAAAACGTAACTGAAACAGGCCGAAAGAATCGATTGTGCGTCGAATATATATTCTGATTATAAACTATAAAGTCTTTTAGGGTTTTCTGTGGGAGAAACATGAGAAATTGTTTTCTCGCCGGGACTCAAATCAAGGATATTCCAGTTGCTAGGCTGGACGGATGTTATGATTAATCCTTCTGTTCTGGACATAATCTAAATGAAGTCCACAAATTCATTGTGGCCGAAAATGAAGTACTACGCCTGTCGTTAGCCAAAGCCATGGGTACCTTATAGGTGACAGAATCATTTTGGTCAGCTACTTCCCAGTTTTGAGGAAGAACGCTCAGGGGTTGCATGCAAAAAAAGTCTCTTGTTTTCCCTATGACCAGCTTCACGAGAGAAAACTTTCACCTAGATTATATTTTAAATGCCATCATGCCACGAAAACACTACATACTTACGAATATTCATACCTTCCCAGAGCTTTGAACTCGGATCCAATATTATGGCAATCAGCATTGCTAACCATTATACAGAACAGGACGGCGCTATCTGGACGTACTAACTACTTAGCCTACGAGGTCACGCAGGTGACAGGTGAAAGCGGGTCCGGACACCCTGACGGCTTAAATAGACTAATCGGGTATTGTCCAGATTCCGCAACTGTTTAGTACGACAACTTCGGCGCCCCACAAGGAACGCATGGGGAGTTTATTAGACCTTAAACTATACATTTTATATATTGCTACACAGATAATAACTAAAATATAGATACTAATTAAATTAAATTTCACAGATAATTATGAATGCTGAAACGGATATTAAATACTAATGTAGATATTATACAGATACATAGATGCTCAATACACTGTAACATACAACAAAGATATTACGCAGATATACAGATACTAAATACATTATTACACATATGTTAAATACGAATACACTAATGCAAGTCTTTACACAAATTCACAAATACTAAATACAAAACTCCGTACTACACTGATATTAAATATTGAAACAGTTACACTACTATAATATAGTTACTATATTATACTGATAAACAGCTATAATATACACTATTACTTGCTTCACAGATATTAAAAGCGAATGCAGACTCAGATTCTAATTATTAATGCAAGACATTACGCGGATATACAGATACACAGACACGCTGTCAGGACTGAGTGTTCTGTGCGTAGTTTTGGCAAACATCTTGAAGTAACTCCTTAAAGTCCTAAAGTCCTGATCTGGAACAGGAAGCTGAAATCAGCTATGTTCTGGTGTAGATGCTGTGCGGAAGTAGTATAATAACTGCACTTGAAAGGGATTTAAAATCCTCTTTTATTAAATCAATCTTATTTACAAATCACTTCCCAACTCGGGAGGAATACAGAAAGTAAAAGACCACACTTGGGTCTAAATGAACAATCAGATAAATTTAAACTAAATCTAAATAGAAATTTAATTGATCTTTGCTCACAGAGCTCTTCGCGGAGTTGACCTCTAACTAAATGGTGCGTAGCAAGATTTACTAATACTAGCGCACTTCAAATTATTTCAAACAATCACGTAGCAAGCACTATGGCTTATAATTTAGCTGCTAGCTGGTCAGGCGAACGTCGAACAGAATGACCGTGATCTGAGACTAAAAGCTCTCTCACACTGAGAGGCTTCTACCTCTGGTTTAAATAGTACTTGGGTCTACTTCAAATTAGCATGAGCTGAAAACGCGCGCTTCTTCTGACGGGAAGTTGAAACTGAGAAGAGATAGAAAGATTTAAATTAAAATAAAACTTTGTTAGTTTAACTAAAACCTTACAACGCTAAATGACGAAAGAACGCAGATTTACAAATACAATAAATGACGAAAGAAGGCAGATATACAGGTACAATAAATGACGAAAGAACGCAGATATACAGGTACAATAAATGACGAAAGAACGTAGATATACAGGTACAATAAATGACAAAAGAACGCAGGTATACCAGATGTTAATTACACTACTACACAGGTATAAAATGCGAATCACAAATATTAAACTGCACTACATAAACTATACAGATATTAAACATACTATCCAGATTTTTAATACGAATGAAGACACAGGTACTACATACCAATACAAAACAGCACACAGATACAGATACAGATTTTACTGATTACGGACATTATACTTTGCATTATGCCGACGTTGCGGAGATATACAGACACTGCATAATATACAGGTGCATAAATATATTACAGATGTATAGATACTGCATAGACAGCATACAATAAGTAATCAATAAGATACGATATTCCTTTACATTCTCCTCTACTCGATGGACAATAAAGGAGAGACTTCGAGATGACGCTACCAAATCCAGGGCGGTGAAGAATTATCATCCCCTCTACACACAGGCACATTTTAGTTCGGATGTCACTGTACAGACTATTGGAATTTGAAAGTAGCGAAGTGAAAAATCGACTGTTCGCTCGCCGGAACTCTAGCCACGTGTTTTTAAATGACTAGCTGGACGCGCTTATCACTTACACCCCAGGCCATACAGTAGGGTCTTAAAAATGAAAAAGTCGAGAAAGGTGGGTTGTCAAAATGCGTCAGAAGCCTGTATTGGAGACTAAGTTTTATAGCTGTAAGAAGTAAAGACTAATAATGCCGTGGAATATGTTTTAGAGTATTAAATTCCTTGAAAATTTAGCTTATTATTATTATTTTTAGGGTATTAAAAATAAATTTTAGGCATATATTTATTTAATATTTGAAAATTTTCCACATTTTTTTTAATTCATGCATTTATTTTCAGGAACTATTTGAACTTTGTGATCGAAGAGCTGAAAAATCCACATCAGTAAGGATAAAATCAATTTATTAATAAAATATCAAGTTTCTGTATTGTGAAAGTTCTGCCTGTTCTTGTTGTCCACCGATTTACTAATTCCTAATTTCAGGAATCTACCCAAAGCTATATTCATCTCCTGCATATTGGTAACTGTTGTTTACACTATGACAGTGGTAGCTTTTCATACTACGTTATCCGTTCCTGAAGTTCTGGGCGCCGAAGCTGTCGCTGTGGTAAGTGAAGCTTTCTGTGACAAATACTTGATGAAAGGTATAAGGATTTAGAGTGTACAATATTATGTAAGTTTATAGAATTCGAATTTTAATAGTACTGTTTACCATTTTACTTGCTTTGCCATAAAGTGCATAAATTAAATAAAACTGCACAAAAAATGGGACTTAATTTTATCTGGGAAATGCACTTACAAAACATTTAATGTAATTTTGTAGAGAGATTTGTAAGAAGCAAAGTCATGTCAAAAGTATCATTTCTGTTCAGAGAACAAAGAAAAGAAAAGTGTATTAAGAAAAGATTGGTTATTAACTTTGCCGTATGGTATGTTTTACAAGATTTAGGTACTTGAAAGGCTCAAAGTATTAGTTTTATTTCATACTGATAGATTAGTAGCAAACTTTACACTAATTAATAATTTTAAAAATGAATTCTTAATATTAGAGATTGTTGACGAATATTTTTTTCAAATTCTTTTGACCTTTGTGTAAAACAAAAATCGTAGTTTGGAAGCGTTTTTAAGCTTTATTTGCTCAATCTTATGAGAAATAAAAGGAACTGCTAATTATACAGGGATCTTTAATTACTATACCAGTAGAAAAAATTCTTCTTCAATACTTCTGTTAAGATCAGTTTTCTCTCAAACATCATTACCACTTACTGATGCTCATAAAGAAATTTAATGAAAATTTAAAGTTCTAATTTATTAGCAACTGAAGAACAACCAAATATGATTTTTCTTTAATAATATACTTTTGGTTTGGCTCGCGAGAGCAGGATGGTTTCTTGCATGTTGTCCTCTGTAAATACAGGGCTAATTCACAGACATGAGGATGTTTCTTGGTAGGTGTATGTAGTTGACTCAGATGAAGAGGATTAGATGTACTTCGAACTAATGATGATAAAATACTTTCCATGCTCTTTTCATTTGATTATCTATTTAACAGAATATGAGACAGCTTCACGTGTAGCTTTAAGAAATGTAAACCTCGATTTACAGCGTCGCAGAGGATTTTCGGAAAACACAGCTTCTAAGATACAGGCGATAAGGTTTTTATTGGAAAATGTGAATTTCTGAAGTGAAGAAAAATTACTTTGATCTTATCGGCCGAGTGGATAAGTTCGCCAAGCTTCGAGTTCGAACCTCATTCGAATCCTCCTGAACATCTTGGTATGGATGTTTCTGTGGTCTCCTATCATGTATAGCAAGTATCAAAAGATGTGAGTGAATCATGTATCAAGGAAGACTAGGAATTATATAATGCCTCGCATGAAATAATTTGAAAGTTCGATAATCGCTGAAAGCTGAGACGAAATGATGTCGGTGACCTGCTAGCGATGGCAGAGACTGCGATGTTAGTTATACCAACTCACAGATGCTCCGCGTCGACCCGAGGATGCTGTGGGACCCATGGGGTGCAGCTTATCTCTACATCTAGTGAACGAGGCCTATACCTATTCATTTAGGGCAAATTTGAGGTGGCCTCTGCATTCATACATGTCATGTCATGTATAACGTAAATAACAGTCAGTTTTCCTTAAAAAGTCTTGGAAGGGGAAAGTCCCGAAAGGCATCCCTTCCTTTATGTAGATAGCCCTCATGTATATTTTTACATTCATTTAAACACACAGAATTATTTTGAAGCACCTTCTTTTGTATTCTGGGAAAAGCGAAGCTGGGTCTTCTATGCCGAACTTTAAAATCCGGAATTATTCCTTTTGTTTATTTCTATATGTAAAATGCTCATTGGCAGTAGTGGTATAAGCAGCTAATTGCTTAGTTTTACTGAGAATGTTCTTGTCTCCAAGAGGGTTACCACTTCAGAGCTAAGCTCTTTTCAGCGTAGGCTACACATAATACGGGCTTAGGGGCCAAGAACTGAAGTGTCGAATCATCATAATTCTGTTTATACTTCATAAGATCTGAGTGGGAATGGAAAGAATGCTTTGACTAATTGTCTTAATCGCGCCTTGCTAAGGCGGCCAACTTCATATTAAAATGCTATAAAATTTAGCTATTTCTATTTGAATATGGAGTGAGGTAATTTCTTTCCGAGTTCGATTTTTGAGCATTAAATGTATTCCCCCACATGCGACTTTTCATGTTTATATTTATTAATACATAAGAGCCGCTTTCTCGTAAGTAACCCCGCAGCGCTATATATCTCTCCGTAGCTTTACCATGATCATACGTCTCTGTATGCCTGACGCGTTAATGAGTAAAACAAAAAGAGTAAATATTCTACAAGCGGGCTGAACAAAGTCTTCAATTCTGAAATGCTGGAAGGTACTTCGGTATTATCTTCTAAAATCTGTTATCTCTGAATTTCTTATAACTATAGTAGTGAATTTATTTTTAACTCCGTATCATCCTTTTACAAACACATATAACCATTTTTTTAAAGTAAACTTTGTTTTCATGATGAGATTTTTTTGTTTTCATCATTTAAATCATTTTTAAAAAATACATGAATACTTTACTGACGGGTTTTGCTTTTCTTCAGACTTTTGCTGACCGCTTGTACGGTATGATGGCATGGATCGTTCCTGTGTTTGTGGCTATGTCAACTTTTGGCGGAGTGAATGGAATTTTGTTTACATCATCGAGGTATGCGTATTTTAATAATGTATCGCAATAATTTTGCATTAAATTAGAACTTCATTTTGAATTGAAACAAAAAACTAGTAATAACATTTTGAATTGAAGAACACGCAAAGAAGATAGTTCAACATTTTGAGTAACATTTTAAATTGAAATAAGTAAATAGTAATAACATCTTGAATTGAAAAACACGCAAAGTGTTATTACTATTTACTTGTTTCAATTTAAAATGAAGTTTTAATTTAATGCATAATTATTAAGATGCATTAAATCATACATTTATGTGCATGATTGAAATCTGTCACCTTCAAATTTGTTATTATCTGTCTTTATTTTATAACTTAAAACCATCTGTATTATAAGTTATACGGTTTTCATAGCTTCGTTTTACTTATCCTATAGTTATAACTGCCAATAAGGGTCAACTCATTTGAGAGGAAAATTAATTTTTTCAAAAGTGGTAATGCTTTCAAATTTGACTCGTATGATATAGTGTATTTAGTGTCAAATGTTCAATATTATTATTCATTTCGTAACATTTTCAACTGCAATAATTGTATGTATTTAAAGCACTTTTATTGCAAAATGTATTTAAATTATAAGAATGAAAATATATAGAATCGGTTAATTTGAAAAATTTTTAAAGAGCAATAAGAAATTTGCTGATCGTGAAATTACGTTATCAGTGCTTTACCGAACTTTCCAAAAGTCTACGTGACAGGAAGAGGAATTAACATAGTAAAATCTGGCTTCGAATAGGTATCGAACTCATAACCCGTTCGTTGTCCTGAACCTTTAGCCAACTTCTAATAATTTCTACAGCACATAATTATTTCTGTTTGAATTTGGAATGTGTTTCGACCATACGCGCCTTTCACAATTTATCCTCAGTCAATCAATTCGAAATCTCACCAGTTTGTTATTTCTGTCCGTCATTTCAGAAAATGTATGGAACGCAACGTTAGTTTTGAAACAATACAACAGTAATAGAACACAGCGTTAGTTCTAAAATAATATAGATTATAAGTTACAGCTTTACAGCAAGAAATATTTTATTTCGTGAGGTGAAGCGCGTTGAAAATAATGAGTTATTCGGAACTTTATTCAAAGTGTCTAGATTATTCGCCCCAGTACATGGTTTACAGGATAATGCTGCCTTGACGAGTTATCTTTTTAATGTCGATATCTACGTCATATTTAAAATAATTTTGGAACAATTAAAATTGGAAAGTGGTTAGTGACTCTGCTCACCGTACCTAAGGGCCCGGATTCAAATCCCGAAGAGGGCATGGATGTAATTTGTCCATGCCTTTGTAGAAACATTAGGTATCTTTGAAGCAGGAGTATTGAAAAATGAGCAACGCCTTCGCCGAGATTCAAACCACGAACAGCTCTGTTACGCGTCGAGCATGCTGACCACTACACCACGAAGGCATGCAAAGGAGGCGGGAGAAGTACCTTATATACTCCCCCTTTAGAGAGCGGCTGGGGAGTAGGGGTCCCAATCGCCAAATCGTGGTGGGGGAGAATCATCATCCACCACCATTGTAGTTCGGGCGCCACTTGTAGAGTCATTAAATTATTTTTTTGGAAGCAGGAGATGTGAAAAAAGACACGCCTTCACCGGGAATTGAACCACGGAAATATCGGTTACGCGTCGAGCGTGCTGACTACTACACTACGAAGGCATGTCAAGAATGCGGGAGAAATACCTTATATACTCCCCCTTTTAAAGGGCGACTGAGGACTAGGGGTCCCAGTCGCCAGCTCATGGTGGTGGAGAATCATCATTCACCACCTTTTAGTTCGGGCGCCAGTGCAGAGACATTAGGTATTTTTGAAGTAGGAATATTGAAAAATGAGCAACGCCTTCGCCGGGATTCGAACCACGGACCTCTCGGTTATGCGTCGAGCATGCTGACCACTACACCACGAAGGCATGCGAAGAAGGCGAGAGAAATACCTTATACCTTCATAGAAGGTAACGGTGGCGCGGGTTCGAATCCTGAAGAAGGTATGGTTGTATATGTCCGTCTCCTTATAGGAGGCAAAGGTGGCCCACCTATAAGAGACTACAGCTTCTCGCCTTACTAGTGGCCAACGCCTATAAAAGGCTAAAGCTCGCCATTTGGGGTGGGACTTGCAATGAGATGTATTTCTTTTCCATCAGAAAGTCGATTACCGAAAGTATCAAGACCTTTTGAAATCTAAGTTTAGTTAAGTCGTAAAATCTTCAGTCCCGTAATAATGTTCTGGTTTCCCTTAAATTGATATCCATTACAACAACAATAAAACCCCCAAACATATACAATTTTTCACTATGCAGTCAAAAGTCCTTTGAAGTAAATCATGTTTGAGAGCGCATAATGCTCTTGAATAAAAATAAGTCATGTGGGTAAAAGCATCTGACTTTTGATTTCTGAGATATTCAGTGTTACCTACACTTCTATTAGCTAACGGCAAGACATGTAATCAGTTTGTCAAATAAACTTCTCTGTAATTCTCAACTCGGCTCAGTTAGATGATTCGTATAGAAATGGGATCGGCAGTGAGTGAAATTTAAGTATAGAATGGGCAATGCAGTATAATAATAGTTTTTGTAAAATTGTGCGGGAGAGGAACTGTTCGTAAATTATTAATATTTTCATTAATTTTCAGGTTATTTTATGCTGGAGCGGAACAAGGTCAGATGCCGAGAATTCTGTCCATGATCCAAGTCAGCCATTTAACACCAACTCCTGCTGTTATATGTATGGTGAGGGTTAACATGTTTATTTAGAATATTAACAACTTAAACATACGGTTTATATTTCAGTATTTGAAGTTAATGACTTTTGATGTCATATGGAATTCATGGAAATGGATATAATTATAATTTTAATCTCAATTTTGTAGATGCAAATTATAATCTCTAATATGTAAATTTCATTTTTATGCTAAAACATCCAATCTAAATTTTACTTAAATTTAATTTTAATGAGCATTTACAAAATTATTAACGTAATTCGTGTGTATTATTAAGTCTTTCGTTCTGTTCCATAGATCTTGTTTTGATTTTTTTTTCAATGCGCATTAATTTGTAAATGCAAATGGGTACATCAGAAATGTTTTCAGTAACACATTAAAAATACTAGAGAAAATAAAAAGGGAAATCGTTCGCTTAATTAATAATAAAGTAGGCGTAGTATTAAAAATATTACAAAATCTGCCGCGAAGTAGTAGAGTCGTCGAGCAATCGTGATAGGGTAATCTTGATGAACAGCAGTCGTAATGTTCTCTGGTAAACAAGCTGTTGGGCAGGTGAGTGGCTAGCAAACAAACCAGTTCCATCCTTTCGTCATGAGAAAACCCATACTGAATCTAACACAGTTTCTTTTTTATTTTAAACTTAAATAATATCTCAAATATGTTAAAACAAATGGGAATCTAAAACAATACGTTCATTATTTATAAACGTATATATATTTTTCCTTTCATTTCTTCCCTGTCATCTCTTTTTGTTTATATGTAAGGTTAAACCTAATATGCCTACTCTTAACTTACTGCTCGTTTAACCTTACAGTATTACAGATGACTTATCGTTCTCACTGTCTAATCTAAAGTTTAGAACGGTGATAAACACAAACAAGAGTAAAATCAAACTAAAAGTTTATTCACTATGAATATTTAGTGACAAATAAAACTTTAACAAACTCAGTTACCGCTCCTTGTGTAATCTTGGAATGTAGTAAAGTTTAAATAGATGTAACACAACTAAGTAGACTTAATACCTATTTCAAACTGGCTCCTAATTATGCATAAACACTATCAACTGGCAGAAATAGCCTCCCGAAACCAGAACAGCTAACAGTAAAGCGCTTCAAGAACAACTTGTTAGGTATGTTGACAAACTCTCTCTCAATTTACATCTTCTCTCGCTATGTAATTCCTACCCAGTTTGCATTTCTGATGAAATTGATAGAAGCAATAGAAGAACGAGACAGAATTAACATAAAAAGTGTTGGTTAAAACAAACCTCACATATGTAATTTTTTCTACTTTCGAATCCTCCACAGAGGCATCCAGCTCCTTATGCAGATAGCCTTTGTGTGCTTTGTCACAGTCGATTAAACAGATAAATAACTGGGTAATGTCGCAACTGACGATTTACCGGATTTCGTTAATTAGTTTTAGCAAATTTAATAAAATAAATAAATAAGTAATAACAATAATAATAATTTAATATTAAATTTTATTTCCTTTCAATTTTAGAAAACAAAAGGGCCATTTTTATCAGTCTTTCAGACAAATACATCACGAACTTCGCGCAGTAGAGCCAGAAAAGGGTAATCGCTTTCGTTAAGAGATCGCATCCAGGCTTTAGAAAGATAAAGTGGTAGCATTTCTGGCGCCGTACCTCACATGTTACGGAGAGTTTTTAGCTTCAAAATACCCCACGAACATTCGACAGTTTGAGTGTTGACGCTCTTTATCATATTTACAAAATTTTCCTGATGGTTGACAGCAGTTTAAAATAACATCGAATTTCCAGTCAGTGTGTAACTCAATTATAAATTTACTGTGATTATCTCATTAACAGTATTATAAATATAAAATTATATAATGTTCATATGTGCAGATAACTATCATGATTATACCTAAGTATCTCATGTAACTTATATAAGACAATGCTTGTAATTAATGTGTCTATGCTTACACACAGGCCTTGTATGCCCATGTAATATTTATATGTGGAAGAAATAATCCCTTCTGCCAGGATGATTATTAACAGTGTAAGATTTTTACAACAAAGATCGGTTAGTGGGTTATCGTAGGCGGTGCTCAGTCCTCGTAATAATGATCGTAAATTAATATGGTCATCCCGTATAAGCAGGCCATTCATCATTCATAATGATTGATATAACTTCACACTTGATTTGGAAGTAATGTTGCGGAATCTGTTCCACGATGAAGAAGCGTTTTTCCAGTTTGCTAGTTCGACATGTTAAATCAAGTACCCACGGTCTACGGTCCTTCTTATCATTTGCCGTGGTTTCTTTGGTTAATGACGTTCTCTAAGTCGGAATCACTTGATGACAACTCTTCACCCCGTTCATTACCGAGACCCTTGTTGATTTTTTTCTTTCATCGTAGAAGCGACTCATCGATTTCGAACATATGCCCAGAGCCGCCAAAGGGTTGTCGCTTTTGGAACATTTCTACGCAGACATCCCGACAAAGATTGAATCGTCGCACACAATATTCTTTGCTTTGCCTGAAAGTATCTGAGTGGTCACTTGGGAAGTGTCGTAAATCCAGTAATATACAAACTCCATAAATCTCTGATGAAGACACTTTGCTGTTGCAACGACTGTTCACATCCTCAAAGGTAAAAAAGGTGTTTGGTTTTCTGACTTATTGATATTGCATCCTTTGCGAGAATATTTCAGACTTTTCCTTCCATTTCTTGTCCTTGTTTTTGACTTCCTGAGTTTCCCCACAACGCTTTAGATAAGCAGGAAGGCTATTCTGCGATGAGAGTAATTGATTTCAGCGGAAGAAATTGAATCGTTGATTCATCAATGGATATCACTCGGTTAAATTCACTAGCTTTCATTTTTAAGTATGCGATGACATGATGGGAAAAAGTTAGGTAGCTGAGTATAGTTGCTTCGCGCTTTATCTCGCTATCTCATTGGCTGACGGCATACCGTATTGTGAGTTGAAATGAGGGGAAAAAGGGGTGGTACCATCTGTTAATAAACTAATGAAATTCGGCAGATCGCCAGTTGTGACAATATCAAATATTATTAAAAATTCCTAAATTCAGTCATTTTTTTCCCTTTCAGGGAAATTCAGGTAAATCTCATTTAGAATATTGAAATAATATTTTTAAAGTAATACACCTTTTTTTAAAAAATAAAGTCTGTTTTTATTAATATCAGCGACATCTTCCTTTCAGGCTTTGCTTTCTATACTGTATTTGTGCTCCAGTGATATTTATGCTTTGATCAATTATGTTGGATTCGCTACGTGGTTAGCTATTGGTCTGGCAGTAGCTTGTCTTCCGTATTTGAGGTGGAAGCAACCTAATCTTCCTCGGCCCATTAAGGTAAGTACCGTCTTAAATGCTAAACTAATTTTCATGAAATAACAAGCAACTAAAGTATGTCTACATTTAATTATCCATTTCTGTACAAGGGAAAATTCGAGAAGTGAATGTAAATTTCTCTTTACAAGTCAAGATAATAGAAATATCCTACAATAGTTTTCAAGTTTAGTTATGTCTTTCTGTTTTGCACCGCGATTGAACAGCTGACTGAGATTAAAGAAATGAGCTTTCAGCTTTTATAGTTCAAGTCGGCGGGGATTTATTAAACATCATAAAAGAAGAGTATTAAGCATTGAAACATTACAAAACCTTATATAATTGTAGTGCCGTAAGGCTCATTCCTAGTTTATGGACATACCGGCTGGTGCAGGTTTACTTTGATAGACTGCTTAATCAGTAGTTATCGAAAGAAAAGTTGTCAGTGTCACTTTAACTACTGAAAATGCAACTAACGGTTTTTGTCCCTCTGTGCGAATCCACAGGAGTTCTCTGTGAAGAGGTAGTATCCCTTTGCGAATTGTATAATTTTACTGCTCCCATCTGTAAGTTGTTTAATTATGTCTATTAAATAAATAATTGTCCTTTCATAAAGTGCATTTACAAAGTTTTAAATCTGAACTCCTAAGACCTTCCATTGCCAGTGTATCTGCTAAATAATAACTAAGAACTAATAAGCTAATCTTTGTTTTCTTTAAAATACCATTTTCGAAAGAACCTGAGTTTAGATGACATTGTCTTCCTGAATTTATACAGACGATATCTGCTGTTAAGTATTCGAAATCTGAAACACAAAACGCATTCAAGATTTTATTGAAATGACAGATAGTAATTCCAAATTGCTTAGACAGACAATTACTAGTGACAAAAGTTATGTTGACTGTAATCCGAAAGAAAGATCAATGAAGATCCACCTTGGCTAAACCACATCTGGTGAAACCATTTAGCTGGAGCATCCCCCTCTTTAATTCTCTGGGAGTAATTCACGAATTTTCTTGAAGGGGAGACAGTCGACTCCATAATCTAAAAAGAAGTAATAGAGCCGATTTCTAAGAGTTCATTGTACGTGACTAGAAAATGTTGGACAGGTATATCTCTAAGCCAGAGTAAAACAAGAAAATCATATCTATGCAGTTTTCAGTCGGGGTGTAGATTGCGAGACTTTTGTTGTCCGTTCGAACAATGTAATTATCTTCAAGTTTTTGTTCAAGGTAAAATGCAACTTTTATGCCTGTCAAATTCGGCACTTTGTGAACGGATATTTGTTGTTTCTAAAGTGTTATCGTAGAGCAAAGGGCACAATTGAGAGCATTTAATAAAATCAGGAAAACGAAACAAGATAATGAAAGAGCATTCCAATAATTTTCATTCACGAAAGCATCCAAAAATTCTGTGAATATACCAAGAGATATACAATGTTAGAAAGAATGTGTACAGTAGGGTAAACAATATTGAAGTCGCTCATTCACCAGCGATTTAGTATATGGATTTAATTCCAAAGCTCTGTAGACATACAATATGTGGCTTAGGGAATGTTCTGACATGTCAAAATTTTAACTGAGAATATTTTGCTTTAAATTCTCCACGATGCTGGTTTTCTAAGAACAGATAAATTTTCGTAATCATGTATTCTGAAGTGTGTGGTCAAACACAAATGTTTTTTTTGCTAAAATTTGTCTCTTTAAGAGTGAATTGAAGTTTTGCCTTTGAAACTCTAATTGATAAGACGACAGCAATCAAAGCGAACTTTATTTAAGGTATGAAATATACATTTAATGCAAATTTTAGGCATACTTTTCCATATACAAGACACATGATTCTATTTCATTGGATCCTGAATGGAAATCCGTATGTAAGTAACAGTATACAATATATACGTACTATGACCAAACGGGAAAAGTATGAATAATGGGAAGTGCATAAATGCCTTTGCGATAGTTAAATGTTTTTAGAATTCCATCTTAATCTTCTACAAAAACGTTTTTTTGTAATAGAAGTTCTATGTATTTTAAGGGAATAAGAATTGGGTCTTTTTTTTTCTTTCAAGAAGCAAATATGTATTCTATGTTGAGTACTCACAAAACAGCATAGCTGACTGGTTTCTTCCTGTATTGACATTTAATCTACATGAAGCTAGTAAAACAATACAACGAAAGGTGTAAAAGTTAATCTGTGACTAAGCATACTGAAAAGGACAATACTATATATTATATAAGAAGAAAAGAAAACCCTTATAATCTTATAATAACTGGTCGAAATACATTATTACTTCAGAAATAGAAATAGTATGAAATAAACATTTGTTGTTAATTCAAAAAATGTTGTGAATTTAAACCTAACTTTATTATTTATTTATTATTGCAGGTTAACTTGATATTCCCAGCAATTTATATTGTAGCTTCAATTTTTATCACCGTAGTTCCAATGATGGCCGATCCTGTTGGGACAGGTTTGTGACTCTGAATTTCATTATGCATTCCTAATATATTCTTACGTTTATCATATTTTAATAGTGCAGCTTTACTGAATCAGTAAACGAGTAATTGCACTAACAAATTACTATATTTTTAAGTAATTTGGTTGTAGCTAGACTGTATGGAACATTTACCCTTTATTTTTTAATCATTAATACTTATTTCATTATTAATATCAAGCGATATTTTTGTGTTCCTAGAGATATTAAAATATTTTGTTTCAGGATTTGGAGCCCTTATAATTGCAACCGGAGTTCCAGTGTATCTTCTCTTTGTTTATTGGGAAAACAAGCCAAAAGCCATCAGAAAAGGAATTGGTAAGTATGAGAAGATGCTTAGCAATTTCTCAAAACCAATTTATGCATTTGTTTAATGTACAGAAAGTTACTATATTTTTATAAGTAATATATATTCACTGTTATCATACTGTCAAGGTTGATTTATCTATGTAGATATATAACTATTTAATATGAAAATTGAATTTTTAATAACTCCTAAACTTGGGATGCATGCTACTATGTTCAGCTTATGTATGAAAATTCGATATCTACCAAGATGGATTGGATATATTATTTTAATAGGGCATTTACAGATACTGTTAGTTAAAGAAGCTACACATAAAAGAAACACTTCATATCGTGAAGTTCATAAATGTGCATGGCTGCGTTTAAAAATATTCATGCTTGTGCTTTTTTAAAGTATACTCTTTAGCATTTTTACGCCTTAATAAAAACCTTTCATAACAATAATAAAAATGCCATCATTTGAAGTAACATTAATAAATTAAAATTTTGATAACTCATTTATGAAGAATTTTTTTAAATTAATCTAGAAATATTAATTATAATTTAGTATTATAGCTGAACTGTAATATTTTTGGCTGTGTTTTTTACTCATTATTATTTAAAACTCCTAATGTAACAGACTTTTAATTTCTCTTTATACCTTTTATAACTGTCTGTTCCATTTATAAGTTAACTTTTATTGTACAATCAATATGTATTGCTAATATGTATTATGAAACGTTGCACTTTCAATATTTATTACGTAGCATTACCGACCAATGCAAAACTTTACAAGTTTTTGTTTAGCATGTAGATTTTGGTGAAATGCTTGAAAAGTAATATTGTTTGAGACAGTTTCAAGGTATACAAGAAAGTAAAGCAGTGAATATTGAAAAGCTAATCGTCAAAGCCAATCTGATGTATTTAATCACTGATGTCAATAATTTGGTGTAAATTTGAATTAAGTTATCAGAACATTTCGCGTGAACTTTTGGTTTATTTGGTTTTAAAATTTAATCCTTGTAAACTTCGAGGAAAAACGAAATACAAGGGTAGCTACGTCTGGTTATTAAGTCTAAAATTTTCAGTGTTATATGAATGACCGCAAATAAATTTTATTACTTTTTCTTTAAATTAGTAAATTTTACTTGTGCGTTGTATATTAACATGACAAATTTTGATGAATTGAAAGGTCATTAAGATGAACGTTCAGCAAATCAAATATGTTTTTAAGATTGCACAATTTGTTAGCATTTTGTATTATACTTAAGCAATGGGAAATTTAATTTTAGTTTATTACATTAGAATATTGGCGAAGTATATAAAAGTAAAGTTGCACAATCATATGCCAAGTAGCCTGAACAATAAGAACACTTTCTTTTCCTTTCTTAGAATACTGTAAAGGAAACTTACAATACAGTTAGTATTGTAAGTTTCTAGAATTATATGCTAAATAGTCTGAATCATAAAAGTATCCGTATCTTTATCCATGTGTATTAAATTTTGTTTTGAATGTATGCAATAAAGAGCTGAATAAGACTTCTAAAGATTTTGTACAGTTATTACTTATAATTAACTAAAGTTGTTGTGACTAATCTCACTTGTCTGACATCAGAACAAGTCCACGAAATTCATCGCAGCAAAGAGTACAAAATTACGCCTGCCGTTGGCAGTGACATTGGGCACCATATAGATGACATTACGATTTTGGCCAGTTTCACCCCAATTTTGATTGAGATAATCATGGAGGTAAGGATAACTACTTCCTGCCTCCATGGAGAGAACCCCCGAGTGGGTGAATCTCCGGGATCCGACCCGTGCCCTTTGGTATGGTAATCAGAGTCACTACCCACTATCCCGTTTGCGCAGCACTAAAGTTCTTCAACGCTAACTAGACAGATAAGCCAGTTTTCTCCATGTCAATGAAATAACAACTGATACCTGAGAAGGTTTAAACAAACCTTTTTATTAAAAACTTTAAGTTAAATAAACTTACGACATGTGCTTACAAATTTAAACTCCGCTGCCTACGGGACATCAGTAACAGAAAGTTGAACTTCAAGTTTAAATTAACTCTATGTTGGAGACTGCGATTCAGACAACTTAACCAAACGTTGGGTCAATTTATTAAGTGTATGATTTACTTCTAGCGAAATGACTAATTCTAAATCACTAACGTAGCAGAAGCTGGGTAAGATACTATAACTACGGCGAGGGTGTTTGTCAAAAGCTTTTCGGCTAAAACTTTGAATAACTCGAATTCAATAGTCTCAACTTATTTATATGCTGGCAGAGCTAACAAAAATAAAAAATGGTAGTAAAGTTACAAATAATAAGAAAAGGGGCTAAGCAACTTAAAATAATACTTTACAGTTTTACTGAAATTTTTGTAAAAAGATCTTCTCAGGCAAATCTATATAATTTTGCACTTCCATTAACATTTGGTTTTATCTTCTTATAGAGAAGTCCACATACTTTCTTTTCAAGCGCTGCGATTAATTAGTATTTGCGGCGAAATCATTTAATAAGGATACTAGTTTTTACAAAGCATTTTAATCTATCTGATCATCAAGAATGAGAGAACAACGTAGTTTAATGCCGTGAGAACCGCTTTATTTAAAACATTTTTCAGAGGCATCTGTCTTGGACTTAATTGATATTATAATGCATTAGATAATTTGTGCATTATTGTTAAAGTTTAGAGGGAAACTGATGGTTAAATAACTGCATATCGCTTAGCAGAATAATCATTAATGACATATATATATAATCTGAATTAAATGAAAATTACAGGTAATTTTATTTAGCTTCTTTTTTACTTAATGCAATGATAAACATTGAGATAAAGGAGATGTTTGATAGATTTTTTATGTCCTAGTTTTTTGTATAAATAGTTATTTTTGATCAATACACTTTTCATTGTTTTAATTTTTGTCTTTTCATTGCCCTTAATTAAACTTTCTTATTTTATTTACAGATTCTGTGACGTTTACTTTACAAAAATTATTTGTTGTTGTGCCATCAGAAAAAAGTTCATAATCAAGCACAACTACATTCAAATACATTCATGTTCCTTGTTATTATTTGTTTTTGCCACAAAACATGTGAAATGTTATGTGCTGTACAAAATTTTCTCTCAGAAAATGAATTATTCTAGAACTGTGAGAAACTTACCATTTCATTTGGTTAATGGCTATGCAGAACAATAAACTTTGAAATTCATTCTTTATAATATTTTTATACCACATATATATACATATATATATAAATATACTGTATGTATTGTTATTTTTCTTTAACATTTTACAGCATATTGAATCATCAGTTAATTTCAATAAATGTATATTCATTGGCAGCTTATTTAAAATTAATATCCAGAATCATTTCACTCTTAATGAATTATTTATTATTAAACAGTGTTGCCGTATGTTTTCAAATCTGTATTTATTTGTGATTCTGACACATTTTTTAAGGCATTCTGTAAGGAGTTTAGGAAATGCAAACATAATTTCTGCTAAAATATTTAAATTCAAATGCTAAATTATGCTTAAATCTGTGGACCATATGTGCATTATTTGTGTATATGATGTACAATATATTTTTAATTTTTGAAACTGCTCAAAGTATCTAGAGGAGTTATATGTTTAAATTCAGAGCACAAATATAGAGGTAAATTTTAATATGACGTAAGCTAAACCAGAAGTAATTCTTCGAATGTAAAACTGTTTTAACCGAAATTTGAGATTTTAGGTGCGTTTTCAGGGCAGCCATTATTTTATTGTTATTATGGTTATTATAAAATATATATTTATATAGTTTTCTACGGTAAAGTTGAAATTTTAAAAATGTATTTTTATAATATATTTACTTTCTAAAATCATTATTAATTTAAGTATTGTTAAAAATGAGCTTTTTCTGTATTCCAATTTTTGTATGGTTTTTTGACCAAATTATTCATATTTTCGAAGTTTTGGTCATAAATAATTTTGTTTTTATTTGTAAAATTAAATTTTTAACTTTGTTTTCTTGTATAATTACTCTACGTGTGTGCGGAGGGTATGAATCTTATATTCCGTTTATAATACTTAAAAATAAATTGAATGTATTAACCTAATGCATAAATTGACAGATCAGCCAGCTGTAAACACAATTTTAAATGTAACGAAAACGATTCTACAAATTTATAGAATAGCATATAGTTATATTTTGTGAAATGTTTGTTAGTTACTGGACTAAACTCCACCAAATTTTGATTTAATGCCTCATTGCTAATAAAATATGAACTGAATATTGCTATAAATATATAAATGCCATGCATGGATAAGTGGCAAATGGTGAATACGTTTTGTTGCTAAAGAGTGTGTGTTATTTTTTAAAAAAGACTGATTACTTATCTTGAGAGTCTTATATACTGGCACCATGATTGCTCACTTTTTCTTAAGAGTTTTTAACTCTGATGACTGTTTTTCATGTTCCTGTACATGCCTCTTTATTTAAATATTTCATATCGTAGAATTTTCAGATGAACTTGCATGCGCTGGAGAACAAGGGGAAAAAATCTTTTTCATTTCGCTAAAGCTCCACTGTCTATTTGTGTATGAACTTGAAATTAACTTATGTGGCTCATCTCTTGCTATCTTTACAAAAAGTCTTCAGAGTATTTTTGTAAATCAAATCTTGAAATTATTATTACCTTTGTAATTTTTTTTTAAGATTAAAAATTTCAAAATAAAACTATTGCTGTAAATGTCGTAGATTTATTTATTAATTATATGGTGTAAATAATAATTAAGTTAAGCGAAAAATTCTAGTTAAATCTCACGGGAAATAATCATTGATGTATGAGTAAATTGTACGCAAGAGCATGGAGCAAATTAGATGAAGCATAGAAATTTATTTAATTTTCAGTCTTACGAAAGTAAGGTAACTTAGAATGAAGTAACTGTAATGTGTATCTAGTATTTTATTAAGTAGTAGCTTACGAAAAGCAGTAAGTAAGTAACCGAGCTAAAATTTATTCTTTATACCAAGTCTCAGCAACCTTTTTATAGTAATATGTTGAAATAATGTTCCAATTTGACAGCCCACGCCCGCCGTATTTTTAAGTGCAGTAACCATTGAAACCCATTAAATTACCATTTTTTTCCATAAATTAACAGCTATTATAATATTTTGATTATTCAGTACTTTGATGCGAAAAAGGAACGAATATATAAATCATGTTTCCTAACATTTAAGGTCCGAAAACATGGTTTCGAAATTTTATTCATAAAGTCCAGTGTTATTGAAATTTTACTAGTTTAAACCACAAAATACGTTAATAAATTGTAATTGTAAAATATCAGATGTATTTTTAGTCACTTTCATCCTCATACAAGTTTTGTAATGCATATAGCTTAGCATGATTGTGGACTCAAAACAGCGTTCATATGAGAAAATTGCTCCCAAAAGCGCGTAGCAGAACAAATGAAAATCTGTCTTAAACAATTGAATGCTTCAGGCTCAGTTACGTAATACTAGTTGAAGATAGCAGCTGTCATGTCAAAGAAGTTTGCTTCAGTTTTAGAAATTTAAGAAGTTCAGTTTTATTAATGAGATCATAACTAATAACTTTCATGCACTCGATGCTCCACCGAATATAGTTTGTTCGTTGTACCGTAGGTTGTGATAGTATTAAAATTAGTTTCATCTAGCTCCCTTAAACGTTTATGGTGAATGACAAAAATAATTTTTGCAGACCCCTTTCAATAAATTAAGGTCAAAAGAGAACAAACAACATAAGCTTCGCAAATTCATTCAAAGAATAAAAGAATAAACAATAAACATAACAGAAAAACTTAGTAACAAGCTGTTAAAATTTGCTGTGTGAGAGAAAGTTATCATTGAAACTTAGTCTATCCATTAAAAAAATTTCTTTCATTTCTGAGTTTATTAAACTACATTTCACTTATTCTTCCACCAAGCTTTTGTAATAACTGTATTTAATTTGGGTGTATCGCTGATGGAACTAACAATCAAAAGTATAATACATATTACATTAATATCTAAGATAATTTTTCCTTATTTTGCTTTATTAAAAAAATATTAATTTTGAATCATAAAATAGCAATCAAACTGTTTTATAACAGTTAGAATTGTTTTTGCAATTTTACTTTTTAATGAAGTTTTAAGTTACTCAAGCAGGTTTAGAATTGTTTTGAATTATTAAAAAAATTTTATTATGAACAAAGTACATGCTTCCGAAAATTACTTTTGCGTACCTTCAATGTAATGGCTTGCAAATGCTTACTCTCTCTAAAATAAAAAAAATGTGGCAATTATGTTTATTAACTAAAATAGTTTTCTTATCTACCTAGAAGATTTAACAAATACATCAAGCACTGTTTAACAATTGTAGCAGGTATACAAATAATGGAAGACCGCTAGTGGTCAAGTCGCTAAAGCCACGAAACACAAATACATTTCTGCTCCACACAGGACCTGTAGTGACACAAAGAAACGATTAAATTTAGAGAGCAATACAAGAACATTTAATGAAAAAATCAATATTCAGTGAAGCTGCTACGCACGATACAGCTCATAAACTTAAATTACAGCTTAAGAGCTCATACTGCTTGTGGCATTAAATCGGACAAGTTTTGAAAGCGTACCCGAGGAATAGCATTCCATATTCTTTCTATCCTAGTACAAAGCTGATCCATTTTGGCTTCGGGAAAACTGTCACAAGTAAGTTCCGGACTGTAAAATCCAAAACATGTTCAATAGGTAATATGTCTGGTGAATAGGCAGGCTAAGGAAGAAATGGTATCTGATATGCTTCGTAGATCTAGAACAATTCTACCAACATCTGAAGCGCGTTTTCTTATTGAAACACACTTACATGAACGCATTGAATTTAGTGCATGATTTCGGGTTCTACAACCTTCCTGGTGTAGCAGTTGTCAGTGAGAGTACCTTCATTTCGTATCGTCTATCATACATCAGGCACTCCAAGCCATCACGCTTGACGATCCTCCAGTATGACATTGGCTAATATACCCCAGAAGATGGCATTCATCCCCTTTAACGTTTGACATGTACTCGACCATCGTTGTATTCCAAACGGAATCAAAAGCCGATGCGTGGCCAGTCGGGGCGCCCATATCTGCGTTGACGAGCTCACTGTAGTCAACGATTTTTGTAAAGGGAGTCCTGCGTAAAAGCATGCATGTACAGAATCTATGGTGCAGCACATGCTGACGAACTGCTGAAGCTGATAATGACACACGTATAGCACTGCTCCAAAAGTTGTGAAAGCTACACGGTTCGTTATTGTCATGAGAATGAGCTGGCTTTCATCAGGTGCTGATGTAACATCTCATGATCCACTATCCATTTTGCGATTTGTCCGGTCTTCTTGAGCCTGCACTTTCCCAACATGCATCACTGGCGAGGAATTATGCTCCATACGAGCTGCGATTTTATGATAGTAAAATCCGTTTTCTGTCCGGCTGATCATTCGCCCCTTTTAAAAATGTGTAACTTGCTTTATATTGGGCTATTTTTCATGGATGAGGCATACTGAGTTCTTATGAAACTTCTACCGCTGGGAGATAACAGAACACTATTTTAACTACAGCCCTCTATAAGACGACAGTTCAGAGGTAAATCACTTTGAAATTTTAATCATTTGTGTGTATCATACCTTGCTTATCATAATTTGTAAGCTTCAAGTTATTCCCATGATTCCTTCGTGGTATTTCAATTTTCACAAACAGGAGTGAGTATATTTAATCATGCTTTTGGTTCTCTGCGCTGGAATGATCTGGCTACATGGCTTTGTGATTTCTCTACGTGTAGCACAAGTATGAGGGATTTGCCCTTGAAAATTTTGCAGGATGCCCAACGTCTCACTCATCTCAGGCAGATTCGTGTGTTCTCTTTAATTCATTAAACAAACAAATATTTACCAGCAAATTAAAAGCCTTCCTATAGTTATCAACTCATCTATAGTAAGACGTAAACTGCTATATTTCATGCTAAAAACTGAACTTATCGATTTTGCAAGTATTAAATCAATTTTGCAAGTATTAAATCAATTTTCTTTTATAGTCCTTTAAAAGATGATATAATTAGGGAGATTGCAAATCGTGACAGATATCTGAAATGTTTCGTACTAAATACGAGAGGCGTTCAGTAAGTTTTAAGGCTTTGTACATGATAAATGCCTGAAATTACTTGCTCGGTTTTCTGCCTAGATCCTCTTGAGTTCACAGCACGAGGATCTTGAAGGGTCTGGATTTCAGGAAACAAAAGTACTTTGTCATACCCTAAAACCATATGAATGGCATTTTACACGGAATCATTATTCCTGCGCGTAAACATTCAACCAGATAAATGCTAAACCATTGATTTCGTTTCATGACTATTGTGATTATTTCAAACCAATGACTACTATGAAACAGTAAGCTAGATTTAAAAAAAATCGAATTAGTTAAGCATTCTATGTCAGTTTTAGCCATGTAACATCTTTAAAAAAGCATACGAAACTTAACTATTTGCCCAGACCGTCTATAAAAATCTATTCCAATTAACTATATCTTTCTTTTCCTACTACAGACTTCTACCCGTTTTTTTTAAAGTGAGGTTATGTAATATCAAAATTTAACCTGGAAAAATAAAAATGATCTAAACTATACAATATTAAGCAACTTTCACACACAGTAAAAAATTCGATATCCGGATAGGTATAAAATTGAATTATATTGCATAAAAGTTTCTAAAGAGCACTTCAGTAAACGACAGTATAAATATGTTCATACTGTCGTTACCTTTTTATGTATTTATCATGATATATTCTTACGGCGAGGCTTGCATTAAGACATACGTTCATATGGAAAGATATAGGCTTATGTAAAAATACAAGTTTCGCATATTTTTATTAAAAGGTATCACATGACAGAAGTGGTTCTTGATCTAAAATTCAGCCTTATTTTATATAATGCTTAACAGGAATTAGGAGCCGCCCAGACGGTATAGTGGTTAGGGGAGCCTACTGCATACCGAAGGGGCCGGGTTCGAATACCGGAGAAGGCATAGTGTCTTTGCGGAATGGGGGCACTTTAAATATATGGCCAGCCGAAAGTCCTCTACTGTGGTTTGGTGGTAGGTGGGAGACCAACCTCCTTGAGGCTCTGGCAAAAATTCATCAATGAAATTACATAGACAAAACAACAACTGGAAACAGGGTTCTAATCAAAAATTATTTAGGCTTATAATTATTTGAAAAACTTTGTTTATGTAATAATACATTTCTACATCTACATAATGAAAGCAATTTTAACAATCCTGAAGTTTTGCGAATCGAAAAGACATTGTCTAACAATTACTGAGCTGAATTTTAACTTCACTCTATCTCTTGTTTCTTCTCAAACGTTCCACTTTCCTATCAAGCAATAAAGGGATTAAAAAAAAAAAAAGGTCCGTTTGGGGTCCGAGGGCTTTTGTGGCTGTTGACGTCTAGACAGACTAAGCTTGCAGGCTTTTCTTTCCCATGGAAAATTTTTTCTGGGAATATCAAAAAAAAAACTTGAAAGGAAAATAGTCGTTCCAAAGATTACAAAAGCAAAGACTGAATTCAAACGCAAAGCTTCAATGCTTAAATTTGTTTTAAAAAGTTAAAATTGGTTTCATTATTTTATCAAGCTGAATTATACCAGTATTGAAACAAAACTTAAATATCCCATGTAAACAAATATCTTCTAAATGCACAAAATTAACTAAACAATTTCTATAAAAACATAAACATTTTACTTAGGCACGTGCGGAAAGAAGAATCATCTAATACGAGGAATAAGTGTAAAAACGGAGGTTCCTTTCATAATAAGGCAAGAGAATTTTGCAGAGCCGTGATTAAGAAAGGTAATTCCTGTTTAAAGCATCTACATTTTCATTGAAAGAACCAGGTCGGTACTTTATATCAAGACTAAAGAATTTGATGCTTTGGTCTAATTTATCAACTGAGCATTTGTAGTGATATTATAGCTTAGCCAGGAGAGCAGATTAAGATAAATCTCTACAGTAAAAGTTTGCCTACTGAAATAGCACTTGTGCTTCTGTAAAAGACAGTATATTACGGGAAGACTCCTTCTCGCTTCTGACACTGGAAGTTTTGCTTTCTTAAATAAATATTACAATGTTCTGATTTATCTTTAACAATTTCTGGCAAAGTGGCTTCTATGCAGGGATGTAGTATACTAGTTTGCAGGGTAAACTTGCATTCAGAGTTTGTACATAATAAGGAAGGAAACTTTCAAACCACTTTTTTCCAAATAAAAAGATTTCTTCCCAAGATATGGGGCAAATAATTTTTTCTTTTATGGGATTTCATGTTTAATGCATCACTGTGCGAACCTCAGCTGCTTAATTATCAAACCAACTTTTTAAATACTTTGGCTAATAGTGATAAAAATTTTGAGATATTTTGAAAATGTGTTGGATATAATCCCAATATCATCAAGTTAACGTAGAGCTAACTATTCCCTCTTTCCCAAAACATTTCGCAGTAACTTGTTAAACTCGTATCGGATATTCTTCATCCCAAACAGCATTCTCAGATGACCAGGCTGTCCCAAAGGTAAGAAAGCAGTCAATCGTTTGATTCAAAATTTTGGAGCAAGCGGAATTTTCTAAAACTATTTTAGTAAGTCTGAAACGATTAGACACCTTTCGGATGAAACTTAATCTATTATTAATCTATTCTGTTTAGCAAGAGTAATTCTCGTCATTCTGTTTATTATTAATTAGTTATTGTATTCGATAATTCCTGCAGGGTTGTAACGATCTCGAGAACCAATCAAATGCTCGCTGCACAAAGTAGTTCGAATACTACAGTCTACCTAACGAGAAGTCTTTTGCGATAGCGGTACGGTTTTCGACTGCCATGGAACAATAGACCCATGATCAAATCCGAAAGTCATTGTAATCTTCAAGGGCATAACCATACTCGCGCGCTGCTGCCCTTCTCATCTGTACTAACAGATGGCATCATGAGCAAGCAACTATATACCAAGCAGCAACAAGCGAGCATACCTCCACGTGATAGGTACAGGGTCTTAGATTCTTTCCCAAAGTTTCTGCTGAAGGACAGAGTCTAATTTGAAAAATTGAATTATCTGATTTTCAGTGCTAACATCTGAATTTCATATTTCAACATAATGTTCTCTTACGAAGAATTCTGGTATGACTTTAAAAGTAGAGAGAACACCATAACTGAGAGTATAGACTTATAAGGAACTTTGAGGATACATTTGTATTATTTGTGTACGAGAAACTCATATCTATTCGGTTTGAGCTCTAGCTGTTTTTTTGGGAGACAATTTCTTAATATAAAATTCTTTTGAGCTCGAGTCTCTCGAGGGAATTTTCATATTTCCATTCTATTGCCTTTCCTCTTCTCCATTTAAAAAGAATTTCACTTATTAGCGCTTTTGTAATAGGTCTTTTATGCTGCTGACGTGGTACATATGAGATTTAGCTTTTTTTCCAAAATAATTTGAAATAATTTAGCTTAAATTTTCTTCAGGAGATTTCTGGGCTACGAGGAGGAATAAGATACATTAGTGTGGCATTTATGTAAGACTAACGAAATGTTATTTAATGCACATCTTTTCTTCTTCCCTCATTTTGCCACGAAGTTCAAGAATTAGCCTAACTGCGGGAGCAAGTTTTGGCTTTCTAGTCGCAATTGAGTTGCCGTAGAAAGTTTTGCTTTCTGCTGGTGACGTTCCATGCTAGCCGTGTATTTAATAATGCAGAGAAAGGACAGCTTTGTATTCGTAGGTTGTATGTTTGAGTTTCTGTCGCGGTTCAGGTGAAGCTTTTTGTTATGACTCTTTTCTATGATTTTTGTCTGACTCCAAATAAAGCGGCTCTTTGGGAAGCGAAGAAATTATTATCTAGGATGAATAATTTTGTTTTTCTACAGTAGCTTCGCCCACTTGCCGGTGGAATTAAAGATAATGACATATTAAAAACAGTATCAAAAACACAACCGCAACACTTCAGTCACTCAGTAGCAAATAGTAAGTATAAGAACATTAATAATTTTCAAGGTGCGCACAGCGCATGCTTCCGCAATGCCAAGCCGGCAATAATGTTAACGGAATTTATGCGACATCTTCTCCTCGGGATAAAGAAGTTGATAAAAAATAAAAGTTAAATCTACCAAATTAAACTAAGATACCTTTACAAACACCTAAAGTTCTAAATAATAAAATAGTTGCACTGGTCTCCTTAACGATTTAGTGAAAGTTTTCAAAATGCAACTACGTATACCTTACAGTCTTATTCTATTTGCGTTTCTGTGACCTTCCTGAGTTTCTACATATGGCGATCAAACTATCATCTTGCTTTAACACAACGTCACCATTCTTAAATCTATATGCCACGTCGATAGGTTGTAGAGACATTGGGTATTTTTTTAAAGCAGGGGAGGTGAAAAATGAGAAACGCCTTCGCCGGGACTCGAACCACGGATCTCTGGAATGCGCGTCCAGCGTGCTGACCACTACACCACGAAGGCATGCCAAAAAGGTGGAAGAAATACCTTACGTACTCCCCCCTTTTAAAGGGCGACTGGGGATTAGGGGACCCAATCGCCAAATCGTGGTGGTGGAGAATCATCATTCACCACCTGTTTTAGTTCTGGCGCCACTATAGAGATATTAGGTATTTTCGAAGTGGGAGTATTGAAAAATGAGCAGTGCCTTCGCCGAGACTCGAACCACGGACCTCTCGAATATGCGTCGAGCGTGCTGACCACTACTCCATGAAGGTACGCCAAGAAAGCGGGAGAAATACCTTAGGAGGTGTTACGTAATGACCATTTTTTAATTGCAGTAGATATCCTTCACGTCATCTCCGCCAAAAATATTCAGCAGATTTTGGCGATTTCGCAGTTCTAGAACATTGCGATAGAAAACATTGCAGTAAAAAATGAAGTGTTATGAAAATTTCACTGTTTTATAACATCATTATGCAAAATACTGGGGGGGGAGTCACCATATGATGATAACATCGCAGACTGAGCTTCGTTTTCTGACTGAAAAATTGTTAAGTGAATTATCGCTTATTTATTAGTGAGCAGAAGAAGATACATGTAATTTTTTACCTCTTTTTTTTCATATTTTTGTATAATAGCTTATCAGTTTTCACTGAAAAACTAAAAAACTAAGAAGGAAACTTAAGCGTTCAAAATCTGAAAATTGATAAAAATCAGTGCGATGTGCAACTGCTAATAGAAATTTAAACTTATGCATGAACTTCTTTCTAATCATTTTATACTTTATTTTTCCACGAAAACCTGCAAATGCACCTTTAAAAGGTTAATTAAATAATGACTTTCGATAGTTAGCAACAGAAGTTTAAAATTCTACTAACTGTATGCGTAGTATTAATTTTTACTAATTTCCAGATTTGGAAGTATTCTTCTAATACAAAATGATGAAATATAGAGGTAAAAATATTAGTTACTTGTTCTTATGCTCCCAGACCACTACGCAAAAGTTCACTCGAGATTTTTTCTGTTCTTTTTTTCACTTCGCGAGTAGGAAAACACATATCTGCGATGATTTGAAGGAACTTTACTTTTTAACACGATATTTTGCACGACAATACTTTTAAATTGTAAAGTTTTATGTTTTGCACGGCGACGTTTTTCCTTTCGTTTTAGTTGTCTTCTCCGCGATGTTTTCGGTGAACACTAGCCGGACTAGAAGCTGCTGGTAACCCTTCTGCGGTAGAAACGAAGAGCCAGTCTAGCAGCATTTCTTAATATCATCTCTATGTATTTTACATTTAGAGATTCATTTCTCATTTCCCGCAGTGGGCGAATAAAATAAAAAGGAGTGAAAACTATAGCGACAACATTAAACGTCTAAACTGTTTAACGCAGTAATTAAACAATTTACAAGAGTATCTTGCTTATATTTATTACTTACTTATATCCTGAGGGGATGACATTAATAACACTTATGACGTAAAGCTATCTCGAATATATTAGGTAATATTTCTTGTATGAAACGAACCATGTGACAGACACTGTTAAAATTGGCGTGTTCAGAAGTATTCTGCTATTTTCTCTATATTACTTGCAGTAGTCACGCAATACATACTTGCCTAGTTATCTGAGTGCGAAGTTGATAGTAATCAATTTATTACAGAGTACGTTTCCTTGAGAAATGATATCTGGTAAGAACATAAAGCAAGGGAAATAAACTCATTCAATCCGACTATGTAAGTACGTGTTGTCTAGAAATACATGCCACTGACGGGGACAATAGCTATTATATCTTTTGTTTGAACGCAAAAGTTTTAATCTAACATTATGAGCTAATAAAATTATTAAGCAAAAGAAATGTAATTTGAACTTACATTTGATGTATAAGAAATCTATTATACGCATTGCCTAAGAATATTTAACTTCTTACATGCACTAGGCACATATTAAAGTTGAAAACACTTATTTTAAAACGATTACTAATCATTATTTATTATTTCTACCCGTTATGCTTTATTTCATTCATTCACTTCGGAAACGTGCAAATAAAAAATAAATGAAATATAATTATGGCGAGTAGAAGTAAACACAGAATTGATTGATTGCATGATTACTCTTGCCCTTACTTAAACACCGATAACCCTCGAGTTGTTTGCCTTAATCAATTAACTTAACCTTGTCCTTAATATACGCGAGGAAATCCCCGGTGTCTTAGATGCTATTCATTTGGGAAATTGTAGCTCCTGCTGATTTGCCAAGAGCATTTAAGCAATTCAGGGGTTAAGTATGTTCTGCGCTTAATTTACTTTAATTAGGCACATATATGACAGCAAACTGTTTTCCATCCAGGTGTAAGTGCCGTGTATTTTTACACTGCTACATTAAACTAGGTGCTATTTTAACAGTCAGCAAGCTACACAGCCTTTCATTTTTCTGTTGCATTTTGAGCTGTAATTTAAACATAGGTGGTCCATTAGAAAATTTTCTATAAACGTAAGTAGGAGTTGAATTACGTAGAGCTATAATAGGCGAAAGACATAAAATAGGGCTAAGAGATAGTTCGAGAAACCATCTAAGTGTTGCAACAACGCCACGTAGTGACACGTGTTAATATTTGGTTTCTAGATTTCGTTGGATAGCTCAAGATATTTAATACATAATGAGTACTGCCTCTTGTTCAGAAATAAAATTTTGTATTTACGAAATATAATTTTGGTCAGAATTGTAAACGTAATAATTCGTACCAAAATAGAAACACATCACGATTTCCTGTGCTGTACAGCGTTGAAATTTTTCTTAACAAGAAATGCTTAATGTAACTGTAGGATTCGGCTATGTCTGAAAACTGAACTCAGTTTGATTCAAACTATAGTAGACTAAGAAGCGAATTATCGCTGCAGCCTGAATTAAAATTACAAAGTTTTAGAAAGATTAAAATAACCATTTTTACTGATCTATTTAACTTTAGAGAAGGCACCACTTGTGCTACAGAATATATAACTCCGCTCCTTCCGCATATTTAAAATAACATTAGATGAAGTCTAAATGCAAGTAATGTTGTCTGAGACTACACACAAAATAAACTACTTACACTGGTTCAAGTTATTAACGGCGCGTTTATAAAAGTCTGTTAGCAAGATGGCTAAAGTCGAAATAAACTTTGCCAGAGCTGGCGATAGCTTGCAATTGCAATGAGAGATTTCCAGAAGTTCTAACCCTAAAGCATTCAAACCCTTGGCACAGAAACTTAATAATTAATTTGTATTTTGGTGAGAACTACGGAAAAAAGGAAATAGAGGTTCAAATCACAATAACTTGTTAATTAATATAAAATCCTACATAACTTTGTAAGAAATTATCGCATTTCGACATGATAACAGTGGTTAACATCTCTAGCTAGGAACCTGGCTGATAAGGGGGCATTCCCTACTCGTCGTCACCGATTTCGTAGGGCATGCAAGCCTTGGCTAAAAATGAAAGTACCCGAAGTGGCAACTCCAGATGGCCAAGCGTTTAGAAAATAAAAAGTTTGACGCTGATCTCGCACCGTATAAGCCATTTACGTTAGGGCGTTTGGCAAGCAGCGGTTGGCGCGGCGATAAGAGCTCGGAGTAGTAATGATCGTGGGTTCGATTCCCCGTGTGGAGACTTTTTTTTTCTTTTTCTCAATTTTTATATTATTCTTTTTCCAGTTAAGCAAACAAGTTAATATTTTATTTATTTATTTATACTCAAAAGGCATAAAAAAGGTAAAAATTTCGGACTTTCCAACAAGGGATTGTAATTAAAGAGCATACGAAAAGACTTTGTACATGAAAATTCAAAACTTTATTTGTCGACATTCGATGATTACATGTGTCGGAATGATGTTTGTTCTCTTGTACGTACGTTAACGAGACTTAACTTGTCTTAATTTCTACAAGAGAACAAATTTCTTCTGCTGGTTGACTCGGGGAGGACAAACTAATCCGCAATTATACGACGAACTCTTCCAAGATGAAGAAGGATTGCCAACATGTAGCATCAAAGTTATCCCCCCTAAATGTACCTCACTGGTGCAACCCTGCGATGTATATTTTTATCGTCAGGTGAAAACTTTATTAAAAAAATAGAAAATTGTTCTTATCTCATTGAATGTGAATCAAGCATGTTTTTCTATTTAGACTTTGAAACAACAAACTTATTGTAAAAATGCGGCTTTATAACGTGTGCTAGATGCAGAAACAATTATTTTTTTCCCTGTTACTACGATAAATATCATCCAGGCACATGTAATCATCGAATGTCGACAAATGAAGTTTTGAATTTTCATGTACAAAGTCTTTTCGTATGCTCTTTAATTACAATCCCTTGTTGAAAAGTCCGGAATTTTTACCTTTTCTATGCCTTTTGAGTATAAATAAATAAATAAAATAAAATATTAACCTGTTTGCTTAATTGGAAAAAGAATAATATAAAAATTCAGAAAAAGGAAAAAAGAAAGTCTCCACACGGGGAGTCGAACCCACGATCATCGCATCACTACTCCGAGCTTTTACCGCCGCGCCAACCGCTGCTTGGCAAACGCCCTAACGTAAATGGCTTATACGGTGCGAGAGCAGTGTCAGAATTTTTATTTTCTAAACGCTTGGCCATCGTGAGTTCCCACTTCGGGTACTTTCATTTCTAGCCAAGCCCTGCATGCTCTGTAAATTTGAGCGAAATCGGTGATGGCGAGTATTGAATGCCCCTTGTGAGACACAGTTGATACTAAAGCATAAAACCTAACAGTCTTTACAACGGCTCCGAAATAAAATACAATGGATATCACCAACTAGATCTTGAACTCGTTCATATTCCTTCTTTAAACGGGAAGACTATAAGGAACTATCGCACCTCCGTAATTAACTAATGTAAAATTTTACAGAATAATATATCAAGTTGATAAACTCTTAAAGTATAATTTGCAAGCTGTAAGGGCAGCAGTTCGAAATCCGTGAGAATACAGTAGATTCTTAATTGATAAGTCTGCACACTGGAAGAAGAGCAGCTGGAAACTCGTGAGAACGCAGTAGATTCTTAATTGGTAAGTCTGCACACCGGAAGAAGAGCAGCTGGAAACCCGTGAAGAGCAGTAGATTGTTCAAAATCCCTACTTTAAAACCGCTTAACAATCGCTGCATCATCGTGAACTAAAAATGCGGTGGTCAACACTTGCAGGAAATGCATTTTGTTGAATGGGTCTCGTCCCTCTCCCCATTCGTGTATTAAGTAGGGAAGATAGTAAAGAATTATCGCATCCTCCCTTGCGTTCTCTTGTCGTGTAATGGTTAGTACATCCAGCTAGTAATTGGAAAATCCGTAATTTGAATTCGAGCGAGAACACAGTTGCCCATTTAAATTTCCTGATTTTTCTGGTGATATTTTTTTCATCACAGCGAACATCGAAAGCGAAGCTTTGCACAAACATAATGCTGCACATAGTTTATTCGTTTTTTAATAAGATCCAGTAGTCAGTTGTTGCTGAGTTAGCCTCAATGATAGTTAACCTCAGTGTATTTTTACAAGACAATTCAATAAGATTTCCTTTTACATAATTAAACTTAAGTGCAGCATTGGTTTTCAAAAAGCCTTTAATGCATGCGAATTTGTCAACATTATCTTCTTAAAAGTAATTTTCAGACCCATTGACAAGGTGATATATGCTCTTCAAAACAGCATTTTCTACAATTTCTGTTACTTGCTTTTCTATCCCACCACTAACTTACCGATGGTACGATAGTAAAACCAAACAGACACCGCTTCTATACCTCAAGTACTGCAATATTTCCTGCAGTTTCTATAAGCCACCCTTGGGAAACACTGATTTTCATAACTTTCATGCGGAAAACACAAGATAATAAAAATTATAGGCTCAGCCTGGGGCTGAAATGTGGGACTAAACTAGACCCTTGTCTTAGGAAGTATTCAGGATGTTGCCATTCTCTTCCAGTGAAAATAAGATAACTGTTGCTTACCTCGGAAATAATACGCAAAACAAATAATGTTAAATAAGAGATTTGTTCGTCAAAACGAAGAAGAAAATATACTAAAAGCCTGCGTAACTGTTGAACTTATATACTTTTCAGATTTTAACTGGATTTAAATATCCTGTCTTTTATCTATTCAGCGTGCCCTGTTCAATTGGTTTTTTAACAAGCATAAAAAATGCTTATTTTGCACTTATATTCCGAGGAAAGAAATTAAATATTACTGAGTTCGATATAAAACGGTGTAGGTATATAAAATAATGACATATACACGTAGGAATGGCAATTTTTTAGAAACGGAATAGATCATCTATGCTGATAATCTGCTGTCACGCAAATATTTTATCAAGCTGATAGTGCAGTAAGTTTTTTCTTTCCCAGAAATGACCGAAATTGTGATCAATATTTCTTTGAAAGGCTTAGCGTTCTGCAGTTTATTCCATTATGCTTTCTGGCTTCCTCGTACTGTGAAAAAGTGGGGTTGTAATAAGTGTAGTTGATATAAATTAATGGTTCATTCAGCTGTTGAATCATATCTAACTGAAGCACATTTTATCCATGTTGATGTTACAAGTTTCAATGACAGGATATTGTATGCGATACCAATAGACTAAGATGCAAAGTATTATCTCTTTAATAAGCTTATGAGGTCCTAGCATATAACTCAAACAAGTTCACTTCTGTGCCTTCACGCAAAACGAAAGGGAAGATTGCATGATTTTGTTGAATTATCAGGATACCTTGAGGCAAATTATGCAACCTTGAAGTAGATTCCGAACCGTAAAATTTGCTCAAGTAACTGAACTGACAAACACAGAAACGAAGAGAGATTTCTTTTACTCAATTTTGTTTGCAATACGGCAAATAAGTTTCATTTCACAAAAGTTTGTGATTAATAGTAAAAGTCATACAAAGCTTACATTTAACACAGTAACCTATAATTATGCAAAATAAATTAATAACCTGGCTAAGTACATAAAGTACATTAAAAAGTCTTCGATTAAACATCTTCGCTGGATTCTGTCTGAAATCAAATGGATACCGCCTTACCTAATTTACAAAACGCGTTGAATATTTAATGAGAGACAAAACTGATAATCCTCAAGTTGTTATTTTTCTTAGGACTTCCAATACTCGAGATAAACAATCAGTAAGAAACCATCAGTTAACACATTTCCATTGTTAACCAAAATGATATAAATTTTCAAAGCAGTTGCGAAGTCAACAACTGAATGTTTAGAAACAGTGATTTTTTTTAAACTTTATTTAATCTTCCGATGCAATTACGTTACTTGAGTCTTCAAATAAAGATTACTGAAGAAATATTCTGAGTTTTAACGACATAATTCGCAAGAGAATTATGTTTAAAATATGTTAATGGAGGCTCATTCTGACTATTCATTGCCTAGTATCTCACTGACTACAGTTCCACTGACTCATTAACAACTATGTCTGTTTTCTGTAGTATTAATATTGTCTCTAGGTTTTTGACCCGAGGTATTTTAACTTTTTAAATACTTATGAGCAATGTAAATATTCAAAAGCTTTGCACTTCGCTTTTAGCAATGATAACACTTTATTAGTATTTTAATAATTAATAAAGCATTTATTTCAACAATAATTCTTAATTCAAATGTCTGTTGAACGCTGTTCTGTGCAGACTCAATACGCGTCCACAATAAGTTAATGATAATTGGGGATGTTGACATATGAGCTAACTTTCAACCAATTGTCTCCGACACGCGCTTCATGGAGACGAACTGGGTGACCATATAGGCCAAGGAAGATTGCTTCGTTGGAAGCAGCAGGCGGCATGGCAGTCGCACTGATCTTTAAAGAAAGTTCTAAGTAGGTTTCATAGCGGAGGACTTCTGGTCCAAGATCTCACTGATATGCCGATGACTGCTCATAATGACTTACTAAGGCAAGAACGTAAATGAAATGTAATACCAGTCAAACCATGATGCTCATAATGGAATCATTTGGACCCACTGCAATCTCGATCTATTTACTTCTATAGTGGTGAAAGAAGGCTCAACTGTCATAGATACGTAGATTACATAGAGTTTCGAAGGTAACAATGATTTGCGCTCATTCTGGATTCTGGCGGTTTTGCTCTTGTAGCATTAAAATTCCTGGCGTCTTAGAAAAAAGGTCAAAAAGAAATTTTAGTAACGAACGCCTGTGTGCGCCAATCGCTGATGAATAGTGCTAATAAACATCGTCTGATGTGTAACTGCGGTAATGAGAATGTTGCGATTCATTTTTCGCACCAAGTATTTCCTTTCTTTTATGATGTAGCTGTAGGTTTTCATCCCTCCCATCTATGCCTCAAACTTTCCTCCTCCCGCTATCTTCCCGTTCTTACTACAATACTTAATGGTGCTTCTTCTAGCACGAATAAATGATCTCTAGATACCAGAAACGACCTCTTCTCGATGCAACAATTCTCCTCTTTCGAAGTTCGCCACCTATTGATAATGTCTCGTTTTGAATACGGTCATATTCTTGAAAAGCGATGCAAATCAAATGCACTGAATACTAACTAGCCTGAATTTACTTTTTACGGTCCTCTTTCGCAGCCACCGGCTCTGCTTTCGATCGACACTGGGCGAATGAATGATAATTCTGTAAAAACTGATGTATGCGTACCGTTATTAAAAATATCAATTCTAAATCAATTTAGTCTGTCAATGATCAATTCTAAATCAATAGCAGAAATTAGGCTGCTTTATTTTATGATGAAGACTACAGCTATTGCCTTAGGTAAACTATCATTTCTAGACGACTCTGAATAACGCATGAACTTGTATGGATATTATTATTTGAATTAGCCGATTATTATGATTTAGACCTTTATTAAAACTTCTTCTTTTTCGTTTCCTTACGAGAAATGTAAATTAATTAAAGAATATTTAAGCTGAGCTTTGTCGAGGCCACGTTATGAATGTTGTGTCGCGAATGCTGTGTCGCAAAATTTAAGTGTTTTTTCTCATTTAAGTAATCAATTATTTAAGTATTTTATTTGTATTTGTATTTGATTTTTAAATTTGATTTCGGAAAAGCGTAATGAATATATATATATATATATATATTTTTGTAAAGAGTGTACTTAAAATAAATCTTTAGGCAATTATTTTTTCCTTCAACGGTTCAGTTTTCTAACGAAGAAAGGGGAGCGTCTTTTAACGGAAGTAACATCTGTGGGAATAGCCTTTTAAGATGACAGTTGCAACTGAGGGCAGTATATCGTTGTTTCCCTTTTCTTTTGTTACGAAGCAGTAAGTGGCTATCCTAATTGTCTCCCAGCTATTCACGTACCCTTTTTAGCTGTGTGAATGTTGCCTTGCTTATAACTTCGGAAGAAAGGGAAAGGTTATAAATTGGATATTGAAGGGCCAGTTTTTTGTTGTTTCTACTTAGATTTTTCGCTTGTTAGCAAGGGGGGTCGAATTTTTAGTTTCCAGTTTTTGCAGGTGTTAGATTTTTCAACCGTCAATTGTAGACAATGACTTTATTTTGATTCGTTCGAGGGGTTTGAATTTGTCCCGTTAAATTATAGTGAATAAGTCTCGGGTTGGTGAAATTTAATTTTATGTGTAACTTTTGGACCAGTAATGTTTAATAGGAGGAGAAACCGAGTTTTCCTCAGTGATTGCAGGAGTTTTGAAGTCAGTTTTCAGAGAGAGTTGAGTTTTTGAGTATGGAATCAGAGAAAAGAATTAGCAGACAGGGCCTTTGGCCCTGCGGCCGAGCTGTACCCCTGCGGGTGGCTAGCGCTTGCGATGCTGCGGCAGTTGCTCCGGAATTTAGGAGACGGCTTCGTGATTTTGAGGGTGAAGTCAGTTTTTTGAGTGGAGTTAAGTTTTGATACAGAAAAGAGAATTAGCAGAGAGGGCTTTTGGCCCTGCGGCCGAGCTTTTACACTTGCGGGTGGCTCGCGCTTGCTATCCTGCGCCGGAAGGACCGATTCAAGTTTTGAAGATGCGATGAACTGAGAATTTTCCGGATATTGATGCTAGATGTGAGAGCGCTTAGAACTATGTTTTCCGAGCCCTCTCTGAGGGTTTTTTCCTGCGAAATGGAAGTTTTCTGCCGGTCCTGGTTGAAAATCGGGAGCGTTCGCGAGAAGAAAAAAAATTTCAACATTCTGTCGTCGCTCTCACCATTTCCGTTGTCGTTGACAGCTGAAGCACCTGTGTGTCACCTGGTTCATCCTCTTGGTTTCTCCTATCATTGTACATCCATATTTTAGAATTTTTGATTGCCGAACTTCTTCGTTATGGTTCTACCGGATGTCATTTTTCTTGAACTTCATTTTGGAGCTGATTACTTATATAACGAATTTAACGAAGGGATTTTTTTCGCCGACGTCACCTATAGCTTCTTATGATGATGGATTCCGGTAGTTTAGCTGTGAGTTACATTATATGTTCTTTGGTATCTTTATATCTTGATCTCAATTTAATCTTGCGTAACTGGTAGAAAAAAAATTCATTTGATAATAGATAAAATTATGTGTCTTAGAAGAATTTAAAATTAATGTTATAAGATATGAAATTTATGTTAATTGTAATATCTACATTTGTTTGTGTGAAATCCAGTATAAATATTTAAATTGATGTTCTACTGTAATCGAATTAATCGTTATTATGTTGAATTGCTAAATTTTAGCTTAATAAAAGACTCTTGAAGAAAATTTAATGCAGAATATTAATTGCTATTGTATGTAATGGTAGTCTGATCAGCTCTCCTATAAATTTATCCTAGATATTAATAAATGAGTGTGATTTTATGTTATTATTTGCATTTGTTTTTGCGTGTTACGTAGTTAGTTTGTTCAGTCACTCCATTTGTTTGAGCTGTGAGGCTTTTAAGAAACATGGAGATTTTGCTCGGGGTTATTGCGGAAAATGTTTATGCATTTTAGAATACTCACAACGCACCCTGTTTTTAGCAAATATGTACTAATCACATTTTTATTGAATATTTTAATGTTTTTTTTTGGTGCCAGGAAAGTTAAAATTATTGCTTGATTTTTCGTAGTGGAACTGATTGATTGGTGTTTGAATATTTCTTCTCTGGTGCTTATGAGGTTTTGATTTAAGGAATATGAACTTGTTATTCTTGAGTTAATTTTAGAAATGAGTGAATTATAGAAATGTTTTGGTTGAAATATAGTATTCAGGTCTACCGAGTACCAGAGAAGATTTATTCCTTCTTGTGTTTTTTTTTCAGGTTAAGATTTATTAAGATGACTTTGCTTTGCTGTGTGTGAATTAATTGATTTTAAGAAAAATTATATTTAAATATTATTTTGAGATAGTTCAATCAGTCAGTTTCCTCGCTTTCTAACTAATTCATAGTAGCAAGCATTTATCTTAGTTTTAGTTTGTCACGGCACTGAGAGGTTCAGTTGTAAGGTTTTAGTTAAACTAACAAAGTTTTATTTTAATTTAAATCTTTCTATCTCTTCTCATGTTTCAACTTCCCGTCAGAAGAAGCGCGCGTTTTCAGCTTATGCTAATTTGAAGTAGAGCCAAGTACTATTTAAACCAGTGGTAGAAACTTCTTAGTGTGAGAGAGCTTTTAGTCTCAGATCACGGTCATTCTGTTCGACGTTCGCCTGACCAGCTAGCGGCTAAAATTATAAGCCATAGTGCTTGCTACGCGATTGCTTGAAATAAATTGAAGTGCGCTAGTATTAGTAAATCTTGCTACGCACCATTTAGTTAGAGGCCAACTCCGCGAAGAGCTCTGTGAGCAAATATCAATTAAATTTCTATTTAGCTTAGTTTAAATTTATCTGATCGTTCATTTAGACCCAAGTGTGGTCCTTTTACTTTCTGTATCCCTCCCGAGTTGGGAAGTGACTTGTAAATAATATTGATTTAATAAAAGAGGATTTTAAATCCCTTCCAAGTGCAGTTATTATACCAAGTATATCATAGTATCTACACCAGAACATAGCTGATTTCAGCTCCCTGTTCCAGATCAGGACTTTAGGACTTTAAGGGGTTACTTCAAGATGTTTGCCAAAACTACGCACAGAACACTCAGTCCTGACACAGTAAGCAGTTAAATTTAAAAATTAATAGAAACACCCGTAAGATTTTAAAACTCAACATAAGGTTTCGCCAGCTCTGATAGGATTGTAATTCTTCGACTCTACCGAATTTGCGTATTGCTACCGAATTTAATTGTAACGCTGGTGAGAAGTTCTGAACCAACTTCGAGTTAATATCAGTTGTATAGTCTTTGACTACTCGCATTAGTTTAACTTTTAAATTTGATTGTTACTTTAAGTTAAGTAGTCGTAAGTAGTGGCTGTTTCTGTGAGCAGGAGACGTGCATAACGAACTTGAACATTTGTTTTAATAAGAGGGTTTATTTTAACCTTCTCAAGCCTCTGATGCTATCTGCAGACACACGCTCCGTGTCAATTAGGAGTTTGATACTAGTTTATGCTACCAAAGCAAATCAAACTCTATAAACAGAAAATGATTCAGTGCTTGGCAACTTGTTTTCGTACATAATTACTTCTCGGATCTTGAGCTTCACTAAAATGTGATAAGAAAGGATAAGGTTACACCTTTTCTTTGGAAGCTTTACTACACTGGTGAAATAAATTAAGAGAATTCGCATATTTTATCGAATTGCATGGAAAGAACTAAACTGAAGGAAAAACCGCTCCTTCTACATAAAAATGCAAATCTTGTGCGGCAAATACGGGAGCGTACACGTGTGCGTAGGCGGAGCCAGTAGAAAAACAGGCTTTATAAGCGCGTGGAGGGTAAGACGAATTACGTTCGCTAGCACACCTCGGCAAATTTCTTGGTGTTATCTTGCAGCAATCAGTAAAAATGAGTAACCACCAAAGTTTAGATGATGGAATGAGGTGGCGAACTGTGGGGAGGCTAGAGGCAGGCCAATCGCAAGTTCAGATATGCAGAGCGTTTTAATTTAACACTCAGCGCCGTGTGTAACCTATGGAAACAGTTCCAGGATAGTGGATCCCCCGAGAGAAAGCCTGGGCAAGGTCGTCCAAGAGCCACAACGGCCAGAGAAGATCTCTATTTGTCCATTTTAGCGAGGCGTAACAGAGGGCTTACAGCTTCTCAGCTCTCTTGGGACCTGCATACAGCCACAGGAACCCGTGTAACAACGGTGCCTGTTTCCAAAAGACTGAATGAGAGAGGATTGTTTGCCAGAAGACCGGTTGTTTGTGTCCAGCTCACGTCTACTGACAGGAGAGTCCGATTAGCATGGTGCAGGCAGCACAGTGATTGGAGTACAGGCAGTGGGCGATCGTTCTGTTCACCGACGAGTCCCGTTTTAGCCTAAACACCGATTCTCGACGTACTTTTATATGGAGAGAGCCAAGGACCCGCTACCTACCCTCCAATGTCCTCGAAATCAACAATTATGCCGGTCGCGGTGTAATGGTCTGGGCAGGCATCATGTTGGATGGCCGCACGCCTCTCCACGTCTTTGACAGAGGCTCTGTGACTGGTGTGAGGTATAGGAATCAGGCCTTCGAGCCCTATGTTCGCCTTTTTCGGGGTGCAATGGGCTCCAAGTTCATCTTAAAGGACGATAACGCGAGGACACATAGAGCTCTTCTGGTCGACAAATTTATCGAGAGTGAGGACATTCGCCGGATGGATTGACCACCCAGGTCTCCAGACTTCAACCCTATAGAGCATGTCTGGGACGCTCTGGGGAGGGCAATTGTAACTCTCAACCCCACTCCTAGAACCATCCAAGAACTGAAAGCAGCGTTGCTGAATGAGTGGGACAAATTGCCACAGGCACTGATAAACTGCCTTATTTCGAGTATGACATCATATTGCGAGGCCTATATGGCTGTAAGAGCCTCTATTAACCCCTTTCTTTTGTGTCTTCTGCAGTCGCTGTTTTAGACCTTCAGACTCCCATGAGTGTTGCACACGAACATGTGTGTCTATTATAACTGTTGAATGTTTATTTTGTTTGTATTATATCAACCTATGTTCATAACAAATTTTATTAAAATCTGTCGAGTAGTTTTGGAGATTGTAGATCAAATATGAAAATTCTCTTAATTTATTTCACCAGTGTATATAGCTTATTCCTATGATCTCTTTCCTTCTACACTTTTAACACGAGCCGTTCATGTGGTTTCTGCCTTACCGATCCAAATTTTATCATTCATGCGTGGAATGATTTTTGCGTTGCAAAGATGGTAGCGACATAGAATTAAGCAAGGTCTCACAAACCAAATGTTGTTTCATGTTAAATCATTAGAGTGAAGGAATGGAAGTCTCCTGTTGAATGTAATATATACAATTTCATATTTCAGAATCAGAAGTGGGAAATTAGAACGCCGTTACCAACGAAAAAGGTGCACATAATAGATGGGGTAATAATTTGACTGCGAAAAGAAATGTATAATTCGCAAGACCACTGAGGGGAAAGTTGTAGTATTTCCCAAAATATGCTGGTATTAGGTCTCAACTCTAACAACGACACATATTTCAGTCAAAAAAGGGGTTGCAAGGGAAAAGGGATTAAACAAATTATTGTACATGGTTAAAATTATAGTTTTAATACATATTTTTAAACTGATACTTTAGTTGATAAATCAGTCAAATTCTGAAAATGTGCAATAGCGTTGCATGAATACAAGATTTTATTTTAAATGAATGGATTTCGATACTTTATACTGTACGCATGTAGATTCTCTTCTTAAATGCAGCTTTTGTATAGTTATAACTCTTTTCTAAATCTGCAAAAAAGTTATTTGGCATGACAGTGCTTCGGGATACTTATGATAAAGGATAGTGACTTAGGAAAACGATTTTTCGTATTCCATATAGTATCCGGCAAATAATTGCGAGACCTTTAAAGTTTATTGGAATCTAAAGGATTAATTCGTTGTTTTGTTTTGTATTTTGGAGTAGGAAACTTTGTAGCATTTTTACAGTTGAATGCAATAAAAAAGGATTAAAATTATTAATTATTTAAATATAAGAATTAACAATTAAAAAAATGGTTAAATTATAAGAAATACTCTGAAATTTTCGGATTTACTTACAATCCGGTAAAAAATTTGATATGCTAAAAAAATGATAAAATCCTCTAAAATTCAAAAACCTAATCTCGGAAACTCTTAGATAAACTTATTGTGGATATGATAATAGCTCATGCAGTAACGAAGATAACGCCCAGTATCTACAGCAACACTTTCTCAGGTTCATACGACATCTTAGATCCCGTCCTCAGTTCTCATACCATCTGTGATACTCAGGGAGCTATATGACACTTGAAGTACCTTAATTTTCATCTTTACTTACGACATACGCCGGAAATCGAAGAAATAAGCAAGATATGCAGTACAAAAGAGGCACCTCACAACACAGGAACAAATTCATAATATCTGCTCCTATTGCACTCCCACTTCAAACGAGTTGTCAACACCATGACTAAAGTAAAATAGAAAAACAAATCGGACCATGCACCACAAGGTCGTGGAATCCATCCAATATTTCCCAAAGACGACAACAAATTTAACAACAGCAAGATGTACTTCCACAGTCCAACTAACACCGTATAACATGGTTCACTCCCAGTCTGTTTTCATAAACATTACGTAAGTAATACAGATCAGTGCATCTGCAGTAGTACAAGAACTCTCAAGCATTACTTTAAGAGCTTTACACTGATAATCCAACCACCGCTTTACACTCCGTGCCAACGCTATATCATCAAACAAAAGGCACTCTTCATAAAACTTAGGCCACCCTGGGTAGTCTGGATGCGAACAGGCCGGATCCGTGCGTTGTTACATGATTCTTCCTTAATGTAGTTGCACAGTACTTCTCCATAGCAATGTTCACGAACATCACCCTCACGCTTTTGCATTCTGTAACAAACTACAGTACGGGAGGTAAGGGGCTACGTCTGCCTAACCATCAAACATGAGGGCAAAGTACTGGTGTCACCCTCTTCTGTCACCAAAGAACCTACTTTAATGATAAGTCCATTTAAAAATTAGTTCTGATGAAAATATTTTTTCTAATGTAGTCATCTATGTTGGAGAAACTAATCTTTCACATTAAAGATTGTATAGACATTAGGTTATTTAGAAGCATTAGAGATGAAAAATGAACAATGCCCTCGTCGGGGCTCAATAAGTTTGCCCACACTCTCTCTGATTTTCCCTTCTAGAACTTAGAATTTAACGTTTTCTCCCACTGGTAGAATCTGCATTACTTCACGCGCGCTACCAAATTTAAATATTCTGGCTTTGACAAATAGGGGAATGAAGGCTTATAGGAAAGAATGTAAACTTAAATTTAACTGGTTATTTAAAATAAACATAAATCCCTACAATCCAAAATGCAGTATTACTGTTCATTTTTGGAACTTAGTGAAACTAACGGTGCAAAAGAAGCAATGACAATTTATTCCGAATCTTCCCATTATGTTGCAGGACAGGGCTCACACGCATGTAGTGAAACATGCGGCGGATTTGTTCGTTCTCTGGAGCATTATGGCATACACTGCACTTACAGGATTTGAGTCACTGCGATTATGATTTGATGTCTAAGATGAAAGAATCGCTTCGTGACATTCATTTCTAAATTCTTCCAGAAATTCTTAGGGAAGGTCGCTGCATTCGAGTCATCAATAGAAAAAGAGTTGCTACACGTATACTACGAAATCCACGTTACTGGCAACGGGTTGTACACGGAGTTAGTGTCTACATCAAGGTTTGTAAAAGTTTCACAGAATTATCTTTTTTGTGTGAGTTTTAAGTAAAGATTTGTTATTAGTAAAATTCCAAACCATGCAGCTTTCAAAAAGAACTTCAAATTTCGATTTAAGGTATGCATTAGTATTTATATATTTAAATAATTTATTTTTCTGTCCAGCATATAGGAACTACTAAGAATGTTCAACACAACGCAATGCAAAGCGCATCTAAGAAGCGAAGCTCACACGGAAATATCTTAAAACTTCGTAGTCTACTCTGAACTGAGAAAATTGAGAGCTCTCCACTTTCTAATACAGTTTTACCCCAGCCGCCGAGAACTCTGTATACTATAGGTCAACCTAAATTTTGCCAAATATGTCCATTTACAAGGTAGAAGGAATGACGAATGATTTAGAATTTGCATATAAAAAGCGAAAAAGCCGGCCAGTTTTATTTAAAAGTGACGATATTCAATCCTGGAGGCACAGATACCTAAGAGATATAAAACAAATATCGTGCACAAGGTAGGATAATTTATTACACTGATGAAAGTTGAGTAAAACTCGAGCATTCTAAAATCAAAATTTGGGAGGATATGACTATAAAAAGCGCTAAGAGAGCCTTTACGAGCGGCCTTTCAAGAGGTTTAATTGCTCGCTCAAGAAAAGGCTCACCACGTATAGTTAGTTGTTCATACTGGTAACGAACGGGGATTTATTCCTGAAACATGTGATATATTCGAAGCTAATACAAGAAAGCAGATTATCATGCGGAAATGAATGCAGAATATTATGAAAATTGGTTTGAAAAAGAGACATTACGCATTTTTTGAAAGCAGAAAAGATAAGAAAAAAAGCAACGCCCTCGCAGAGACTCGAACCACGGAACTCTCGAATACACGCCGAGCGTGCTGACCACTACACCACGAAGGCATGCCAAGAAGGCGGGAGAAATACTTTATATACTCCGCCTTTTAAAGGGCGACTGAGAATTAGGGGACCGAATCGCCAAATCCTGGTGGTGAAGAATCATCATTCACCACCTTTTAGTTCGGGTGCCAGTGTAGAGACATTAGGTATTTTTTGAAAGCAGAAGAGTTGAAAAATGAGCAACGCCCTCGCCGGGATTCGAGCCACGGACATCTCGAATACGCGCCGAGCGTGCTGACCACTATACCACGAAGGCATGCCAAGAAGGCGGGAGAAATACCTTATAACCATAGCGTTTTTTCTGAAAAAATTCCTTCTTCAAGGACATGGAAAGAAGATATTAAACTCTGGTTGACAAAATAAAAACTATTCGTTGGGAAGCTTTTATATTGAAGATAGAAATTTTAGTCCTCTTTTCTAAGGTTCGAAAACAATTTGAATTGCATTGTATCGATGCTGTAGCTGCTGAAGACTGGCTACTGTGCTTCGTTTAGCATATCACTGCGAACTGAATCTAATTGAAACTATATGGAGTAGTGCGAAAGGATATGCAGCATCTAAAAACAGAGCTTTTAAAAAGGGCGAAGTCCGTTAATTGATTGAAAAAGGGATTGATTTGGTGACGCCTAATCAATGTTGAGGCACGATGTAGAAGCAGCCAAAATGTAGAAAGTAGATTGTCTGGTGGAAAACACCGGCGAATGCGTAAATTTAACGTTAATGAGTCGGATAGTTGGGATTCTTTAGATGATAATATTAGCGGAATTTAAAAGCTCGGTTAAAAAAAGGCCATTTTCAGGACTACAAACTGGAAAGTACAACGGTCCTTTTCTAGATCACAAATTAAGGAAAAGGCAAAACTGTAAACAGTTGTAAATAGAATTATAAATACAAGCTAACATCCCTTAGAAAATTTAATATGGAAGTGTTCCATCAGTGGCCGAATGGTTAGGACCGCTGAATACTGGTAGTTTGACCACGGTTTGAAACCAAGCGAACGAGCTGGATTCCTGATTGTTTTTCATGGTTTTCCCCATGTGAAACGTGAATACAAGCCCATTTCCTTTAGAAAGTCCTCCATCTCACCTCTTAGTCAGATAGCTCTTGTGTGCTTTGCCATATTCAAATCACCTAACGTAACCAATACGGAAGTACTCATTAGTTAATTTAAGTATGGCAGAAGGAACAAGCGTTTCTCTTTAAAGGAAGAGATGTCTTCGTGGGGACTTCATAAGGGTAAAAGACTGTTTTTATAAAATACACTCGCAGACTCACACACAGTTAAGTGTCTTCAGTCATTACAGAAGAACTCGCTGCATACTAACAGTGGCTTAAGCAACTCTATCATTCATACACTCGATACGCAGATGATTCGAACTATGGAAAGGATTTTCCATGTGATATGCTTGTTATTTTTATACCTCGAAGGAAGCGTATTGTTTTTACCCAACTTATACAGTCCTACCCCGAAACATATACTTCGCGCCTTCTCAGAGAGCTGAATCAGCCCGCTTTTTATAAATTGAGATTGGTAAAAGCAACGTATTCTCCCTGCCGCGAAGCAAAGACGTGCCATTTACGCGCCGTCGCGCGTAGCCGTTTCATTCGACAAAACATAAAAACTTTAATTTTTAAATACATGCACTCAGTTATAAGATTCTAGCTAAATTAAAGTTAGCACTGGAGGCTAGATCTCAACTTGAAATGTGAAGCGACTATTCGCTAAGTACAACTTGTATCAGGAACAACACATAAGAGTAAAAAGAACCTTTTAAAAAATTTCAACTCAAGAATAATATGAATAGTGGCACTCCTGTGCATTCTGAGCCTCGTCAGTATTTTTGGCATCAACTATAAAATAGACAACATGAAACTGAAACTAATCCTAACTTGAATAAGTCACCCGAAGCTGCACAGAGATAATTTAACGCGTAGGCTCTTGGCTGTCACCGACGTAGACTAACCGGCAATTAATACGCACGGCCGTAAACTAGCAAGCCTGACTAGCCAAGAATCAACGTGGCCGAAGGTCAGAACACGCTGTCTGTCAACAGATTCTTAACAATCTCTTGACACGCTCTGTCTGAAGTAACTCCAGACACCAATAGAAATAGTAGCTTTCTACCCCATTTTGCATAATACGTGAAAATAAAATCTTATTCTGGTAAGAAAGCGTGGGGTGAAAACGAGAGTTTATAGGAAAGCTTGCTTCGCAAATAAAATTAAATTTAGTAACATCCCACATAGTCATTAATTAATATGGTACATATTTTAAAAGCAATAAATGAACTTACAATTTAAATTTTTTATACTTTTTTAGTTCTTATAAACATTTGCGCTTTGTTGTAATTATCAAAAGACATTTCTAATGTAACATTTTAGAATGATTAGTAAAGGTTAATTGGAATCCTTCGTTTCGTAATTTTTATGTTTGTTTTACAGATTTAAAATTTTAATATTTTTCTAATACCTTGAAATTTTTAATGATAACCTCTTTAGCCGTAACTGTGCAATCTGAAAATCTCAGTTTCCAACATTTTTATCTATTTTATTTTAAACAGTAATAAACTAGAAAGGACAAGACGCACTGTGGGAGGGTGATTGTCTGGGCATGACTGGAAAAGTATGTGTCTTAGGAGACAATGCAGGATATAATTTTTTTTATAATGTCTGCTATAAAATATAGTCAGAGTTTTTTAAACAATTGCAAATTAAAATGAAATTAACATCTTTAGAAGATAAAAATCTAAAATGTTTCCCTGGTTCACTGTTTTGGAAGTAACAAACTGGGTAAACTCTTCCAAATTACGAGAAAATAACTTACTAACAACTTTACTAAATTTATATGTTTTACTTTTAACTGCGAACGGTCTCGAGGGATAAACATTTAACCCAAACTGCTAAGGATACATTGTTAGCACTTCCGTTCCAAGTTTTAAGTAACGATTCAAGTTTTAAATTTCATCAAATTCGTATATGTCACATTTAGATATTAGCGAAATATTTCTTATAAATTAAGAAAATGAATAATACGCCCTACGTTTTACACTACAGTTAACTATCAATTTCAAATTCAGCTTTATCGCATAAAAAGATTGTTATTTTAATAAGCTGGGTTTGGCAAGAAGTCGCCAAATGTGCAGCGAATTGGAGAAATTGAACATCCATGGGCAGTTTGGTGCGTATGAATAACTTGAAAAACAAGGTTAAAAAGCTGAGTCGTTCTAGCCTTGTATGTGTTCTCAGGTTAGATTATCGTGAGGTGTAGTACTTCCATTTCTCGAAATTAGTGGAAGGCGTATACGGTTAAAGTGACATATAAGGATCGGATACGGTTACAGCTACACATAGGGTGCAATTACATTTATTCAGTTACAGTACCAATTACAGTTATGCAGGGACGGGACCAAAATTTCGCCAAATGGTCACTAAATTCTGCGACATTTTGGCGTTTTCTCGCCAAATTTGGCTACAAAAAATTAATTGCCCAAACCACTACCAGCTTGACGATATCTCGCTAAATGTGCCAGATAGCCATTTACGCAATGCCCCTATAATCTTATTTTTTCCGGCAGAGCTTTGATTCTTTCAAGCATTTCATATTACATTATACGAAAGATACTACAGTTTCCCATATAATTGCACTAAAATTATTTACATATATATAGAAAATTCGTAACAAAATTAAATAAAATAGGAATTTCTGTAAATCTTTGAAGTTCTAATTCATAAGTTTCTTCAGAAACTATAAAATTATTCACTAAATAAATTAAGTAAAATTTATTATTGCTGATGTATTTATTATGGGTGAAAGTTTGAAACTGTTAATTTGAACAGCCAGTGATCCATGCATAAGGCGGTGGAAATGTGGATCTGTTATAACCCAGATAATGAAACGTTGATTTTTTTTCCGCTCAGCTTGGGATGACGATGCTGAATTAATTTTTCATCCGGGATCTAGTTATTGCCCGAAAGGGTTTGTTTGCCACGAGTTACCAGGCAACGCTTTGTATTGCCGGGCGAAGGTCGCTTCACGCAAAACCCGTAACCGATCAATGGTCCATCATTCAGGAGACACTGTTCTTCAGCCCAGCGTCGGCAATGGATGTCACTGAAGAGAGTAGAATGGCCGATTCTTCGTCAATAACTTGTCCGTCTTGCAGGATCAGCATCGTACCCTCGAGGGCGCGTACTATGTGCCCCTTTTGTGGAAGCTTCTACAACAGAGCTGCAAATAACGACGTATCCCTCAGAAGGAGGAGTGCTGATGATCCGGTCCGGCTTCCTCAACTGGTAGAGAATGTAAATGTGAGTTTTTATTTAAATTTAAATTTTACTTTTAAAATCAAATATTGGTATTCACACGATATCAAAAATAGAATATTCATTTAATAAAAATGATAATTACAAATACGGTATCAAATTGAATATTCTAATCGCTCAATCCTCGGTAAGTTGATCGTATAGTGTTGCTACGTTGTTCTTTTTCGTAAATGGTTTTCTTACGACAATTATGCTAAGAAGGCTTTTGAAGTTTATAGCAATCTTCATCACTGAAATGCTTGAAATTTTTTAATAGCGAAATTTCTTTGGAACATACATAAGAATCACTTTTCAGCTGCTTGATAGTCATAATTTTAAGTAAGAGTTAATTTTAAACCATTTACTCTCAAATCCTAAGTCTGAGAGCATCAGATGCAAGTTTTTGTAACGAGCGGAAAGTTTTCTAAATCTATTTAGATCACATTAAAATAACTATCATGCTTATACTTTCAAAACCATATAATAATTATAAAGTATTTTGCCCCTCCTTTTTGCATGTCTTCGTGATGTAATTGGAAGCATACTCGACGCTTATTCGAGATGTCCACGGTTCGAGTCCCGGCAAAGGCACTGCACCTTTTTTCACGTCTCCAGCTTCAAAAGACCCTAATGACTCTACAAGTGGAGCTCAAACTAAAAGATAATTCGATTGGTAATTTGAAAGATAATTCAAAACCCCTAATCCCCAGCCACCCTTTAAAAGAGGGAGTACATAAGGTATTTTCTCTTTCATTCCAGCATGCCTCCGTGGTGTAGCGGCAGCTTACTCGACGCATATTCGAAAGGCCCAGGGTTCGAGTCCCGGAGAGGGCAACGCACATTTTTCAAGTCTCCTGCTTCAGAAAACCCTACAATTCTTATACTGATTATACTTATTCTTGACTCTGCAATTCTTTTAATGAATTGTAACATTTTGGTTTGCAGATTACGAAACTTAAAATTAATATTCTGTACGATTTTGACTTCTAAAGACAAACCTAGCCGTCGAAATTCAAGTAGAAATTATGAAAAAGTAATCAATGTTTTCGATAATATAGAGGGAATTTTGCCTTCTACAGCCCGAGAAGCTCCAGGGTCTACTGCTGGTAGAAGAAAATCTTTACAATGATGACTATTACAAGAAATAAAGAAAAAAAAAGAGAGAGAACCATTTAAATGAAAATCACTTTAACTGTTTTTAATTTTTTCCCGGTAACCCTGTACAGTCATTAAGTTTTGTCGAAGAAGGAAGCATGAAAAATGTGCAAAATTGTCACTAGGATTCGAACTCCAAACCTCCCGATTACTAAGCGGCCGTACTTCGAACTATATCACTCAGTCGCATTGTAAAGAGGGAGAAAAACCTTACATCTTTCCCACTTAAAGGGCGAATGGGGAAACAGGGACAATATCGACAGGTCCTGGTGTTTAGGATTTATCGTCCACCGTATTTTAGTCCGGGCACCATCATTAAAATTTTTAAAAGGCATTAAAATGAAGAAATGAATGATGCCTTTCGCCGAGCTTTAAGCTTCGGATTTTCCCATGCTAGCTGGACATGAGAATTCCAGTTACACCACAAGGTAAGGAGGGAGAAAATACCTTATAACGCACATTATACATAATATGCGGAACAATAACCCGACCATCATTAAGCTAAAGGAGATACAAAAGTCTGTTTACAAACTTCGAGTAGAAATTAGAAACCAGAGAACGGTTGCAACAATTCGACAGTAGAGCAGTAGCCTGTAGACTCGTAAACTTGCAGGTTCGATTATGGGTCAAAGCAGTCTCTCTCGGTTATTTTTGTAACAGTATTTTGTAAAGTAATTTAAATTTTACCAAGTCATTTATGACACCTCACTATTTGAGCTCAGCTATTGCCAATTCAAGTGGTGTAAGAACGTAGCACCTAGCTTATTAATATAAAAGTCTGAGCAGTTTGAAAACAAAACAATGTTCCGATATTCTCAAGGGCAGCAAGACCATTAGGAAAAAAATCTGTTATTTAATCACGACTTTTATACTGGAAATTTTAGAAATCCCAGTATATTAATGAGGCTTTAAGTCATGCGAATGATATTATAAATTACATCATTATCGGAATGCTAAATGACGCAATAAATTACATCACTCAGTATCACTGTACTCTGGCACCTCTCTGTGTCGCGAAATCCTAGAACATTAAGCTTTAGTATTATGTTTATTACATTATAGGTTCATTAGGTTTCTTTTGATGGGGAATATTGAAAAATCAGCCGTTCTTGAGCTGAGAACCAAACCCTAAAACTTCAAGTTGCAAGCTGAATTTCTTGCTCACTTCATCACCAAGATCACATAACGAGGAATGCCTTATAATTGCACGAAAAAGATATTTGGTTCGATTCTAGGTGACGGCTCGACTGAATTTTCACTTTCCGGATATGTAAGAATAAAAAGAGGTATTATCTGTACAACATTGCCTTTTTTATTTGAAGCAATACTTAAAGTAATAAATAATGTAGTTTAAAAACTGCTGCGAAATTTATAAATTATTATAATAGGAAATAATATGTAGCTGCATTCAACGAAATTTCAGGATTAATTTATTTACGCTTGAAAATATCAAAAAACTGTGTTCCTAAAATAACATACAAATTTAAGTTTCTGGAAAAGGTACTTGCTAAAAATCAACAAATGTGAATATAGAGGAAGAGAGCCAGAAAAGAAAATGCTTGAAATATTTGGCTGATAAAATAGTGATGAGTTGCATATCTTCACGTTTCTATATTGTAGAAATATTCCTTCCTAAATTTAAATTATTAATTTATAAATATAAATTATTAATTTATTAATTTATAAGTAATCACATTAGTTACATCGGAAAAAGACATTTTCATTAATTTATTTCAAACTTTTCTTTCCCCTGAAAACACTTTCCTTATTTCTGAAATGACATAAATATAGACTTAAACATTTTCCAAAATCAATCTACTAGTTGCAACTCTTGAACTTTCCTGAAGTCTAACACGCGGTTCCCACAGTCATGAGGTTTGCCACTCCTTATATATGTACACTTCTGTGCCAAAATTAAGCAACAATGTAAATTTTAATCACATAGCCATGAAATTGCAGAAAAGAGGTTCTTGAGATCAGTACCACGAACACGCAATTCAGTAGAAAGGTCACGCATATGCAAGTGTCAGGAACAAAACGTCACAAGCGGCGTGAGAGCATGCAAAACACGTGCAGTCGGAGAGCTCAGCTTAGGACTATAATAAAACGAAGGATGGAGGCGCAATTAAAGACATTCCTTGCAAGTGCAACTCAGTTCTTTCGTGAAATATGGCTAGAAGAAATCCCCTGGATGACTTCACACATGGAAAAATAATCGGAAAGCTCTAAGAGAGGAGTAGTATGACAAGTGTAGCTGAAGAGATCGGAATCAACAAAAGCGTCTTTTCGCGTGCTTTGAAAGGCCTTCCAAAGGTACAGCTGTTAGAAAAGTTGGTGCTGCCCACCCCCAAGAAAACAACTGCAGTTTTTTTTCCTTCAGTGGATGACCGATATATCGCCCTGCAGGCGAAAAGAGCCCGAAACCAGTTAGCAAGCTCCATGGCTCAGCAACTGTGTACAGCAACGGGGCGACAAGTATCGCAGTTTACTGTGTTCAGACGGCTTCACAAAGGTGGCCTATTCGCCTGCCGTCTTGAACGCTACATTCCTTTGAAAGTTGGCCGTTGGCGCCACCGTTTAGAGTGCTGCAAGGAGCACGAAAACTGGACATCTCATCAATGAAGTCGTGTCCTCTTTATGGATAAGAGTCCTTTTAATATCACAAGCGATTTTGAACGCCAGTTGATTTGGAGAGAGGTCGGGACACGGTTTTATCCCAGTGACATCACGGAAAGAGACCGTTAAGGTGGTCCTGAAGTTCTCGTCTGGGGAGGCATTATGCTGAACAGGCGGACAGAGCTCCTCGTTTTCAGCAGACGTTCTATAACCGGAGATCCCTATTGTCAGGAGGTGATCCTTCTCAATGTCCGTCTGTTCATTGCAGCAGACTTCATTTTTATAGATGACAATGCAAGGCCACACCAGAAGAAGCTATTGGAAACGGAAGCTATTGGAAATCAGAAGACTATTGAAAAGGGAAGATATCACTCAGATGGATTGGCCAACCTATTCCCCTGGTTTAAATCTCATAGAACATGTGTGGGATACTTTGAGGAGACGCTTTTTGGTACGATCACATCCTCCTGGTAACACCCAACAATTGAAACAAAAGTTGATTGAGGAATGGGCATGCATACCCCAAGATCTGTTGGACAATCTGGTGCTGAGCATGGAGAGACGGTGCGAAGCAACCATTGAAGTAAAGGGAGGGCATATCCCTTACTAAGGAACATCTGCTTTTTGTTCTTCCTCTTGTGCAGACAATCATGTATAATGATACTATGAGTTCAGTAAAGCCTTTTTTTTGTTTGATTCCATACTGTATGCATTGAATTCATTTTTGAGAAACTATGCTTTCGTCATCATTTAAGTACAAAATACTTTCTCTCATTTCTAAATATCATGTCTCTCAGATGATTTCTCGTGGAGTTATGGCAAAAAGAACACCTGTTGCTTAAGTTTTGCACACCAGTGTGATAAAACTGTATATATATTTATATGCTGTATATATGTGTGTATATATGTATAATATATATATAATATATATATATAAGTGTATACTTCTCTTTCTTTCTCCCTCTCTCTCTATATATAATACATTTGGCTTGTGGTTCTTGCAAATACAGGAGAAAAAAACATAATCGCTTAAATTAATGAATTATTGTTATTTGAATGAAAACAGGTTTGTTCCCCTTAAAAATTCAATCAGTTTCCATTCAGTGACAATAATTGAATTTTTTAGCCTTTTACAATTTAACTTGATTTTTACGTTTTGTCACGTATGTTTTCCTTTGTTCATGAATTTAATTGTTTTTCAAAATTTTTTACTTCACTAACATTTAAGATTACAGTTTTTTTCTTTCTCTTACTTGGAGATAATTTTCTTATTAATATATGTATATACATATATTTCAATTCTGGTTAACGATTATGAATTTATTTATTATTTCACGTTATATGTATATACGACTGAAATGATGAATATATTCATAATCGTTTCAGAACAGCGAATAATCTAATACTCCCGAGTAATTAGAAGACGTATAGGGTCCAAATTTTGTAATCTAACTTAAATTCCCTTCAAAACTTATCATGCTGTCAAATGAGTTATCGCTTCGTCTGTGAAAATACGAGAATGTGAAGACTTTAAATAAACCTTTTTTATTAAAACTTGAATTTAACTGAAGGCACAATCCAAGCGTATAATCAAACTCCGCCAATTGTGGGTGTTAAAATAGTGCAAAATTGAAAACACAATCCAAAATGGATTTGTAGCCTTGAATTATACAAATTTGCCTAATTAAGACCTGGCTCAAAAGTTAAACGGCGTGGTTTAACTTCTGCTACCAAAATGGCTAATGCCGGAACATAAAGAACTGGATGAGGGAAAATACAAAATTTCGAACTTTCGCTACCAAAACTCTATATTAAAACATTCAAAACTCTCGCTTCAAATAATCTTTAATCATTTACATCCTGACGAGGATTAGCGAAAAGAAAAAGCAATAGTACACATCCAAATCATAAAAATTGGTTAATTAACATAAAGTACCTTATAAACACAACATCAATGCCGTATTTCTGAGCTACTCGTGGTACCAAGCTCTTGGTGAGGTGTAATGAAAATTGTAACTTTTTTTGCATTTGGTTTAAACTATTCAACTGACTACTTAATGAGCAACTTAATGAATTTAATTTTAATTTAATTAAGCAAATTTATTAAAAGTAGTGGTTAATTTTTTTATTAAAATTAATCCAACCTCTACATGGTTATAACTGTAGCTTTGTTAGGACCAAAGAAGTGAAGTAAAACGGTCAAAATTTTGGCTTAAATCCTACCATAAAAATTTAATTTAGTTTAATTTATGAATTATTAATTAATGAATTAATTTAATCAATGAATTTTTCTAAATGAAGTAAACTCAGTTAAACGAAATAGATTTAAAAACTGCAGGAAACCAATTGTCTAAAAATCTGAGAACTGAATTCATTGAAAAGTAAAAAAAAAAAAAAAAAAAAAACTGAGGGTTGTCATAAATTAGAATTCCTCCAAGTAAAATTATTTTACGGCGTGAAGTTATAAAACTAGTTCTAAACTTTAAAAGTAAATAACAAAAAATATTACAACTTTTTTTAACAATTTTGGAGCATGGAGTCAAACTTTAGAAAAGTATAGGCATCTAATCATAGAAAATAATTCGACTTTTTCGCTAACGTCATTCTGCAAAATATATGTCAGTACAACACTATATGTAAACGTTGGATAAGTCCTTACGTATCACTTTGAGACATCAAAAATGCTTTTTTCTCTAGTAGAATATATTTGAATCGTAATTCAATTAACTTTAAAATAAATAAACTTTAAAATTTCACAACTCAATAAACTTTAAAAATCCTTTTTATACAATTCATTAGATTTTATAATTAGAAAGCAACAAGCTAAGCAGAAAACATAAAATACGTTACGTACAAAAAGCAGACAGGTACGGTGCAACTGCACTTAAACAAAAATCCCATTACGTACATTCCGTACGTACACGCATTTGTTTAATACAGTGTGTTGTATACGTGCTATATATTTTATAAAAATTATTTCTGAAACACGTTTCTAAATTTGTCAGCAGTTAAGCACTTACATTTTTTTTACAAGATGAGACGCACATAGTTCTGAAATGATAGCAAAGTTTCTTTTAAATTTGCCGATTATAGGCTGTAAGTGTGTTATTTTAAGACCAAGTGTTTGTTCACAAGAAGCAAATTAACAAATCACTGGTTTGTTGCGAGGAAACTGGAACCACGTTACTTAAGGTGTGGCTTAGAAAACAACTGCGGAATGTCTAAACCTGTTGTATAAGCGACCATGCCTGTATAAGAGAAGCACCTATGACGAAAAATATTAAGTCCTAGCTTACGGCACGTATGTGAAGAAATACGAAATAAACAAAATAATCCTGGATTACTCTATTTCTTAAACATTTGATAACGAAAGGATTTTGTCCTTTTTTGCTTGAACATCCTCCTATCTTTCTTATAATATTCGGAAGAATATTTGTTTTAAAAATACAAATAAAAAATAAATATTTTTATGAATCTTTATCACGATTATCATTTAACATTTCTTTTAAATTTTCAGGGAACTGCGGCATCAAGGTCACAACCGGAATTTTACCTAAGAGGAAGCATACGGACTTCAAATCAGGTAAGAGTTTTAAACGATTGCTAAAAGATACAAATACCTTTCAAACTGGAATTTGATTTTCGCACTGCACTCCGGCAATTAGTTGTACTCAATAAGATACTATATATATATATTGTTGAGTGCGTATGGGTTCCTAATGGGTTGAATGCACAAGTCGTTAAAAAGTTAATAAAATTTATTCTTTCCACAAGAAATAAAACAAAATGCTGAAATATTTCCTCAGAGATATTCGTACACTATCACAATATCTCACAGCAGTAGTTGTATTTAGAACTGCTAAAACGTCAAACAGAACTCAATTCAAAATACAGAGAAACTAATTCGATCTCACAGCGAATTCGCTACAATCAATAACAGCGCTAAGTAAACAAAAGTTCGCTTAAAACAACTTGAACTGAGCTGAGATGTTTTAATCCCGCTTTTATAAGTTTTTTAATCATCACGAGAACATTCTCGTAAAATCTGTTTTCTCAATTTTTCTGGATGGTGAAACAGTACAATTACGAGATATCTATTTATTAAATAATAAATGCACGCGCTCTTGTATTTTAACTTTTCGGGCGTAGCTTTCTTTTCAAACAAGTCTCGTGCTGCATTGCACGGGGAAATAAATCAATTTTAATTACAATTCTAAATAAATAAAAAATCCGTAACAATATATATATAGTGAAAAAATATTAGAAATCTGAATTTTGTGCACGATTCTATTGTGCATTTTTCGTTATGGAACGGATTCGAAAACTGGAGATGGATAAAATTTTGATGGTAAAATAATTTTGATATTGATTATCATCATTCTGCTGCATTTCGCGAGGACACATGTAGCTGCAACAACACTTATCGACTTATTTGCGCCCCATATGATTTTGTTAAGTATAAAACAGGTATTTGAATTCTAAACTAACTAATTTAAGCTTTAATACCTCTACTGAAAAAGCTTTCAACTGGAGGTGTAAGAACAAAAAATCCTTTAAGCAGGGACAAGTAAATAGTTGATGGCTTCTTTCGGATATTTTTTCTTAACGATGATAACGCAAGAGATTTCTTCCTTGAACTTAGACTTGACGGCGATCTCAGTACGCCCTTCACATTTTCTCCCCCAATTTGGAAAGGAAAACGCATGCTATGCGAAACGTCAGTTGAGGACACATCTGTCATTCTGTGGACTCTACTCTGTTCAGGCGGAAATTGGGAACACGACATCTGTCATTTTAAGAACTGTATTCTTCTCAGACGGAAGTTCAAAACACCAGATCTGTCATTCTAAGATTCTACTCTGTTCAGACGTAATTGCTAAGATTCATCTGAGGCTGTAAACTTAACATAGAACCCGCTCCTTTTGTGCAATTCGCTAATCATTCTAGTACTAAACTACCAAAGCGACAGCTACCTGAGATTTAACAGATTAAAAGAAAAAAATACCTATCAAGTTCCTTACGATTCAAATAAAAAACTAAAAGAATATGTTAAACAAAATATATAATTGTATTGTAGAGTCGTTATGTATTTTTTTGAAAGCAGATGAGATGAAAAATGAGCAAGACCTTCGACGGAACTAGAATTACGGACCTCTCGAATACGCGCCGAGAGTGCTGATCACTACACCATGAAGGCATGCTAACAATGCGAAAGAAACACCTTATATACTTCCCCTTTTCAAGAGCGACTTGGGATTAGGGGACCCAGTCGCCAAATCCTGAGGGTGGAGAATCATCATCCACCACCTTTTTGTTCGGGCGCCACTGTAGAGACATTAGGTAATTTTTTAAAGAAGGAGAGATGAAAAATGAGCAATGCCCTCGCCGGGACTCGAACCACGGAACTCTCGAATACGCGTCGAGCGTGCTGACCACTACACCACGAAGGCATGCTAACAAGGCGAAAAAATACCTTATAGTAAAATCTTTTATCAGAAATAGTAAACTGAAAGCTTTTTCTAGGGGGGGATTAAATTTTTATTACATTAAGCTCAGGGAAAAGGAGAGGAAAAAAACAAATTTAGCTTTAGGAAAAAAGAAAACAGCTTACTGGGATTAACTTAGTATATGATATTAGACTAAGATCTGACTTCCATGGCTCGAAGCAAAAATTTTTAATTTGTTTTGACCCCAAGGAGTATAAAAGTCATAATATGGATATGTGAATGGATATGTAAATATTCAATGTGTCATAAAATTCATTACTCGATCTTTATTTTCGCACCCGTTGGTAGTGAAGCCAACCATATTTTGTTTTATAGTTTTAAAAACAGTAAAACATTTTCCTGAAGGGACCTTGGGACCATTTAAAAAGTTATATTTTTGTAATGCTTATAAAATTGAATCTTTTAGTTTAAAAACGTGAAAATGAATTTTTGCACCCTTTAAAATATTTTTGTAAGTGGAAGTATATGCCTATGACCAGTGGCTGTGAAAATAAAGGCTGAGTAAGGGCTTTTGTAGACACGCTCTATATTGTCGTACTGATAGTGTATCTTGTACTACATAAATCCTTGTTAAAATTTCTATTTCTACTCTAACTTTAAATAGATTTTAAATGCTTCGGTTAAACCTTTCTTTCTTCTTTCAAACTTTTTCATTTGGTGGCACATACATCAATCACATTTAAGTCGGCTGAAGTAAAGCGCATATTCAACAATTGCATATATTTAAGGAAATGATCCTTTCATATTTTTTATTAACTAATAAATATTTGCTGAAAATGTAAAATGGAAACTTAAGCATAGATAATTAACCCAACTTATAGCACTTTATTTCAAACTCACATAGTTAACTTACAAAGGTCATTAATAAATTATTTTTTTATAAAGTTTTACTGGTAATTTTTCATGAAACGTATAATCTAAAAAAGAACAGAAAAAAAAGATAAGTAACTGCATGAACTTATACATAAAAAAAATTGCGAAGTTAATTATGATATTATTTTCTTCACTTTTGTTAATCTAATACTCTTATAGTGAAAATTACTCTTTTTTTCGTTTAAATTTCTTGTTTTTCAAAAATTTATTAGTTAATAAAAAATATGAAAGTAAAAGTTATCCTTCTTTCCGCCTTGCTTTCATAAATCATTATGCGAATATCCATTAATAATTATTAATGCCTGAAAAACGCATGTCTGCGATGTTATCGTCTTATATTGATTTCTAGGTACATTTTTAACACGATAATTTCGATGACGATGTTTTTAAACTGCGAAGTTTTTCAACCGCTTTATTTTCGACCACGATATTTTGTACCACAATGTTTTAGAATTGCGATGTTTTCTGTCTGCTTTATTTTCTCCCACGATGTTTTCGCCTTGCGTTGTTTTCTCCGCGATGTTTTCTGCTGTAACCAAAGCTGCCTCACGTAAAGATGTTCGTATCCAGCACTTTTATAAGGACTTGATTAAATAAACCTCACTAAGTAGCTGGAATCCTTTTGCTGAAGTGCCATTACCTGAACTTAATTTTCCTTTTACGAATAATTTAGTTGAGACATTTAATAAGACGAAAGCATTCACGTATACAGATAGCCTGTAAGCTCACACAGAGTTGACTTCGTGGAGATAAACTAGAGTGAATAGATATCAGGTCACCAGAAAAGATTCGAGAGTTGTTTGCATTATGGCAAAGCACACGAGGACAATCTGTCTAAGGAAAGGAATATCTTCGTTGATAACTTTTTAGAGAAACTGGCGCGTATTCCTGTCATACATGAAACAAAACACGAAAATGGAACCAGAAAGACTGCGTTTAGACTGAGCATGAATGAAATATTTTCATAAAAACAGTCAGATGCCAAAGTGCTATCGAATATCTCCTTACTCTCATCAGGAGCTTAGCATGCCTTTAGAATAAGAATCTGATTCCAAATATAGTAATTACTGTAAAAATTACATTTTCCCCATTTAATTCTGTGCCCTCCAGGAGATTATTAACAAATGCATTTAAATTTCACCTTCAGTATATGTTGTAGTTGCTAGTTGCGTCTTGCTCAAGGGAACAGAACGAAATGTGAAAATTTTTTAAGCTAGTGCAATTTTTTTTACATGCGAAAAGAGTTTGGCTTCATTAAAATAGTGTGGTTAAATCATGTTACTTATTACGTCGAAACACTTGAGGGCTGATGTCTCGAAACAATAAGTAACTTATTAGCTAAAATAAGTAACCTAAATTAGGATGCTTTATATGCTTGATCTATTTTAAACACATCTTAAAAGAAATGACTCAGGATTCTAACCTCAGCTTATTTTAAAAGTTTTATCCATTCAGGTTAATTGGTTTATAGCAAAGTCTAGAGGGTTATCTGCCTAAGGGGAGGGATACCTTTGTGGAGGCCTATCTAAAGGAAATTGGTTCGTGTACACGTTACATACGGGAAAAACCACGAAAACACCCATGCGGCCAGCCCGTTCGCAGAATTCGAGCCTCAGACCGAACTACCAGCGTTCAGCGACTTTACCGCTTGGCCGCTGGTGAGCCATCTCATCCCTTCATACTAAGCTGTAATTTTTCGTTACAAGATTAATTTTGTATACGAGAAATAGTTAGACCTTTGGGTTGGAATATTGCTTCGCAACTTAAATATATTGAATTAAAAGCTGTCTTCTTTAGTTTTATGAATTTTTGGATCCAAGATCGAACGCTTCCTTCATTTCAAGGCACGATGCTCGTTGCCTTCGTCTCTCAGGATCACTGCAATCTTATAAACCTTCCGCTAACTTCCTAAAAGATACTAGTTTCCTAGTAATTGAAATTATTTTCATCCAGTAGAATTCTAACAGCAGCCATAAGTTGCATGAAATGAAATATTTTTAAAATAATAATGATTTCACCCGCATTTACAAGTACCAAAGGAAGAGATACGAGAGAGATATTAGCACCAACTAAAACTATCAAAGTCCAAATTTGATAGGAAGAACGATTTGAAGATTATGAACAAGATAGCTTAAGTGAGGAAAATTCTTTCCGTGCTAACATTTCAGTTAGTTCATAATGGGTGCATTACCCGAAAGTTCATCTTTCTTTTTGGCAACTGAACAGACTCAAACAGAACATTAAAAAGAGTAGGAATTTAATCATAAGGCAAAAGACCTCTTTGGAACATGGCAAATTCCTTTAAATGAATTTACTGCGTGCCAATGACATATATTTTAACAACCCCTACACCGTTTTCATTGCGGCATTTCTCCCAATTCGACAATATCGATCGACTGCTGGCATGTCGCAAGATTGTTAAGGACAAAAATTGACCGATCTTCATTTTACCCTCGGGAATTTCGTGCTCAGATTTCTTCTGTGTAACTACAGCCGGCTGAAACATGAGGCCCACGAAGGGAAACCAAGCAATGAATGGATACTTCTTGGACTACTAAATTATACTGATGATAACAGTTATAAAAATATATGATCAAGATGAAACGAAAAGAGAGATTTACTTCCACTAGAACTCCAGAAGTGGGTTTAATTTAACATTTGGAAAAATTAAGTATTCAAATTAAAAATATTCACAACATTTTCTAGGTAAGAATACCCAAATCTTCTCTCATCAAGAATAGCAAATACTTTTCTCTTTGAAGAACCACGTCGATGTCATTTGAAAAGAAATGAGTGTTTTGTTCAGTCTAAAAATAAGCAAAAATTGAATTTAACCAAATGTTGAAACTTAAAAGCATTATAAGAAAATTTGAAAATAACGCAATGTTATAATAACTTTCGCATAAAGTGTAAAAGTAATTATAAGGCTGACGCAGTTTGATTGCGGGAGACAAAACATATATCATCAAATTGCGTCAAAGTAGTTTCCGTTTCCATCCATATACTTTTCTTTAGTTCTGTCAACGAGTGAATTCGTTGGAGAAAGAAGTATGAATTCTGCGATGCAAAGAATTTTTCAACTACATACTGGATTTCTCAATCATCGGTGAATATTTGATGTTAAGAAGCAATCAAGATAATCAAGTTATTATCTCTTCAGGTGATAACCAACAAAGAAAAGTCAAGGGAATATGGTTGGTAGGAAATTGTTATCGTTTTGAAATTTACCGAGAGTCCGCATCGTCTTCTGTGCGATGTGCAGGCTAGTTTCGAATATGAGAGCTTCATGACTTTGAATTATGTTAGATGCCTGAGGGTAAATTAATGGTGCGTTATGCATTAAATCACTCTAGTGGTACACCACTCAAACACAAGCAACTATAACACTTGCTTGTGCTTCAGGTGGTAGAGAGGTGATTTAGGACAATCTGATAGGTTATGTTAACGATGCGCCCATTGTACTGTTCTTTTATGATTGTCGTAGTATACCCATTTTTATCAGGTATCCAAAGTATTTTACTGTTTATTACTCATACTAAGCAAACTATGCAATTCTGAAGACATCAGATATGCTGACCTTGTTATCGTGGTGTATGTTGTAGGTGTAGTGGTGTTATAATAACACTAATAGACAGATAGTGGTTTCGCTTACCCAAAGTAGGCTCCTAGTCTTTGCAATGTCATGGTGAACTGTCCCCAATACAAAAAGTGACGATACCTGGTTACATTTATAAAGATTCCACATTAAACTGAGCTCTACACAGATTTCTCGAAACCTGACTATAGTAGAATCCTTCTTCCTATAGCACTGAAAATCTGTATTACTGTGCTCCGAATGTAGCTTCCACAGCCTTCGTAATAGCAGCCAACATCCTCCCTTGTGCACACTTGTCTCCAATACGGTGAGTGCTGGACTGAGCCAAGCCTGGGCACTCTGCTCAGAATTGGGGCATCTCAAGCCCCCGAGCAACGAACTCCAGAAGAAAAAAAAGCAGTAACAAGCGTTAGATGAGAGTGGGAATAATAACAACAGCAAGCGCGGCTCCATAATAGCACTCACTCATTCAGCTGCAAAAAAGCGAAAGCCCTGAAGGTTCACAAAAATCCTGCATTTTATAAGCTAGTACAGTTAAACCAGCAGTTAAGCATTCTCAGCCAATAAAAAGTTTCTACAGTGAGAAGAGCAACCAATCATAAAATTACTTTTGCTTATCAGACAAAGAACTGAAATGAGTTCTTGTTTGATTAAATTGTTTAGTCATGTTACAAAAAACAAGTTGGCAAATAATTATGTTGCCAATAGAAATTGAGGAAATCTCGTAGCTGTTCGCATCATAATCTCTTAGATGTTTTTAAAAAACTGGAATAATTCCAAAACTTAAATTTAATGGGACCTCGCCACACATATCAACTCATGTGGCAAATGCGTGTCCAACATATTCACCCTACATTGATCGTAACACTAGTCATGTAGTCCACGTTAAGCATGTTTGCAGTAGTGCGAAGACATTACCTTTAATTAGCTTCGCAGGTATTTTTAGATGTTATCTGAAACTGCTGTCGGTCGATGGCCACAGTGTTGTATCCCCAGCGCAAAACCTGATGTACCACCGGTGTATGCTGCATTTGAATACGTACTACACGTACAACGCTAATGTTCTGCGCTCCAGATAGTGCAGAATGTCCTAGCTTAACTCATAATGGAAAAACCTTTGCACATGGTGTTTCTTCCCTGGTTTATTTTGAAGACGTCCTGTTCAACAATGTTACACGTATTGATGACCTTAGTAACACAACTTGTCCTGTTGACTTGTAGTGCTTTTGTGATGTAACACACATGACTTCAACCCTACTTGCGGTTCGCAGGCAGTTTTTCCTCCATACTTATAATAAGATATTTCATTCACATCAAACCAATACCAATAGATTTGTTATTAAACGATAGTGGATAATGTACAACATAACCGGCCTTTAAATGCTTTATCTGATTTGATACTTACATAACAGCCCACAATCTTCCTTAAAGCACATGGTTATGCAAATGTTTAAGAGTTCCATAAAGCATTTTACGTTGAAAACTCATCAGGTGTCACCTGAAGTTAAGCGGAAATTAAATGAGAAAGTGCTAAAATTAGCACCCGTGAAGAGTTAATATTCCCCAAAATCCATAGTAGAGTGGAAGAGATAAGTTAATTTCCTATGATCTGTTATAGGAAGGCAATACATTCTGAGTAAAGTCCTGCATTCATTACGAGTAGCAACATAGCAATGATAGCCAGACGAATGATTGTAAGGAATTTTCTCTTTCCTTGCGGCTTGTATTCGAGTTGTAATTGGAATGATGTCTGGATGTCAATCGGTAGATCCGAAATTCAAATTCCAGCAAGGTCACTGCTGATTTTTCCTTTCTTTTTTCAAAATAAATTTAATGATTCTGCAAGTGGAGCCCAGACTAAAATATGGTGGACGGTAATTAGTTACTATTCTGATTTAGCTTCTAGGTTCCTTTCTTCCTAGCCACTCTTTAAGTGGAGAAGAATGCAAGTTCAGTCACATTAATATGACCACCTGTCAAAAGCCATAATAACCATCTTTCGCAGAACGAGCCACTGCGAAACGTGCAGGAAGGTTCTTGAAGGTGTTTCCTTTGATGTTAAGCCATGCCGTTTCCAGTGTAGCGGTCAGCTGCGCTAGGTTTTGCGATTGAGGATCCATGGCGTGAACAACGCGATCGAGGTGATCCCACATATTGTCGATTGAGTTTAAGTCCGGGAAGTTTGCTGGCCAAGGAAGTGCGGTAAAACTCATACTGGTACGCTTTGAACCACGCACCTACACTGCGAGCTGTTTGACACTTCGCTTTGTCCTTCTGGTAGATGCCATCCTTCTGAGGAAAAACAATTCGCATGTAGGGGTGGACGTGGTCCACAAGGACAGATGCGTATTTCTGTTGATCCATCGTGCTTTCCGCAATGATGAGTGCCCCCGCAGAATTCCATGAAAACATTCCCCAAGACCATAATGCTCCATCCTCTAGCACAAACCCTTCTGGCAATTGCTGCAGAGTGTTTGCTTTCCGACGTTTCGCAGCGTATATGCCAACGTCCATCTGCCCGATGGAACATAAAACGTGATTCATTGGAAAAAGCTATCTGTCGCCACTCTGTGGATTTCCAGTTGCGGTAGTGCCACGCAGATTCTAGCCTTCGTCGCCGATGAACTACAGTCAGCATAGATGCTTTAACCAGGCGTCTGATGAGGAGGCTCAACGTTTCCTGAACCATAGTTGAGGCGGAACTGTTGGTAGCCTCTTGGTTCGTCTGGGCGGTCAGTTGCTCAACGGTTGCACGTCTAATGGTCCGAGCGCATCTCCGCAGCCATCGTTCACCTCTAACAGCTATGGTCCACGGTGCACCACATTTGCCACGTCGCTGATTTTGGATAGTGCCATTTTCTTATACACGGTACACTTTAACTACGGCAGCGCGTGAGCAGTTTACTAAATTAGCCGTTTCGGAAGTGCTTCCACCCTTGCCCCGAAAGCCAATGATCAAGCCCTTTTTGACTTGAGATAAATCGCTCCGTTTCTGCATTAAGCCAACGACTGAAATTTTTTCTGATTCTCCCTGGCACCCTTTATATACGCTTCACTGCAATGTGCTGCCTCCTGCCATCTGTGATTGGTTATTTCACGTTGACGTCGAAAGTAGGTGACAGTCACATTAGTGTGACTGGATTGTGCATTTTCTTCCTTATATCACGTGCTTTTGTTGTGTAATTGGAAGCATTTCCGGGTGGTAATCGGGATGTTTGGTTTTCGAATCCTGGCGAATGCATTGTTGATGTTTCCTGTTTCCTGCTCTTAAATTGATCTTAGTGATTCTACAAGGTTACATTTTCTACTCGTAAATTTTTCTATCCCACTATAACTTCTAATGGCATGAACTTCTGATCCAGAGATAATTAACGTGTCCAAATAACTGCCAGTAGAGAATATTTAAAATTTAACCATAGGGGTATCCAGAGTTTTCTATGAGTTCTACTGTTGTGAGTGGGATCTTCTATTTCAGGAAAGGATTTCTGAATTTCTGATAACATTCTACATGTTGAATTATGGAGATTGAATGGAAAATTACAGAAGTTCACAAACTTTAGTCTCTACTGAAAGTGGCTCTCAAATAAATTTGTTAGTTATTGATTTATTAGTTATGACGAAACATACAACTGAAATGTTTCTTCAGCACTAACAAACCGACATCCAAACGATCAACTGCACGCATCATGTGGCAGTGTTAATGACATTTTAAGAAGAAGAATAAATTTAATTTTCATTTAATTCAAAAGAACATCAGATTAACAAGGGTGAAAGAAAATGATTTTTAAATTTGATAATTAATGAAAGAATTTTAATAAAGGTAACATCATTTAGTCGCTCATTTTCCTTCTTTTTAATTTGCTTTAGATTACACTTTTTATGAAAAATTACCTTAAAAATTTATAAAATAAATGAATTAAATAATTAATAACCTTTATTAAGTAATGATGTAAGCTTAAAATTCTAGTAATTACTACAAATAGCATTAATGTCCTGTCCTATTCATTTACAACTTCTGAATGCTTAAATTTCCTCCTCAGTTTTTCAGCAAAAAAATTATTGGGTAATTCAAAAATATGAAATTTAGCGGTAAAAATATTCCTCATTCCGTCTTACTTTCCGAAATTATTATGCAAATAACGCACTTACACCTGAAAAATAGCATGACTGCGATGTTATAGTCTTGTGATGATTTGTAGGCGAGTTTTCCCCTCGCTTTCTTTTCTCCCACGATATTTTGTACTACGGCGTTTTTCGCCTTGCGTTGTTTTTTCCGCGAATTTTTTCGCCTGTATCCTGGAAAAACCTCTTCCCCGTAAGTAGTTACTCTTTTCGGTTACATCATTCCTCCTCTGGTACAGAATACCTTGGCGCCATTTGAATTGGAGGGTACAACCTCATGCTGTTTGTTTGCATTTTGTTTCCAGCATTAGATTATAATCTGATCATTTAAAAGGGTATTATTTTTAATGAAGTGCATCATGTGCGGGTTACCATGAAATTACACTTCTTATTATACTGACGTTTGGCAAGTTTAAAAATGAACGATGCAACCTTTTTCTTTGAGGGTGAGGTGAGGAAGATTTAACTTGCTACTTGTATGCTGATTCCGAAAATATGTATTAATAATGAGTTCAACTGAGGTTCGTAGACACAAAATGCTTTCAATGAACGAAATCGTAAACGTTTCCCATGAAAGATGGTATTATTATTCTCTTATTGTTTCATGGGTGTTGCATATATTTATACTATGAAGATGTAATTATGATGTGCAGCGTGAGATAAGATTAATTTTGTAAAGTTTAAAGTTGTTGGGAGTCTGTGTGAAGAAAATTAAGAACTAATTTCAAAGTTAAATCATCAAAAATTTGTACATATTAGGATACATAAAAATGATATTTTTTAATTGCTTTTTACATCAATGTTTACCAAAGAAAAAAAATTCTTTTCTAATACACATGTAAATATATTGCTATGCTGGTAAAATTGCATACATTTTTCCACTGTTAAGAGAATACTGGGAGAAAAGCCGAAAATATAGTTAAAGAATTTTGATTTTAAATATTTTAATATTTGTTAACCAAGTTTTAAGCATCAGTATATGTAAATTTTTATTCAAATCATTTAGATGTATACAGAAATAGAAGAATTTGTGGACAATGGAGCAATCTTTGGAAAACTAAAGCGTGTTTATTAGCACTTCAGAAAAATAATTCTGTCTCATAGGCAGGCGATCTTCTTTACCTCAGAGAATACTGGCAATTCAACTGGGATTTGGTACTTGGAAAAAATCGGTTAACTTTTACCCATGTGTACGGGAATAAAGCTAATTTCTTTAGAAATTTCTCCATGAGGGCGTTCCTCCTCAGGCAGACGTAGTTCACATGCTTTACTATAATTAATTAACCAACTGTATTATTTCTCACTATTTGCATGCTGAATTTTAATTTTTTGTTATTATTAATGTCTTCTGCAAAATATTTCCAATAAAAAATGTTCAAAATTGTCTTTCTCCTGCTAATCATGGAGACATAACTCACGGCGTTCTTTACAAATTTATTGTTCCAAATTACCAGAAATGTCACCTGCAGGAAAAAAGTACCACGAAAGTTCATTTTATCTATTATTATTACTCAGAGAAAAAAAAAGATTGAAATTATGTGTTCTGCAACTCCCAAACGTCACTCGCGCTGCGGCCAATCACGAGAACGAATTTTTCCTATGTTTGCGGTGGGGTACGGTTTGCTTAAAAGCGAGCAGTACGAGTCTTTGCTAAGCTGTAGGTGATAAGCGACGGAAGATGGGGATACCTGATGTCTAACAGGGGTAAAAGATATTTATTCCTCGTCTTCTACTGTCTGAAAATACCAACACATCTTTTGAGGTCCTTAAGGACTATCTATCGGGAGTCTTGGTAAGCCGTGGAGAAAACTCAGACTATCACTCAGTTGATGGGACCGTGAATGATCGCCCACCAAAATAGAAGGAGCGTATAGAAAGCATCTGGTCTCGTCATGCAGCTAAAAGCTCTAACATAACATCATCTAAGTCAGATCATTGGAGTCGCATTGTTAAGTAGCGGTCACTGAAAACATTTTATCGGGTTCAGTGGCCTGGCTTGAGATTGTCTCATACTTGCCAACCTATGACACTCAAAAATCGGGAGATTTATTTTCAACGATAAAAATATATTTTTTAATAATGAATTAACTTCAAATCGTTACTAATTAATATCTGACAGTTCCGTTACTAATTCTTAAATGCAAACAGTACATTCTGCATTAATAACTTTTTGGTCTTTTGTTTCCATGGAAAAAAGTAACTTCTCGTTTTTTTCAGAAGAATTCATGTTGTCCTTGTGTTTTTGTGTACGACCACGTTTGAGAACATCACCTGAAAATTACCCGAATATTTTACCTTTTTCGCAGACATAACTAATACGAAATATAATAATTTTTTAAACTATTTCTCGAAAGCATGAACGCTCACACTGGTTAGCGACACGATGAACGAAATAACAACCTCGATCTTGCTTTGCGCTCATTGGCTAATATGTGCCAGATGACACGCAGTAGCACTCGATGCTCATTGGAGAAATGGAACATCACGTTTTCGGACACGTATTCTCAGTCACAAAGCAGAAACGTGCCATAATTTCTCACTGATGAAACTACTTTATTTTTCTATGTAGTCTAGAGAAAAACCTGGTGCTTTCACAGACTCCGAATCATTTTTTTTGGGATGCAAATAACGAAGTGATAAGCCAAGCTACATAAAATTCATGAGAAATTTTAAGAATAAGAGAAAGTCGGGAGAAATATATTGTAAATCGGGTTGGCGGGAGAATGGTCAGCAACCGGGAGTTTCCCGCCTAAATCGAGAGAGTTGGCAACTCTGTAGGTGTGCATTTCGTGAAGGCGAAAAGATAGGAGATCGTTAATTTGAGTTGGTTGACTGTGTAAAAGTAAATTTCGTAAATTTGCTCTGCTAAAATTTTATTCAAATATTTTTATGATATATTTTAATTACTAGAAAACGTTCCTTTGAAAGTATACAAATTTAAACATAATTCCTTATAAATTCATGCAATTTTGCACTTATGCGAGACTTTTTTTGCTTAAGTGTTTAGGTACACACGATATTTTGATGGCTATTTACACTCTTCTAAAACAGATGTTCTGATTTTCTTAAAGATTTAATAGTCATTTGAAGAAAAACAGAAATTTGGAACTAAAGCTGATGCAGTGCTCTCTGTTTGTTTTTTATATTAAAGAAAGGACAGAAAACGCAATCAGGTTCTATAAACTCTCATAAAACGATGCAATTTTTAGAGGTTTAGGAGTTATATGTTCAGAGAAATATTCTAAATGTAAAAAATAAAAATTACAAGTTAAAAGTAAATTTAAGTCTCATATTCGAATGAGACCAGTATCTCTCTTTTTGAGCAGAAAAAAAAACTTTCTTTTTAACCCAATATGGAGAAAAGAACAAATATTTTAAATAATGTTTTAAAGCCAAACTTTGAGGATTAAACAATAAACCTCTTTGAGGGTCAAAACTAAATAAATGAAATTTAAAACACAAATCTCTTTGAGGATTCAAATGTTTTAAACTGCTGAGCTGCTTTTAATAATAATAGAAACCAGCTCGGACGTATCCCTGCGTCCCTAAAAAATCTATACGTCTGTCATGCACAAAAACAAACAAAAAAAGCATTCTTATATACCTTTAACTCACAAAATGTGCCGCCCAGGTGGTATAGAGTTTAGGAAAGCCTAATGCGGTACTGAAGGGACCGGATTCGAAGTACGGAGAAGGTATGGATGTCTGTAAATGTATAGTGTCTTTGCGGCACGGGGCACTCTAAATATATAGCGAACCGAAAGTCCTCGCTTGTGGTTTGGTGGTAGGGCAGAGGTGTAGGAGACCCTCGGACTATTCCTGGGGTGCTCTCTCTCAAAATTGGGGTGGAAGTAGAAGTCCAACTTCCTTGAGGCTCTGACAACCCTTTTTCCATGAAATACACAAACAAGACAACAACTCACAAAATATAAAAATTAGAAGTATGAAAATTGTATGATAGCTGTGATGTTAACTTTTGTATATTTCAAAGGCTCATTTTTTTCCTAGCTAAAATTTACAATTTAATTTAGTTTCATTAACTGAAAGTACTTTTTAATTTGCCCTTTTCAGAATAAATATTTTTCAATAAACCATTATTCTTTTTTTTTATTAAAATGTTCAATATTATGAAACAAGCGTATCGTAAAAATTGTAGATCAATTACGTTTAGTAGATAATGCGAAGGAACATTCAAGGAATCTTTAGAAAGGTATTTTGGAGGAAACGGATTTAAAATCTGTCAGCACTCTTAAGATAAATAAGTATAATTGAAAAAAATCTTGATTTATAAGGGTTTAGTTTCCTTTCGATTACAGGGGACCTGAAAGACGTTTTGGCAACTATACTCTTCTTTATAGCAAATTATTGACATTTTGGACGCTTGCTTTCCATCGTTTCTTCTCAAGATGCTTCATGAATTCACGAAGTGGACGGCTGAGTTGACTCTAGTTACATTATGGCAAATTATATTTCTGTATTGCAGCAGGAAGGTACATCAAAGCCTTGAAATTTTAAAGTGATACAAAAACAGTTTTCGAAGTTCATGTAAAGAGCAAATTCACAGATTCTTCGGGTTTTAGATTTACCCATGAGCATACAATATTTAAATTTAAAATATCGAGCTATAGGATCTATTTCTCTTAAACCACATAAACAAATCTAGATCCTACTAATGAACCTGGCGACGTTTCGCATAGACGTGAAAGAATAGCACAAAAGTAGGGTAAAAATAACCATTTATTAATTTCAGCTATGAACAGAAGAGCACGTACTTCGTGTTTACAATAACACCAACAACTTGCGGTGGAAACTAAGAAATGTAACACAATAAATCCAAATCAAGAAAGTGTAGTGCTGATCTAGCATTTTATGTTACGGCTAATCTAGGTTAACGCGACAAAACCTAACAAGCGTGATAATTACCGAAATGGCCAAAAAGGCATATCAGCGTTACAGCAATGTCAGAAACGAAAGGTGCGCTGGCTAACGAAAACACGCTCTGAATAAACTCCCAAGATTTAACCGTTTAAATGCTTACTTCACTTTAAATTTACAGCCTGGTGAGGAAATGCGAGGGGGAGTTGAGGAGTTAAGGAAAGATAACAAAAATTTGAATAATAGGTTAAATAACTAAGGGAAACTCTACAGAGCAAATGAAGACTAATAAATGATAAGTGTAAGCAAAGAGCAATTCATATGACCTGCCTCCATTGAATCACCGTCTTCTGAAACATATTCTTGATTACAGAAATATTAAACCGTTTCGTAGCATTCAAATAAAGAATTACACAACCTTTAACAAGTAACTTCGAATTATTCACAAAATTTAAGTATAATAAATATTTTATAATCAGAATTTGTAGTTGTTTTGTAGAGACATTAGGTTATTTGAAGCAGGAGACGTGAAAAATAAGCAATGCCCTCGCCGGGACTCGAATCAGGACTTCTCGAATAAATGCCGAGTGTGCTACCATTCACCAGGAAGGCATGCAGGTAAAAGGGAGAAAATACATTATATACTCCCCCTTTCAAAGGGCGACTGGAGATTAGGGGAACCAATCGCCAAATCCTGGTGGTGAAGAATCATCATCCACCACCTTTTAGTTCGGAAGGCCACTGTAGAGACATTTTGCATTTTTGTTGAGCAGGAAGCGTGGAAAATAAGCAATGCCCTCGCTGGGACTCGAACCTTGACCCCTCCAATACGTGTCGAGTGTGCTACAGTTCACCACGAAGGCATGCCGAATGAAAGGGAGAAAATACCTTATAGTTTCTTTATAAAGGAATCCATAACAGCACTAAAATGCTTCTAGAATTTTCAGACTTCCATTTCTTTTATTTATTAGTGTGATATAAAACTGAAGAGAGAATGACTCGTCTATTTTATGCAATAATGAGATAAAAATTGATTTTTGTATCGATTTTAGTTTACTTAAGGTATATACTCTATCCTTATACTTAAGGTACAAGGCGGGAAATATCAGGAAAAAATAAAGCTTCGTTTCGTAAATAACCAAAATTAACTGAAAATAAAATATAAAAAATTTAACCTTTCTTCAATTTATTATTATTTATTTATTATTTATTCTTTCTTTTTTTATCACACTTTTAGGCCTTTTGAAATGCCACTGCCTTAGAGAGAAAGCCCTTGTGTGGTGTGGTATATTTAAATAAACAGACACCGTATGAAAGACCAAAACAACTTAATGCTCCAGCTCTACCTACGCGTATAAAGTTCAGCCAAAACAAATACATAAATAAATAAAACCTTACATTGGCTTAAACTTTGTGCATAACACAACGATTTGGAAGGCATCTGACAAAAATCTCTCTTCTTTAGAAAATGTTGTTCTGTTATTATTAATGGCATAATTTGTAAGTATTTCTTCTTCGTGTGCTTCTTCCACTTATAGACAGCCGGGTGCATGTTTCAGCCTTTTTATGCTTTATAATGCCGATCAATGGGATCGCGGTAAATACACTCACGTTTGTGAAAATTGCAACACCAAGAAGGAATCGTCATAATTGAATGCAATTTAATACACAGTTGAGTGGTAGTGGTATAAATAAATGATTAAATGTTCAAAGCAAACAAACAAGAACAAGAGATCAGAATCAGTATTTTGTGTGGCCACCACGCGCCGCAATAAGTGCTGCTACACGACGTGGCATGGAGTCAAACAAAGTTTGAATGTCTGACTGAGGAAGAGCATTCCATATCGTTTGTACGCGTACCCAAAGTTCGTCTGCAGACGCAACAGGACGAGGATCACGAGCAAGACGCCGACCAATGACATCCCACACATGTTCAATTGGCAACATATCCGGGGAACACGCAGGCCAAGGAAGAAGCTGTACCTGCTGCGCTGCAAAGAAGGATTTAACAATCCGAGCAGTATGAGGGCGGGCATTGTCCTGTTGAAATACAGCGCCTGGCAAGCTTTGAAGGAAGGGAACAGCTTCGGGCTGTAGAACTTCACGGATATACCGGTTGCTGTTCAGATTGCCCACAATTCGTAGCAATTGAGATCGTCTATGATATGCTATGGCGCCCCAGACCATAACTCCGGGTGTTCGTCCACTGTGGCGTTCGATAATGCACTCCGGAAGGTGGCGTTCACCGGCATAGCGTCTGACACGAATGCGGCCATCATGGTACCACAAATTAAAGCGGGATTCGTCAGAAAACACGACATGCTGCCAATCAGCACGCCAGTCTCTATGCTGATTGGCCCATTGTAGCCGCAGGCGGCGATGGTCGTGCGTTAGGGGGATCCTGTATAAAGGAGTCCGTGCGCGCAGTCCACACTGCAGCAGACGTCTACGAATTGATGAAGCACACAATGAAACACCTGTAGCTATTGACCACAGTGCTGCCAATTGTCTAGAGGAAGCTGTACGGTCCGTCCGCGCCATGCGGACCAGGTGTCTATCATCGCGAGCTGACGTCACATTTCGGGGTCCACTCCCGGATTTCCGAGTTGTCCGACACTCGTCCGTCCACTGCTTCCAAACGCGCATCACTGTGCTGCTGTTACGCTGCACACGAGAGGCTACTGCACGATACGACAATCCAGCTTCACGAAGGCCGATGATTCTCCCTCGTTCAAACTCTGTAAGTTGTTCAAATCTCGCTCTCTTTCGTCGACGAGGCATAAGTACAGATTGAGTTAACGTTTACCACTAGCAGATAACCACCGATAACCATACACGCCTCGCTACAGCCGTCTATTTATTCGGATCCATCAGCCGTTCAGAGGGCGCTGCTCAGCATACGCATGCGCTACGGATTTGCAATTCTAATCATTTGCATATCATGCGCTACTTTGCATTTCCTGAAAATTTCAGCTCACTCGCGTAAGTCCTTCATGGTGTTGCAATTTTCACAAACGTGAGTGTATTATCATTCAGGTATTATTATCGGACTAGCGGGCAAGCCCGCCAGATCAGCCGGCTTTTCAAGCAAATAACCAATTCGTAAATAACTTTTTTGTTGCCGATGTAGCGTTTTCAGTGTTTCAAATTAATATCTCGGCTGACTAAAATCGTACCAAGATGAGCTTGGCCGAAATGGCTTCCCACGAATTTTTAGAATCCGGAAATACCTCTCTCGAAGCTCAACTCCCCGCCGTTCTGGCGGTGATGATATTACAAACAAACAAACAGACGCGCACATATTTTAATAGTACAGACTGTCAAAATTCCCACATTTTCCGTGTATAAGTTTTTTTTTTTTTTATTTTTTTACAAAATTATGAAGAAGTTCGTGCAATGCGTTTCTCAAAAAAGTTCACCCACTAATATAAGTAAACGATTAATTTGTTGCTTGTTTATTTATGATAATTTGCTTTTATTTTTTTTTGGTGCTCTTGGACTATTTCTAGCCATTTAATACCTACGTTACATTTTCGACCAATTTAGAGTTTGAAAATTATATTACAAGTAGGTAAGCTGATTGAAAAACTTTGATACTTGTTATCTTATCGAAATCGTCAGCGCTCTGCGGGCCCTGTATCTTTTTTTTGTTTTGTTTTTAAATTACGAGTTTCTTATAATTAATTGCACCTTTCGCAGCATTTTATAAATAATTTAAAATATATGGAATAGAATTTTTTATGACAATTTATCATTGTTAATGCGGCTTTTTTTTACTTCCTTATGTGAAGAGAACCGCTTCTCGCGTGGTTGTCTTTCCAATGTTGAAAATGGCGAGAACTATTATGTCTAGAAAAAAGGACATAAAATTCCCGTACTTCCTTAAATATAGGCTGTATTTAAGTGTTGACAGATAACTTTCGGACAGTATTGCCAACGCCATAGCTACAAGATGCGTTCTGGCTTTTTCCTAGAGCAAATTACATTTTTTTTTACCAAACTCTGGCTTGTCTTCCTCATGATTCTTGGCAAATGGTTTTCAAGGTATTTACATAACAGTGAATGTTCACTCTTAGCTACTTGCTGTGCAATGTTAACATTCTGAACCGCAGCGGTGATCTTCGAATCGATCATTCGAATATTAGCGCCTTGAACTGCTCCTATTATTGAAATAATGAAATCCATGTAAACGTTTAAACGCCTTATGCATACTGTAAAATTTCAAGTGTTTAGTTACTGCTTTCCCAAGTTAAACTCAAAATTCATTAATATCTCTGCCGTATAGTCACAGAGATGTGTCTCTGATACCCTAAGGCAAAACGTACCAAGTACTATCTCTCGCTGTGACTAAAATAGTGAAACCATAGCTATTCTGCAGTATTCAAATACACTGCCCGACATTGAAAATGCAACACCAAGAAGGAGTGGTCAGAAAGTTATGAAATTTGGAAAAAAAGACAGAGACGGCAAGCAGCAATAAGTGATCTTTATTTGAAAATGGTAGTCAGAATACAGAGCGAGAACGGCGTCGGCTCAGTAGAATGTAGGTCCACAGCGGACAGTGGTGCACGAAGAAACACGTCTAGGCATAGAGTTAATAAGAGTGCGGATGGTGTCCTGAGGGATGGCTCTCTATTCCCTCTTAACCCTTTGCCACAGTTCGTCTTCTGAACGAGGCAGGGGCAGAGTCTGGAAACGGCGTCCAATCGCATCCCACACATGTTCGATTGGTGACAGGTCAGGAGAGTACGGTGGCCAAGGAAGCATCTGTATACTTTGCAGAGCGTGTTGGCAGATGAGAGCACTGTGTGGTCGGGCGTTATCCTGCTAAAATTTTCATTAGGCAGCCCCTGAAGGTAGGGGATCGCCACCGAGAGCAGTACATTATTCAAGTATCGTTGGGCCGTCATAGTGCCCCGAATACGAACTAGAGGTGACCTGGAATGGTAGGCAATAGCGCCCCAAACCATTACGCCACGTTGTCGCGCGGTGGGGCGTTCCACAGTTACTGCCGGATTAGATCTGTCTCCCCGTCGACACCACACACGTATGGGGCGACTGTCACTGGATAAACAGAAGCGTGACTCATCTGAGAACGCGACGTTTCGCCATTCTGTCATCCACATCACTCCAGTCCGGCACCATTCCAAACTTTGGCGTCTATGCTGTGGGGTCAATGGCAGTCTACTTAACGGACGCCGTCAGTGCAGGCCACGTTCAACCAATCGACGGGAAATGGTTCTCGTCGACATGGGAACATCCAGGATATCTTGCACATGCTGCATAATCATGGTACAAGTGACTTGCGGGACCGCCACAGCTTGTCGGCGGATGCGTCGATCCACGCGTGCTGACGTCACTCTGGCCGATCACCGTACCCCTCGTAAAATGTCTATCTGCTGGAAGTGCCTTCGTTGACGGCAGCCTGGCATTCTCACCTATTACACGTATCCTCAAGGACAAAAACCAACTTTCTTCGATAATTCGTCTAGCAGAAATAACGACACGAATATTGGCCATTCTGCACGTTCCTTCCCTTATATCTTACTTCACGTGCGTCGGAGAGCTGCACATTTCACATCATTCGCATAACTCAATGACGTTCGTCTACTCTAAAATTTTCATAAATTTCTGACCACTCCTTCTTGGTGTTGCATTTTCAATGTCGAGCAGTGTATGTCAATATAACCTCATAAATACTCATCCACGATTACACTTATGCTGCTAAGAAATAGCCAAGCTTCGTAAAACGTTTTATTCCCTCCTTGCAGATAAAAAAGCATCATTTTTCGTGATATTTTACTGTTAGTATTAATTAGATATAACTACCAATTTTACTTAGGTGTTTTATTAGATATAGCTACTTACTTAGCTGTTAGTAATTTTAGAGCTTAGTTTGCTTTATGTTTAGTGGCCTTCAACGCGGTTTTTAAGTAGTGGCCATTTATATCGGCATTAAAAAGAGTATTTGTCAATTCTACTTTCATCTCTAAAAAGGCACTTACATATGCACTCTAAGAGTGTATATCGATCTGGTGTTTTTTAAAAATAGTCAGTCAATATTTATGCACTCACACAGCTCTCTTTTTTATTGCTTTTTTCATGAGATTTATTTTTGTCTTTCCTCATAAATTTAGGAAATAATGGAAGTCGTACCAGGTACACTAAGGCACTAAAGGCCCAGAATATAGTATAGCAAAAAAGTAAAGGTTAATTGATAAAAGCAGGCATGATTCCTTTTTCATTCGAGATAGAAACATGAAATTCGCTCAAAATATTTATATTTTCATAAGTAATGAAGGCTAAAATAAATATTACGTAATTTTGAAATTAATTTAATATTTAAATACAGGAACAAGGACAGCAAAAAAAGAGAGAGATTAAACAAAATCAAAACTTTTCTGAACTTAACTTAAAGCAAAAATTTAATAAGTCATGTTCTTCTCTCTGATAGAAATAGAAAGCTGGTAATAATTTTTCATGCCCATTATAAGTTCTTTCTGGAAGAGGTTTCCGCGAGTAAGCTCCAAAGCTATTTATGTGACTTTGTTAATTCCAGGATTGTCCTAGAAGCAAGCTGGAACTCTGAAATCTTGAGACCTAAAGCGAGCAAAATAAATTCAACCATGTTTTAAGAACAAGAAGTGAGATAATATCTGTCCATCGCTTAAGCGCTTAAGTACTTACCCTAAAAGGCAGATAAGCCTCTTCAGCCGACATTGCTCAAATTTAAACAATTAATTCACTTGTACAGCCATGAGCCATTCATTTTCCATCCTTAAATCTTTATCTGTTTAGGGTTTTATTAGGAATATGGCATGGTTTAACTCTGTTTAGATCAGCAGTTCTCAGCTATTTTGCCCCATGTGCCCCTTTCACCACTGCTAGACGATCACCCCACCTTTCAAAACTCGAAAGATACATATACCTTTATTTAAATTTAGATTATTTTTTAATGTGTTTTACAAATTAAATTAAAAAATATAGAAAATCTTGATGAATACTAAAATTTGAACGAAAGTGTCTTTTTATAAAGTAAAACTAAATACGTAGCAGTTAAATAAAAGGCTGACAGCAATCCTCCTTGGAACTACGAACAGCAATCCTCCTTGAAACTACGAAATCCCCCTGGTCTAGATAAATGTTAATCTAATTGTTCTTCAAGCAAAGTTTTCAGGCCAATAATTTACTTTGATAATGTTGTACTTATTATCTAATCTTTAAATTTACTTAAATATTTTGTGATCTTCAAATTTGTTTTGTAAAAATATTCGTATAATCTCCGGCTATGCTTTATCTAAGTCCATAACTATCTTTTCTGCAAAATAGACAACTAAACGCATCTGACAGGAAGAGAAATACGCAGTGTAAAATTTGAACAATTTAAAATTTGAAATTAAAGGAAAAAACACCTTAAACTAGTACTTCTCAACTGTTTTTGGCTCGTAGACCGGTAAAATTTACGAAAATATTTCGCGGACAGGTTTTTTCCCCCCTGAAGAGAACTTTAGAAGGTTCTCAAAAATTACTATATAAGTTAACTGTAACATTCTTATTATCATTTGCCTTCAAACATTTAAATGTAAGTATTATAATTATTATATATAAATATAATTATCGTATATAAGTAAGTAAATCTTTGAAAAAATTCACAGAAAATTATAAAAAATAATCACAAAATCATGGCATATAAAAAACAGCTAACCAATGACTGTCTGCTGGACAAGCGGTCGAGAATCCTTGATTTACCATAGTGAAGGACCATCTGTACCTCTTCACGTCGCTTTTCCTTTACTCAAACGGCAACAGCTGAAATAATTAGAATTCATAACAACAATTGAATTTGGTTACAAAATTTCGTTGTTATTTGCTTAACTTCTGTTTCCTTGTTAATAAAATTATTTAAAGAAGTTCGTTTTGTATATTACAGTAATAATACAGTTAAAATTATTCAATGGATTTCAAAGAATAATAAGAGTTTCTCCGCTGATAACTAATATGCGTCTTTTAATACGAGTACTCCTTACCCGCAAATACACGTCCGTGGTCCCACGATGGGTCCCTTAAACGTAAAATAAACGTAAATTAAACAGACAAAACAGACACGCTGAGAAAGCTTGCGCAGTGTGCTTGATAACAAACACAGTTGCCAGATTTTAATATTTTTCTTTTGTAAACGACGGTAGGTATATTGTTATAATACTTCTGAATTTGGAAGAACCCACGAATAGTGTTTGTGGACGGGCACTGGTCCGCGGACCGGCGGTTGAGAAACACTGCTTTAGACTGGCGTTCGCTCATATTCGCTAATGCAAGAGTTCGCTAATTGTTATGCCCGGAAAATTGTAAAAAATTGCCAAAAAGTTTATTATTTCAACTATTCCATCATCAAATAGATGAAAATACACACAAATAAAATTTAAAGGCTAAAAAAATTAAGAACTAGATCACGAAAACTTGGAATGAAAGTGTGCCCGTCGAAATTCGGTGGGAGATTAAATAAAATTTAATAACAATGTTTTGATCTCACAAACACTTTAAACCTCGCCGTTAATATCTAAAAAATACTTATGAAATCGAAGCTCAAGGCATAGGAATGTGCACCCTTCCCTTAAAGTGAAAGGGTTGGTGCATTCTAATGCCAGCCCACTTAACTCTCACCGCAAGGAGCAGATGCCTACTTTTATACCACTTCACTTGCCAAAAATCTCCCACCACAACGGAAAGGTGCATCTTTTATGCCTCTCTGCACTCTAAATATTCAGCAATTTGTCAATCTTTTAAATGGTTTTAGATATTAACGGAGAATCATATGGTTTATAAGCTTAGAATGCGTGTTCGGTTGAAACGCCCTTATGAATTATTTTTCTGTTTCGAAAAGCAAAATTTCAGACAAGATCTACTTCATAATTTATTTACTTTCATTTTTACATCTTTTAGTTAATTTCGCTACGAAACTGTTCAAATAATTGTATATGCTTATAACATACCTGTTCTATTTCTCGTCTCTTGAGTTTTGATGGTCCTTTTGCTAAACCCACAGAGATTTTTACATAGATATATAGAATTTTGTATTTATTTCTCTTTCATTTAACACAAGCATCTACGTTTAATGAAATATAATATTTATAAATGATTACATGAGCATTAGAATGATTCAAGCTGCACAATGTTCCAGACAGTGCTTCAAGCTATACAGTGTTCAAGACACATATGTTTTGATCAATACTGAGAAAACACGGGCAGAAAAAGCATCATTAACGCTTGAATTGAATGGGAGGGGGTGTCAAATCTGCTAATCTGACTGAAGCTCAACTGTACTCAACCCTATGTTCTTAAGTTTCAAAAGCTACTATCTTTCCTTGATAGACTTCTCGTTGCGAGAATTTGCCGAAGAAAATCTGTATGCAGATATGCTTCGTGATCTGCAGCAGTTACGATAAAGAATCGCAGCATTCATCGCACTAATCATTTCATAATAACAGCGCTTTTTTTTTTTGTTTTATTCTTCTAATATTTGCACTCTTGCTTCTCAAGAACTGGTCAGGAATAGATGAACCTATCAATCATTTAGTTGTCTCACACAAAGAACGTTACTCGGTATATTCTGCAGGGATGAAATCAATATTGCACCCACGGAAAAGGGAAAAGACATCTATAAATTTCCCTGCTTTCTTCAGGATTCGAGCCCGGGTCCACGATTATAAGCCAGTTCCCCAACACCGTGCTAGTAGCGAGGCTAATTATAGGGTACATTATGAAGCATACTATAGTTCTAGAGTCTCTCATGGGTTAAATGAAGCAAATATCGAAACCTAAACTAAAAGGCGAAATGTCTGAGTAGAAAACATAAACATTTCTCAGAATTTAACATTTCATTCATTTCGATACGCTTAACAATTTTTCAGTAATACAGTCGTATCCTTGTATTCCCTGATTCAGTTTATTAACCGAAACAGTTAAATAATCGAAATGCTACACTTCAGATACACTGAATACCGTCTTCCCATGCATCTGCACGTTCGATTCCAGCTGATGAAAATAAACAGGGAGAAAGGAATGTCTAATTGTGGAACCTTAAGCGTATTCTCAAGTTATTGGAAGCGCCTCAGACTCTAAGCTCGCACCTTAGTTTGATGATCATAAATGATGCAGAATCTCGGCTATTAGTGGTCACATATTATTTGTATTATCTTTATTACCACACAGATACTTCTTTTCAAACTTTCTTCCATTCTTGCTTCTAGCATTCACTCTCTTCTCATTAGTAACATGTTATCGCAGTTCTCTTAGATACGATAACTTACTAATAATGAGACAACACTAAGGTTTCAAAAACTTAAGACTAATCATGCGACAAGTGCTTGAAAACAGGTAATATGCCATTACTGCTTGGCAAATGAATGATTTTATCTCTGCTATTCTTAGAAAACCCTAAAGATAAAAACAGCACAGTATAAGAACCCCATTGCATTTCTCTCTCGCTTTTCGTGGATTAAGTTCAAAAATCAGAATCCCTTACTTTCATAGGTACGAAAGAGAGTATTAGAGCATAGAATAAATTTACAATATTTTATTTAGCAGTACAATCATGTATTGTACTGCATGGAATGCTTTATTTAATGTTGGTAATATTTTGCTTTCAAAAATTAAATGAAAATTACGTAATTAACTAATTAAACTTAATCGTAGTTATTTATATTCCCCGAATACTTTGATGCATACAGTATTCTCTGCTATTCGTGGTTTCACGTTTCTATTCTATAAGTCTTGGAAACGTATTATTTGCGGATATGGAATCACTCCTCTACTTTTTTTAAATACCCGCATTTCTTTCTCCCTACTTCTCGATGTTTCGTTTTCTGTTTTTTTTTGGAGAAATTTCAAATTATAGCAACGTAACTGTGTTTGCTTTTCAGGATACAGGAAGCAGGCAAATAGTGCAAGTCACAGGCTTTGGACCTTTTATCACAGACACCCTAGGAGTCATTCACACTTACATCACAGGGCTTTTACTCCCGCCTTCATCACCAGACGCAACTCCTGTATACGTTACTCTGCCCCCTATCAGCCAAGGAGGAGAAGGGCAGCTAGTCACCCTAAGGAATGAAACAAGACAGCAAGCTTATGTGCCTTCTGATGGACGCACTTCTTTGCTCGCAGGATCTGCTGCCTCTAGTGCCACGAAACCAACTCTCATCGATGACCTTCAACCCAATCTCATCCTGTATCCCACCAAGGACATGACTGTGAGGCAATTAAAGTAAGACTGCAAATTTTTATGATTTAATATTTCTAAAAACCTGGTAACTTTAAAACACTAAAAATTGTAACGTTATTTATTAAAGGGAAAATAGTAACAACATGATAGCGATAAAATTAGCATTGAATTTTACATTACTATCAAAGATATAAAAACAAAATTATGATTCTATCTAAATGTGCTTAAGATATAGTTTAAATAGTTCAATTTTGCTTTCAAGTTAAACTTGTAGAGATATTAGGTTATTTCGGAAGCAGAAGAATGAAAAACGAGCAACGCCTTCGCCGGGAATCGAACCACGTACCTCTCGGTTATGCGTCGAGCGTGCTGACCGCTACAAGAAGAAGGCATGCGAAGAAGGCGAGAGAACTATCTTATAAACTAACCTGTTGAAATCAATTGGGAGCTCTTACACTGCTGTACTAAGTTTTATAATAGTAAAATAATTCAGGATAAGGTGGAATTTACAGCTATAAAATCATACCGTACGCGAACAATTCCTTTTATATTTATCACACTGTGTCAAACGGTTAATTACAAGAATGCTATCTGAGTATTTGAGTCTGATTAATGTTAAATGATGGATCTTCTGCAATACAAATTCTTCCGAATGGATGTTGGAAACGAGCCAATACTGTCGTTACGAAACGCTAGGTATGTCGACAGATGCTTTGATTCGATCCTTCACTTGGGTCCCTGTGACAGAAATGTATTCCGAAAACTACTTGCTTGAGATAACACCGTGTGAATAAATCAGCATATACTGAAGTGCGTAGTAATTCGGTAAAGAAATATCTAGAAAAACCAAGAAAATAATTTCTGGGAAATGTGTATCACAAAATTTCCACGCATCCTCTGACTAATCCATGCATACTCTAACATTAACAGCCATACTTTTATCGTCGGTGCAACGAAGTCGTTATTTGACAGAGGTCGTATTCAGACACTGAGCATTAAATGGTATTTATGTAATTGCTGTTTGACACTGAGTTTAGTAGATTATGCCATGTTTAGTCGATTATGGCAAATCACATGGGGACTATCTGTCGAAGGAAAGGATACATTATTCTTAAACGACTGGCTCATATTTGCGTTCATTTGAGAATAACCATGAAAACACGAAAGACGTCTAGTTACATATAAACGTGTAGCTATTTAAAAACAAAATGGGCGAATAAAAAGGTTGCTCACTATTCAAAATAATAGTAATTACATTGGTGTCCAAAATTAGGCCTACAAACACAAAATATGAGTTATTATGAGGCAGCCAAAACTAACATCACACACACAAAAAAAAAAAGCAGAGGGTCAATATTTGCGATATAAAAATGAAACCAAACGCGTGTTAAACATGACACCTTTTAGTTTCAGAATGACCAGGCTAAGAAGGAGAACAGCCACCCTACACAGTTTGCATGCCTTTAAAAGGAACCTCATACTGTAAATGAAGTCACTAATCGTAGCTTACGGACAAAAATGTACTTCCTTCTAGGATTTTAATGCCTGAAGAGTCCTAGTGGTGTACTTACATTGCACTATGTGTTTCCTGAAGCACACCGAAATACTTTGTAGAATACTGGTCCGCCAATTTCATTAGCCATACTGTACAATCATACCATACGACGAATGCCCTCTTCCTTCGAAAGACCATTTAAACTCTGTTTGGCATTGTAATTCATAAAAATAAAGTCGTTTCCAGGGGCTCCTCGGTAAAGCCTCGCATAAAGTTCAAAAACCTCATTCCCATAACGCTGTGCAGTAATAATGCTTGCAACGGAGACAAAGGGCTAATTCCATCAAAGTGGTTGATTTCTCTTAATTTGGAGTTATAATTCCGAGTCGTAGGTTTCTCCAAATGATGAATTGTCAAGAATAATTTTATATACTGAATTTAGTCTCATCACTCAAAGGAATATGGCTTTATCCAAGAAAAAGCCAATTTTGCTTTATCCAAGAATAGAATTTTCTTGGCTTCACAAAAGACAGGTTTTCTATTGTTATTTATTGAGAACACATACTAGGTCACCAAGCGTAAAGGGCCTTTTCTGTTAGGCTTTTTTGCCTAAAAATGGAAAAGGACACTTTGCCTAAAAATGGTTGCTCGAGATGCAGCCGTGAAGTCCTCAGAGAGCTCTGTAGCCATTATTTCCTACAGTATCGTGCATGTAATGCCACGTATCAGTTCTCCACAGCTGGCATAAACGATCTTCTGAAATGTTAAAAATCAGCTTTCCAGTGATATTAATAGTTTGGAATTTGTGCTATAAATTCATAAGGTTATTATTTCAATTAACCAGTTATTTATAATTTCAGCCTTTACTATATCTTCTCTTTTCCGTTTCCCCACCAGAATGCAAATGAAGTTAGCTAGTATTGAAACTGAGGCTTTTGGATTGTCAAGACAGAACGTGTTACTGGCCTGTGCCTGTACGCTACGTTTAATTTCTGCCAGCTCTGATAAATTGTAATTATACAGCTTTGCGTTATGTCACTACTGACATTTCAGTTAGGATTACTGATCCAGCTTAGATTAAAATTTAGTTGCGTAGTCTTTGACTAAGGTTTCCTTAACCTTTCCTTCCCTAACTCTATAGTTTTCAGGCATAGCGAATAAAAGTAAATTAGCTTTAAGGTCTTAACTTCAAACACTTGAGGTCGTAGCTTAAAATATATTACAAGGCAAAAAGTCCCCTTGGCGTTAGATGTAAAATAAAATTTAATCTCGAGGCACTCTTAAGCGTTGAGTGACTACTACATGAGACTGCTAACCTCAAGTCTGTCAAAGGTCCTCCATATCAGTTCCTCATGTAAACGATCGCGAAAACTTACTGTAAGCGCAATCATTGTAACTGAGATTTTCTTACAAAAAACATAAATCTATAGACAAATTTCACAGACTAGTAAATCAAACAGTGACTTTCACATTTTGCAACTCTCAGTTTAAGAGTTTTACTTAAGAGTTTGTAGTACTTTTCTAGATTCAGTTGTTGTTGGCATATTATCACTTTTTCTTCATTACTTTCGCTGTTAGCTTTTGCAGTTCTTTTAGCAGTTTTAGCGTCAACTTTTTACAGATCTTGTAACACTTTCACAGACACATGTTGTCTCAATATTTTTGCGAATAACGCATATTATAAAAATGAATCTGCATAACGTCAATAACTGATATCGCAAACTGATGTCGATTGCTTGAAATTGCTCCGAGACTTCTTCTACATAAACGTCAAATTTTCGAAAACAGATTTTAACTGATTACAAGAGATTAACCCCTTGCATTGATTATACGCATGGCCTTCAGCAGAGCTAACGAATTATTTACCTCCTTCGAAGTGTTTGCATTTTCACAAAATTCAATTCCAAATTTCACAAAATTCAAATCACAATTCATCATTTCTCTAAAGATATTTGAAGCTTTTATAATACCCTGGTCTAAAGGCTGAATGTTAAAAGTTGTATTTGTAGGAAGAAACGCTAATGTTTTCCAGAAAGAGATCAGAGGTATGCGTGACATATAGTTATCTAATTAGTAAAGTTATTTTTTTTTCTTTTTCAATTCGCTGTCCGATTTCAGAAGAAATTCAGTAAAATTATTACTTGAAATCCATCAGTTTATAACGTATTTTCTCCTTTGTTCTCGCATGCCTTCGTGGTGTAACTGGAAGCATACTCAAAGGGTATCCAGGAGGTCCGGATTTCGAATCCTGGCGAAGGCACTGCATATTTTTCACGTTTCCAGTTACAAAACCCCTAATGACTCTACAAGTTCTTGTTGCTATGATAAAGTTTGAAGTAAATTCTTGACTCCTTTCAAATATCTAAGTTTTCTGCTTTTGTCAATAACCAGTGCTGTCTTCTTAATTGTTGGATCCATATTGCACGTTAGTAACGTAGTAAGCTATTCCTTCAGTTTCTTAAACCAGCTGTTTCATTTTTAAATGGTAAAATGTATTCTGGTAATGTTTCGTAATATAGTCCAGTTTCATCTATATTACAAATTCTGTGTGGCTTGTATTTATTTAGCAGCCTAAGTAAAATGTCTTTTATCCAATTATCAGACGCATGATGATCTGTCTGCCTCTTCCTTCTCACCATGCAGTTCCTGAAGAACAGTGATAGATTTCTCTTTGTGCAACTTGTGAGCTCCTGCCAGTTCGTACAAAATTCTATCCTAGCATTTAGCAAATTAGTGAAAAAAACTTTTTAGAAAGCGAAACATTTTTTAGCTTGAAACTATTCTGGAAAATCATTTTCAAAGTCTCTCGATTTTCTGGCCATTTCCTGCTTTCTTCAGACATTTGTATTTTTTATTAGTACCTAATAATTATACGCCGAGCAACCAAATCTAAACAAAGCATCAGCTCTATCTAGCAAAAAATAAAATTTAATAAATATTGTTGTTTACTATTCTAAGATTCTAGTCCTCATTGACTGTGAATTTCCGTGCTTTGATACTGAATAAATGCTAAGATAAAGCTAAAAATACTATTGTTTGAGTAACAAAATTCCGTCAGTCAAACTCATGTTATCGAAATAGTACTATGTATAATTTAATTTAAATTCTTGCCGGTCTTCATGTTTGACTTACAGTGCCGTATCGGCTTCAGTGTTGAATATTTGAATTAACAGCTCTTTAAATTGATAACTTCGATGCGTGTTCCAAGTAATACTTTTATAATTTAGATAGTATCCCAGATCACAGTCACTTTACCTAAAGTTTTGGTTATAGACAGTTTAATTATGACCACAAGCATACAATGTTTAAATCTTTAAATTGTAATTAAATGGGAACTTGCATAATTTGTCACACATCTTCCATTTTAATTTGCTTCATAAAATTATCACTTTATTGCAGGGAAGATTTAGATGAAGCTAAAGTTACAGGCGATTACACCAGGCTACAAGAATATTATGAATCAACGTTCGGATCATTGCTTGACATATGTGCCACTTTCAAGGTGAGTGCATGAAACTGACTAACATTGGCTGTTACATAGATCTTAGTATGGCATAATGCTTCACGAAATAATAGTCACATTACTACGTAATATAAGAGTGAAAGTTATTAGTCAGTCACAAATTGGAACGTTATATTTGAAACTAGCAGTTAATATTTTCCGGGTATGTTAAGAGCAAGCAGAACCGTAATAGTTAAAATGCCTATTTCGTTAGCCCCTAAGTACTAGTTGCACATGCGTAGTTCATTTTCAAAATACCGATGGAACTCGATGACTGTACAAAAGAGAAGCAAAGTTGTGCTACCTTTTTTTTTAGTCCAAAGGGGCTTTGTCCCTGAAGGACTATTGTTTTCGTTTCGGCATTTTGCGTCGGAAACATTAAATGTCGGTTCAATTTCCAAACTATTGCCGCCAAATATTGCAGCCCTGTATTATTTTTAAAGAAATTAAATAATGAAGAATGTGCATGAACGTATGCATGTTTCTCGCGTTGTGATAAAATGACGGTACCTAGAGCCATCGAATTTTGAATGACGTAATCCTGCTGCGAATATGGGCATCTAGAAGCCCAAACTTGAAATTTGGAATTTGTTTTATTACCGATTTCATATTTTGTAAACCTTTGACGAATTTTTGATTAACAGACTCAAAGATTTCAAAGGGAGCAATGGCAACGTTGTACAGAAGAAACATTTTTATCTCCATCTCGTGAGACTGTGTATCGGAACTTCTAAAGATATGCTCAATTTAAAATTATTTTGCGATATTGCTCTTGAACTGAATTTTATGGTTTAGGTGCGAAGAACATGGTATTTAATAAATAAAGGTTACACGCAAAACGTTTAAAAAAACTTCCCTTTGGGCGTAATGTAAAATCTAAAAAGCTTTTTTTTTTTTTTTTTTTTTTTTTGTGTGAGGGCAAAAGGATTTTGTGCGAAAAATATTCATAAAGGAATATTTCCTGTTTATGGAAAGATGTGCTTGTCGCGTAAAGCCGTGCACAAGTGGGTCGACAAATTTTCTCAAGATCGCTCCAAGGTTTGCGATGAAAACCGAAGTGGGCGTCCTCTTCAAACTGAGACAGACTCCGTAGCTTAGAGATTGGAGAAATTGATTCGAGAAATATACTATGCAGTATAATAATAACAATAGCCGTACTTGTTTGGTCCACTAAAAAAAGCTTGGAGGCAAAAGCGCTTTGCGTATGAGGACGATGTTCCAGATGAAGACCAAATGTTGCTGAGGCAACAATCCAAAGAACTTTGTGCAACTTTTAATTGAAGTACTGTTTAAACAATGGGACAAGTGCATAAATAATTATGAAGTTTATGCTAAGAAATAAACAAAGTAGTTTTCTGGTGAGTATTTCCCTAGGTAATTTTGTAATTGCCTTTTATGCGTTACTTAGGCCAGAATTAAAAAAAAATAACAATTAATGATATTCTTCTGAGTAACAATAATCTATTCATTGAATATAGCTGAAATGTTCACGTGTAAATAGAAATAATTTGAAGTATTATACAGCTCAGTGTCAAAATTTGAATATTTTTGGATGTTTTGGTCAAAACTTAAATCTTGGAATATTAGAAATTATTTGCAATTTTAAACCTTTATACCGTTCAGTTATATATTATTTTAAAGGAAGTATCTTATGCTGCTTAATTTTTTAACGCAATTTCTCTTAATTAATGACTCAGTTTACCTTAAACGCTTAGTTCTCTTATCAGTTTTATTCCATGAACACACCTGAGTGGTTCCATCATACACTATTCTATAATTCCTTTTCTACGCAGAATTTTATGTCAACCACCTTAGCAACCAGGTAACAGCTAAGCTAAATTAGGTAAGCGTTGGCTCAAACGGCCTATTCGCTTGGAATATTTAGTACGGAAAAGCACACAAGGCTATCTTGCTAAGGGAAGGAATGCCTTCATGGAAAACTTTCTAAGAAAAGTTGGCTCCCATCTATACTACACATGTAGAAAGTTATGAAAATGCCCATACAATCAGCCCATTTGCCTGGAATCGAACTCAGGTCCGTGGGTTCAAGTCCTAGTGAGGGCATTGCACATTTTTCCTCGCTCCTGCTTCTAAATAACCTAATGACGCTACATGATATTTATTTCATATTAGTGATGAATTACATTGAACTTCAGTAATAATTAAATAAAAAGTTAAGTCTCTTTTCTGACGGTCATACATATCTTATTATATGGATTGATATTAAAAGGTAAATTTGAATGTTGTTGTAATATATTGTGTAAATTCTAGTATAATTTTAAGAGGTTAGGAAGTGTCAATACTGTATATTAAAATAGATTTATATCAACTAGAAGTACTGTATTTTAATATAGTAGTCGAGAGGAAACCAAAACTTAATTGAAATAGGAAAATGAGAGCCAAGCACAAGAAGGTAGTGTAGTTAGCTGAGGATTTTGGTCCGGATACAGACCAGGAAACGAAAAAATCACAATTAAGGGATATAATTCTAAATAGCGAATGTTATGAAGAAGAAAAGGTTAAGACCGCTCTTGAGCATTACCGAGAGAGAAAGATAAGGAGAAAGGGGAGCGAGAGAGGAAAGAGAAAGATGGTTTGAACTAGGAAGTTAAGAATTATAACTAAGAACAGCATTAGGGAATCCACTCCCAATTTGTCAGATATTTCATTTCAGCGAAATAGACTTGAAATTAAGACTTATGCCAGGCTTCGATGTCGAGGTCACTAATATTAGCTTATATTTAGCCCTTTTCGAATGCCAAACCGAATCTATGACTTTAACAGAAGTCTAATCGTTGATCCCACCTATAGTTATTTCGTCAATGATGTAGGGCAGTTAATAATTCGCGAAGCGACAAGAGAAACACAATAGTACGCTCAAATGAAACGGGTTTAGTTGAATAGTTACCATTTAAGCCCAGAAGCCTTTAAGCAAAAATTTTTAAGTCATGTAAATAAGCTGAAGAGTAAGGGGAAAGATTTTATGTATGAATTGCGCTGCCCATATGGATAGCGGTTAGGGAAGCCGATATTAAATTCTGCGTTAAGCTGGAGAAAACCCCTACTGAAAGGTGGAACATGATTAAGCAGGCATATGCAGGCGAGGCACTGTCAAGAAGTCGTGTTTTCGAGTAGCACAAAAGGTTTCGTGAAGACAGAGCAAGACGATCCCAGAGCTGCTCGCCTGTCTATAGCACATACCGATGCAAACGCAGAGCGTGTAAAGCAGTTATTGCAAGAAGACCTTCGTGTAACTGTGCGTATGATATCAGAAGAACTGAATTTGAATCGTGATGTGTTTCATAAGATTTAACGAGAAGATTTAAGGAGACGGAAACTTAATGTAAGAATCGACACTCACTCACTAACAGATGAACAAAAAGAGGAAAGGCGAAGAATTTCTGCTAAACTATTGGATAGAACCAGACGTGATTCCATATTTGGGTCAAAGATTACTGTGATTTTTTGTTGTTTCCGTGAGTGAAAAAGTGACTGAAAGGAAAGCTTCATCAAGATTATTGCAAACATCCTTCAGGTTGTGACAAATTAGCTTGCAAGCATCGCAGATGAAGACTTCCCTGCTTGCTTCCAAGACCTCCAGAATCGTTGGCAGTTGTGTATAGATAGCTAAGGGGACTATTTTGATAGCAGCTAAAATCATTACTAGGTAACTGCAATTTTCCATTTTTTACGACCTTTGTTCTGGAACTTTTCTGACAAAGGATGTATGTGGGTGATCATGGCAAGTGCTTCGTTTGATTGAGAGAAATTATTTCGAAGGACACCCCTTCCCAAAAATATTCAGGAATGTTCCTCCCAGTCAAGCTGTCGGAAGGTTAATCATCATATTGTAGGCATTCCACTGTGCATGAGTATAAAAAAGGCCACGCGCAATTGACGAAAGGGATTTTTCGCTTTGCAAGATAACTGCTCGCTTTGTGGAAACGAGTTCCCGAAAAGCTGAGTAAAATGATAAATTGTTAAAGTTGATTGATTTTGATGATTTTGATTGTTAATAGTTTTCGTTATACTTTAATCCAGGTATAAAGGTTTTCACGCCTTTAACTTCGTAGTTCTGCTTTTCGTGATAGTCTATGATATTACGGTTTCCTCGAGATGAGCATTTTTAAGTCGCTTGTATTGACAAGTGACAAATTGATAAACGTTCTTATTCTAAGAAGGAGTTTCTGTGTAACTTTATACAAAAATTATACTAGAGTTTAATGAGCTTTGTTTACGAAATTTCCGGTATAAGTGTACGCCTCAAGTACAGGCAACATACTAATTTATAAATAGGGTTAATAGTATTTTTTAATTAAATTATTGAATATTTCTGCTTTATAAGCCGAATGAATTCAGAATATAGGCCTAACGTAGCATTTATTTTGTATACCTACCTATGGACCAGTTTGCCTTGCAGTCTGTGAATAATTTGTCCACCAGTACATATCCAGAAAAAAGAAAAATCTCATAATTCATTTATCCCCAAAATTATAATCGGATCAAAACCACCATTAAAGGGGTTAAACGGAGGGCCGAACTGAAATTCGAAGTTCCCAAACTTCATCTCTTCTTAAACTTGGCCTAAACAACAAGTCGCTTTGCAATTTCTTGAAAGGGGTGAACTTAAGAGACATCTTTCCCCTTGGTACCTCAAACACGTCCCTGTATTATTCGCTTCTTAGTTCATCACTTCTAAAAGCCATCATCATTCAGAAAAGCTATTGGGACCCTAAATATTTCTGCTTTTCACATTTTTCGTGGTAGGTTTGTCAGGACTACTGTTCCTTCTAGTTGATTTTGCAAACATAACTGGAGTCATGAGTCAGAACAGGAAGCTTACTCAAAGCTTACGTTCGTGCGTGTATAGAAAATAAGACAAGGAGGGTTAAATTTACCCTTTATTCTCACAGTGTACAGGTGCTCCCGCACTTCGGGATTCAAAGACCAATACTCTTGGTCCTAGAACGTAGAAAATAAACTAACTTAGCTAAATAAGAACTAAGATGCTTTACAGAAACTAGTAACGCGAAGATTGGCCCTTTAATACTACGTATGTAGTGAGCAGAATGCAAAGACTACAATACGTTTTCAAATATCAGCAGCGAAAACTAAATTCTGGCCTTAATGGCAGACAACAAACATCACACGCGTGGTAAAGACCGCGAGAAAATCGCTCTTTCACTTCTTGGCTAAAAGCCATGTTTTAAATACTTCTAAAGTTTGCAACCTCATTTGCATACACTAACTCTATTCGCGCTTATTCTGGCCGGAAATGGAAAATAAGAGGCAATGGTAAAGGTTTAAAATAAAATAAACATTAGTAAAACTTAAAATCCTTACAGGTCGTAGCAAGCACATTTATAAAAATTCCGCATATGTATCAGAATTTACTGGGCAACAATGAGGAAAATCTGTGTCAGGTAACAGATAAATTAACAGGGTATATCAAACGCCAACCATTTAAATGGAAATCTAGTTCTGTTCTAGTTATGTTCTTTAAATGTAAATACTGTGTTTCGAAATCTTACGATTTTTTACATTTTCTGAAGTGAATTTTACCTTTTTTCTTTCCGTCATAAAATTACTGCCATATTTATAACTATGTGTCATTTGATGTATAAAATTTATGCTCCTGTAGGGGGTTGCAGCAGAGAAACGAAAAGCGACAGTATTCTGCGATTTATCATTTCGGCTTTATTAACTCAGAAATTTTGAATTAATGTTTGTGCACTTTCTGCTTTTTGTGCACGGAAAATGCGCACAAAACATATGGTCTAAACGCCAACGTAGTGGATTTCACTATGATATCCTACGTCTGCTTACATTTTGATGTTGAGGCACTGTAATATTGTGGTAGGAAGAAAAATATGTAATACTATAGTATATAACTACCATTAAAAAAAAACTCTGAAGAACATTTTAAAGAAAGTTCAAAACGATAAATTATATTGCAGAATGTCTTTGTTAACTTTCTTAATTTAATTTTGATTGCATCTTGCGACAGGATATTCACATTAAAATGTAACTATGTAACTACAATATACATTTCTGTTACTAGAGGCCCAGCATCGACTGAGCTTTACAGTCGCTGAACATTGAAGGTTCGATTACAGGCGAACGGACGTTATCATAAATTTCCCCATGTGTAACATGGCTGCAAGCCAGTTTCGCTTAAAAATTCCTCCACGAAAACATCCTTCCCCTTACTCGTATAACCCTCGCGTGTTTTACTATAATCAGTTTAACCAAATCAATTAAAGCTGTTGCATTTATTAGTTGTATAGCGAAGAAAGTACTACGAAAATAAAGATGAAGGTGTATTTTACTTTTCTTATATAATATGAGGTTATGCTAAGGGTGCGGAAGAGTCTCAAAGACGATATTGCACCACATAAAACTGGCAAATTTTCAGTTCAAAATGACTGAGGCCTTAAGTTCTTTGAGTTTCAAACTACCCCAAGCAGTTTCAGATCTATTACTTAATTCCATTGTGTTTATCAACAAAACCTTATAGGCATTTCATTGCGCTATAAAGGAAATAAAATATATAACTTAGATAATTTACAAAATAAAAAATCATGATTTCACATTCGAAAGTAGAAATAAACCTTTTTTTGCCATCAATTAATTACATACAGCTTTATACAGTGAGAAAAGCGCCAATATTAACGTACGAAGTTTTACGGAGGTAAGCAGCGCTTTCAGCATTCATGACGTCATTCCTCTTTCTTTATGAACTCTTAAACTTTATTTGCCACTAAAAAATATAAGTTCAGGTCATTTCAATCTGTTATTTCTAAGAGATTTCTAAGTATCAGAACCAATTAAGACTAACATTGTAAACTTTCGACGATTATGTTCACTTTCCAACAGTTAAATTTTAAGTTTTTACATTCCTCTAGTTTACTTGGCTTTCTTTAAAATAATTCGTCCAAGTTAGCAGCTTTGTATAAATCTCACTTAAATAAGTTTAAACACTTCGGCTTATTAGCTGCAGCTTGTGCTGTAGCCTGGTGATGTTAGTTCCTGATAAAAGAAGTGTTTGCTCTGCTATCTAACTAATTTTGAGAGCCTTTTAGAGTTATATGAAAGCCGAAATTAGAGAATTAGAACACTTCGAAATGTCTAGTTGACTTAGAAATGCATTATCTTTATTCAGTTACAAGTTCTCTTGTACTAACGATAACTCGCCTTTATCAAAACCTAAAAGCTTAGTTTAACTGCTTAAGTTAGGTTAGCTTAAGATTAGAGCAATAAACAGAAAATTTAAGTTTAAAATATCCAGTAGGCGCTGTAAATGTAATTTCAATTAAGAAAATTCTGAATCATTTCATGCATACATAATATACAAAACGGAAACAAAAAGGTGAAACGCAGTGTCATGTTATTAAATATTTCTTCACTTTACATTACTTTATGTTTTCTGGGGATATATAAAAGAATATTTACAGATAAATAACAATATAAGAGACAATTTTATTCTGTCAAGGCAGGTTTCATTTTGAAATAAAAATCACTGTTTGGCGTTTTACGGCAGATTTGAAATTAATAATAATAATAAAAAAAATTACGTGAAAATCCTTACGAATGTTTCAGCATTCTTGTTTGAAATAAATGTCTTTCTTTGATTACTGATATGATCTTAGGTCACCAGGCATTTTCCCACTGGTTTTTCAATGCTCTATGCAACCTACTGTTATTTAACTATTGTATTGTTCAGCACTTTGTTAAGAATGAATTTCACATTACATCTCCATTTTTCATTTCAATGCTTTCAATTGCAACCAATAATACCGAAGTTTCCGACCTTGACCCACCCTGGAAAGAATATAAGAAAGCAGACATACAAAAGAGAAATCTTGACATCCTTTAGCACCCCTTCGCCCCAATGCCAGGCCTCTTAGCTCGGGTGGAAAAATCAGCTTAAAAGGACAGGGAGTGTTTAAAAACGGACTCAAGTTATCTAATCTCGTTTAAAAACGGCTGACTACCATTCCACCCTAACATTATTGAACCTCCGTTTACAAAAATAAATGTGCTTATCATTTACAAATATTAGCCTTCATGTTGTCTGTCAGATGGGGTTTCTTATTTCAAAGGGTATAATGAATAGGGTTTTCAGCGGTTTTTCTAAAATGTTCAGTGTTTACCTTATTCAAAAAATCAGTTAATTCCCAGGATGCCAGAAATAACTGAATACGTGGAAACAAAAATAATTACATATGTTTACAGATGACACATTTACTTTATGCAATTTTAAAATTCAGTAGCTTATGGCAAAGAAAGACTGAAATTCTGCATTATTTCGTTAAAGTGTTGAAGTAAATTTCTTAAAAAAAATGTGGGAAAAGTAGTAAAAAGTTAGCTATCTTTTTAAAAATAAATGTTTTGAAGATCAATGTTTTCACGGATGAAGGTTTTAGCACTGACACTAGCTCCCAGTTTTCCTAAGTTATCCCATTGTAAACTGGATAAAAGTAATAGTCCTTTCGTCACGTTTACTACTAGACCAAAAAATTGGTGTATATAGAGTAATCATTAGGACGCTCTGAAGAATAAATTAAGTTTAAAAGGAAAGACCTGAACACCTATTGTAGAACATTCTTTCTCTAATCGAATACAGCTAGCTGGAATGATATTCAGCGGGAATCTGTTAAATGCATTACTGTGAAAACTCTGTCTCTAATAATTGGTTGAATTATTGAAAGGTTTTCTTTCTTTCTTTTTCTTTCGAAAAACTAGATTGAATACTAGGTATTTCAGAAAAAGTGTAAATTACACAAATCTGGTTTTAGATCAGACAGTCGACTTACTCTTCAATATTATGTTAATCTTTGATAATGCAGATTCTTCTACTCGCATTATACATGTATTTCCTAGGAGTTTTTAACTTCTGGGAATTTCAAAAATATGCTAAAATTGTATGATATAAAAACAATAAAGTAAATCATCAAACTCACATTACTTTTCCCCCACTTTTATTGTAAAGATCAATCCCGACTCTGAAGGAGCGAAAGCTGATGATCCAGAACTCAGAATGGACTTGTTATACGAAACCTATGACAGTCTGAACGAAGTGGTAAGCACCCTTTCCTACGAGATTTTAAAGTGTATTACTAGTACCTGAATAAATTCATCTCATTAATTTTACAAAAAATATTATAACTTATTAACGGCGTATTTATGTCTTCTAAACGCTTGCATTAGGTACAACAAAAGTAAATATTTTATACATTGCTGCCGGCATCTGTTTCATAATGAATTCAGATCGCTTTTTCAACAGAAGTCTCTGAAGTTCATTGTTGAAGGAAAGCGGCTCAATGCTGTTTATTGCATAAAAAGTAATAAATTGGCATGCAATCTGCTGATACGGAACATCCAACAGATATCCACAGATATATGCGGTCTAGCGATTGCCTTATCAGATATCCAAAAAACTTCGCGCCGCTGAAACGAAAAGGGAAATACGAACAGAAGGTGTCGGACACCCTGTAGAGATGACTACATAGAGTTGTGAGATGTGTCGGTCGTGCAAAGGCAGCTCAGAAAGAACTACAATCTTAAAGTAAACATGTCACTGCCGAAGGATTATTTATAGCCGTGCGTACTATAAGAGATCAAACTGGGCAGCAGTGTTGCATAATCTGTCGGGAAAATTGGAGACCAGTGTTTAGAGAGCCATCAGCGAGTGATCGCACAACGCGACAGCAGTTCAGTTGATTTGCATCGGCAGATGAGAGCCTCCACAACAAGCCTCGAATTGGATGTCCATCCACAGTCGACGAAGCCCTGCTGAAAGAAGACATCGAGAGTAATCTCCACCAAACTTAACAAGGAACTTGCATAAGAGTTTAGTGTGTCGGATAAAAACATTCTATTGCATTTACAGAACCTTGGGAAGATATGGAAGCTCAGTAATTGGGTTCTTCACGTTTCGATCTCGGAAACCAAACTCTAGCAGCTCACTATTTGCTCTCGTTGCAGACACGCCACAATAAGGCCTCATTCTTGGACCAGATATTGATACGTGACGAGAAATGTGTCTTACATAGTAACCGGAAAAAAAAACTTTACTGCTCGTCCCTTGATTCTGTGGCATTTGTCCGTAAACAAAACATTCATCAACAGAAGGTACTGCTCTGCGTCTAATGGATCAACGTTGGTACTGTGCACGTTGAATTTTTAAAGAGTGGTGAAACCATCACAGCCGAAGTTCTGAAACGGAGATGATGTCAGGCAGGCCACAGGACAATTTTTGGCTCGAGGGAGTAGAATTTTTACAAATTCTGAATTAATAAGCTTGTAACTCGTTGGAAACATGTAATTAAAGCTGAAGGAGATTATTATGCTGAATAAAATGCATTTGCACGAAATTACTAGGTTAGTATTTCTCAATGAAAACTATGGCAAAAAAACTATGGCAGCATTTGGATACTTGGTATTAACGCATCGTAAGAGTTCAAAGTATTTACGAAAGTTTCTTTCGCTAATATGCCCATAAAACTGAAATCATTTGTTAACATAAGTAAATAAAGAAAGGATGGAAAGTAAAAGTCGTTTCCAGAGTTTCTTCTAGTGAGTAATTCGTAGTTTTAAACCTCTTGCTTAGCTCTAAAAGATAAAGTTAAACTGAAAATTTCGTACTAATTGATTACATTTTAAGGTTTATGGACAATTTATAAATAAGAAATTCATAATTACCGTTTTATTTTTGAACATAATATATTTAAGCTTTTAAAATACGATATAATATGACGGAAAATATAGTACTGAGAAGATAAAGTATATACAAGTAATAAATTCAGAATTCTAATTTTTGCATTTCAAAAATATCAGGATATCATTTTTAATCTATTAAAAATAGAGAAAAACGAGCGTGGAATGAATTTAATTCATATCGTAAAATTGATTTCTATCTTCCAGAGGTTTATACCTAACCTTCCTGGAAAAAATGTAAGGTAATGTAACCATGAAAATGCTTCTAAAGATTGGCTCTAAACTTTTTGAAAAGACACCTTTTTTTCCTGCTTGTTCAGTAAGTTCAGGCTTTTGTTTGTTCTATTCATTTATTCCTAAAAAAGAGGCCCATTCCACGTAACATTGAAACTCTCCATAAGGCGTTAAGGACCCATTCACCAAAATAAAAGGAAAAAATATCTAGAAACACAAGATAAGATAAAAGCAAGCATGTTTCCTATGTATTAAGTAATACCTTTTAATTCATGATTATTATTTAAAAACAATATTCGATCCCTATAAAATAAATGAAATATTTTATACTCTTCAAAAACATTCTTTGAAACATGTGCCATATATTTGAATATGCATACATATTTATAAATATATGTGTATGTGTGTAAGTATATATTATTTTATCTTTGGTAACAAAAATTTTCGAATTCAAAGTCAAGATAAACTAAATCGTATAAGCCTGCAAGCAGGCAATTAGTTTTATACGTGCCGCACTTTTGAGCTGAATTAATTTTTCTCAGAGATTAGTGCTAAATTATTCCACAGAAATACAGGGTTTTCATAATTACCTCTTCCCCCCTTTGAAGTTTCGAAAGTTTATAAGACAGTAACTATAACAAATTATATAAAAAATTGCGTACATAGATATGATTTATGCGAGAGAGATGCTTGTATTTCTTGGAGATTGCATTTCATCCTTTATTATTTTTTCATGATTTGTTTTCTTTATAAGTTACCCTCTCTTTTTTGATTTTCTAAAAAACAGAAAAACCTCTTCAGTCAAATAGAAAAATTAAATGTTCACAGAAAAATGAAATATTCAAAAACATGCATGGGGGAATGCGAAAATTCTCACGTAAAATGAAGGTGGGAATAGATACAAGAGCAAATCAACAAAATCCAGGTTGTACCAAGTTATTATCAAACAGAAACCATCCAGATCTATTTATCTGATTTTACTTTCATCTAAAAAGAAAAGTATACCCAGATAAACAGAAACGCTATAAATTATTTAGGAGTTTTTCGTTGATTAGATCTTTAACATTCTTCCATTTTCTTTAGCTGTCATCTATTAGTCTTAGTTTACAGACTGTTAATCTGTAGTACATCTGACGAAGAATAATGTCTTTTACCCAAAATATTTTTCAGACACTTTGTATCAGTTTCTTTATAATTCTATCCTGCTTAGGTTTCGCTTTTAATAAATACATTATTTAATTTAGATCAGACTCTATTGAGCATATCATTTTTAATACATTTTGTAGAGTCTCACGGGTTTTGGTAACATACTTTAAATCAAGACTCATACATTTAGATTTCAGCGACTTATCGCAATGTGTAGATAAACGAACAGAAGCGTAAAAGACCCTTTTATTTAAAACTAAGTAAGTTGAACAGGAGGCACACCTGGTGCTTACAAATCAGCCAGCATTTATAGCGTAAATTCAAAAAGCACACTTTTAAATTGAACTAAAGTAAGTAGCTATTAGCCAAAGGCTATGCAGAGATATTTAAACCCGGAAGTTGGCCTTTAACCTGTACCGGGAGGACAGCACTATTGGCAAGAATAAAGCAACGCCGTAGACAGGAATGCTTATCGTAGAATAACAGCTAGTAACGTGGCCTTCAGCAGGCAGAGCATGCTCTGATTAAAACAATCTCAAACCCGTACTTAAATGCAAGCGAGCTAAATTTGCATTCTGGAAGGAAAACGAAAAGGGAGAAGTGACAGTATACATTCGGAACATAAAGTTAACTGGTTAATTGGCATAAATAAACGTTATAATTTAATTAATTCTGACACAATATTTTACATTATGCACTTTTCATTATCCTTATGACAACATAAATCACGCTCATTGTTTTCAGTATAAACTTCAGTCTGATTCGTTTAATGTTTGCAGCCTTCTTATGTTAGCAAAGCAGCTCTGAAAGCCACCATTGGAGCAGTCCTTGCAACAAACATCAGGTAAGTTGTCCTATTTTCGTCTTTTGTGTTATTTTAAAACTTAATTTTGTTATATTAAAGTAGAGATTTCTTAATTAATAAATTTAGAGAAAAACAAACTGACATTTTTGTTACGAACTAGCAGATCTAAATCTTTACCTGCAGCACTATCAAAATAAGGAAAATGCGCAAATACTATACCACCGAAAGCTGAATTATTTAGCACCACAGAGTTTTGTTTTCTCTGTAATAAAACAGTTATTAAAAACCTCTCATCCTAATATGAAACAGCTTATTGCTGTCCATTCCGTTTGCTCACTGGAGGAAATGGTGTCATGACTAACAGTCAACACTAAACACACAGAAAATATATATCCAACAGGAAACATACCATTTACTTAAAAATTCCAAAACTAAGAAGAAGCTTTAAAAGAGATTTACAAGCATTTAGTGGGTTTTTTTAGCTCATAATCTTTGGCTGTTGATCTAGGAATTATTTCAAACCTTGAGGGTTATTAGGTTCAGATGCAAGGTTGTAGAGACTGTTAGGTATTTCGGGAGCTAGAAACGCAAAACATTTTTCGTGCCCTATCCGGGATTTATATCACTGATTTTCTACTTACTAATCATTTACATTACGAGAGATGCACGAAAAATGCTATAATTCCTCACCTTCTCCTCCATTTAAAGGACAAGTGGGAACAGCCACAAGGCCCATGGTTGACGACTAATTATTCTCCACGTCATTTTAGTTCGGGACTCACTCTAGAGATTATTAGGATTTTCGATGCAAGAAACATAAAAATCAACTGTGCTAGAGCAGAGATTCTTTCAGCTGCAATATGTATATGCTAATCATTTACACCACAAGAACGCGTGTGGGTGAATGCAAAAGTTCATTACTTTCTTTCCCACGTAAAAGGTATCTAGCAAAAGGCACAAGAACCATTTAACAAAATTAGAGTGGTAACAAGCTATCATCTATAATATTTTTAGTTTGGGCAAAAACTGTAATTATTACAAATCTAATACAAACTATAGCATTTCGAGAGAAAGAAACCTGAAAAATCAACTATCCCCGCCAGGCTTCAAACCTCCGGTGCCCCATTTGATTGAAAGAGTGATTGAGATATTAGCTGACTTTAAGGTACTAGAGTGAAATAGTTTCACCATGTCTAAGGAAGAAAATTATGTACGGTTATTAATTTATACACGCGTATGAGCGAGTATAAGTTGGCACATAAATTGAATTCGACTACTCAATTAAGGCAAAGCCAAAAGGGTGTAGACTTAAGCTTCTTCTTTTCAGTTTTGATTAAAAACATTTCCAGAGATGGACTTTGGTTACACTTTTTCTTGCCGCCCTGGACGGGTTGTAAGTATGCCTAGCTTTTCAAGATACTTCAACCCTAAACATTTATGCAGCGTGTTAGGCAGCTTCCACTAAACGCCATAGTGGCTAGATCTGGCATTTAGTATAGGAAAAAAGGCTTAGAAAATTTGCCTTTGTTTTGGCTACGCCAGAAACGTACACACGTGAAATAACTATTTCTCGATGTATATTTTAATTGCGTTGGATACGTTTCATCTAGACGCATACACATATGTGACGAGCTTGGAAGTTTATCTTAAATTATGCTTAATTTTCAAACAGAGATTTTAGCGAATAAATAAGTGCCGAAGATTTTTAAATATATAAAATATTTATAAAAATTAGTCACAATTGAGGATAATTGAAAACATTACTTAAAACGTACTTCTAGCATTCAGTTTTTTCCAGTTTGTTTTTCATTTAAGTAATAGTTTGATGGCTGTTATAAATTTTTGAAATTTACCTCATAAAATAATTTGGGTAAAAAATGTCTCAGAACAAAATTATTAAAGACAAAAATTATTTCTAGTAAAAATAAACGGAATAAAGACGTCCAGAGGTAAATATTAACTGCTCTTCCATATGAAACACAACTGGATAAAATTGTGAAGAAATAAATTTTGGGTAATCTGAGATAAATAGCAAAAAGAAGTAGTACAGTACAAAGTCCGAGATCCGGACGTCCAATATTCGGAATGATCTAAAATCCGGACCTCAAAGCCGCAAAAAATTTTGTTGTTGTTGTTGTTGTATGCTTTACGCATGTGCATTTGATTTTTTCCTCCTATAATAAAACACGTGGAAATCCCTGATTCTTAATTTCACTTCGGCACTAAACAAAATACCTCCTCTTGATGAAACAATCATTTTAGCATAAATTTGTGAGATCAATAATTTGGCTTCGTAGTGGCGTATCTGCTTGGCATACATTTCAAACCGAAGCATTCCTTCTACATAGATATATCGTTGATTTTACACCTACTGGTATTTTATACCTCTGACGCCAACCTGGCGAATCATTATTTATTATAGTTTATCAATATACGACAACTTGAGTAATGGCTCATGCAGCGATGCCTAAACTTTTTTTTCTATTAGTAATTGAATAACAGAGAGTACGGTAACCTTTTATGCTGACATTACGCTTGGCGATGATTACAGATTTAAGTTAAATGCGCTAAAAATTTCTGACGAGGAAAAATTTAACAAAAGTTTCTTTTCATATAAACAGATTTGTTAATAAAGCTCCTAGGCCAAAAGATTAGTGCTATCTGAATTAAGAATAACTAATAATAATTCACATAAACCTAGAACCGGCGTCAGAGCTCGTTTGGCCGCACCCGGCCGCAGAATATAGAGAAGACAAAATTTTTGGAATTTGGAGAAGCACCGAGCGACCAAATTAAGGGATGACAAAATTTTTATAATTTAGGGAAAGCACTGGGATCCAAAGTTTAGGGGCGGCAAAAATTTACAACTTAGGGAAGCGTTTTACAGCAGAACCGCAGAAGCATTAGGCGGTATCTAGTGCCGGCCCTAGATTAGCCGTAAGTATATGTGGGAGTTTATTTATTCAGGACTACGATTAGCCTTAAGCATGTGCAGGAAATAGACGTAGGTTTATAATAAGAGGCATCAAGCGGTATCTGGCTCCGGCCCTCGATTAGCCTTAAATATATGTGGGAGTTTATTTATTCAGGACTACGATTAGCCTTAAGCATGTGCAAGAAATAGAAGTAGGTTATTATTAAAATAACGTACGTTATTTATTAAAATAACTAAACTAATACAATTAAGGCTTAATTCAGTACGTGATACAAGCAAGGCAAATTTTAGTAGAACAACTTGTCTTTCGTCGCCAATCTCATGATGCATAGCTCATAATGTATAGCGCCCGCTATTAAAATTATACTTTACTGATTTTAAGGAAATTCAGTTAATATAGCAGATTACGCTGTCCCTTCTAATTTGATCCAGCTTATTATTTTTTGCACACTGTTAATATTACAACAATTTTATGAAAATTAAAGCTTGAGTTTTCGATTACGTCGAAAAGAGTTTCTAATTCTGGAGTTGCAACAGGATCTACAAAAGGAAAACTTGTTTCGATGTCCAGTAAACAAAACGTGCTATTTTAGCGTAAAATTTGCTGTATGGATCATCGCAGGATCGTGGGAGGATGTGTCTCCAGATACTTTAAAAAATGCTTGGCATAATTTATGGCCATCTACCATATTTCATGGTGAGGATGATGAAGATGATAGCCACGAATTTGAAATTTTTCGGATATCGCAAACCAAAGGTGAAATTTTCTAATATGGATTCTCTAAAGAAATGATGAGAAACAGTAATAAATGAAGATGATATAACAGAAGTTTTTCATTGCAATGACAATGCCCCAATCGTCAATCAATTAACGGACGGCGAAATTTGTAATATAGTTCTAAATCCAGAAAATACCGCTACCGATAGTAAAGAAAGTGACACAGAGGTTATTGAAAACGAAAACATTTCGATTGATAATTTAGTCGGAATTCTTGACAGCAATTACAGGACATGTACAGTGGAACTTTGTAATTGAACAGGCAATTATGTCTGTTTATAGAATTAAAGAGAAAATATTAGCACAAAAAACGAAGCAACTTAAACACCTTACATTAAAAGAAATGCTTAATAAAGTAATGAAATAAATATTAAGCTTTTTTTGTAAATTTTGATACGTTTTAGATCATAAATGCTCATTATTTCATAAATCGCGGTTTCATGTTCTTAATTTTATAATTTCTGCATGCTGTGTTACTAGACTGTGCATGCTGTGTTTCTGGATATAGAAAACTTCAGCCTTTTCTATATCCAGAAAGATTGAATTTGTAGGCCTGAGATCTTAATCTCCGACTCTCTAATTTTGTAGTGACATTAGGGTTTTTTGAAGCAGGAAACTGAAGAAATATGCAGTGCCCTCGCTGGGACTCCAACCACGGACCTCTGGAATGCGCGTCCAGCGTGCTGACCACGACACCACAGAGGCATGACAAGAAGGTGGGAGGAATACCTTATATAATCCCCCTTTTAAAAGGAGACTGGAGATTAGGGAACCCAATCGCCAAATCCTGGTAGTAGAGAATCATCATCCACCACATTTGTTTTTAGTTCGGGCGCCCCTGAAGAGACATTAGATATTTTTTGGAAGCAGGAGAGATGAAAAATGAGCACTGCCCTCGCCGGGACTCGAACCACGGACCTCTCCATACGCGCCGAGCGTGCTGACCACTACACCACAAAGGCATCCCAAGAAGGCAGGAGAAATACCTTATAACTTGTCGCTGATTTTATTGGATACATCCTTTACAAGCATTAATGTAGAACAGCAAGTGATAAGTTATTTGAAAGTAAGTGATTGTTAGATTTCACACTGTCATTTTTTTTCAATGATGAGAATTATTTAAAAGTCCCCGAAGCTCTATAAAATGAATTAAAAGTTAGATGACAAAGATGTCTCATTCAAAAAACCTTTGAACTTGAAATGTATGAAATTTTTCATAATTTACACCACGGATTCTTGTTTTTTTGGCCAATCTCTTACTTCACTTAGCTCATAGCTCTCCGTTTCCGAAGGACGCCTACTCAGCCTAAGGTGGAAGAGAGGGTCCGAAATTTTGATTAAGTATTTGTAGTCAATTTACAAATTATTCTGAAGAGAAACATTACTAGAGTATTGTAGTATTGTATTTATTTCTATACATTTGCTACCAACTCTCTATATGTATCTATCTAATCAGTGGTGAGCTATAAATATTTTAACAAACACTTTATCTCATAAAGCAAAATACCAAATTTCTATTCAATATTTTTATAAAAATATAAAATAAGAATAGTTGTGCATAAAAAATGTTATAGCAATCACACAAAATAGGGACTAAATTTACTTTTGTGCAAAATTTATGCTAGAAGTGGCTCCAAGTTATTTTCTTCTATCACATCAGCTGATTTCAAGCAATTCCTTGAAATGATTTTCCAAAAAGGCTTTACATAAATTTAGAATTACGTTTTCTTAAAGGGTTTTCCCGTTTAGAGGAATTGTCATTAAATCTGAAATATGCTGTATACCCAAAGAAGATTTTGTTGCGGAAATATCGTTCTTCGTGCTGAATGTTTTTTTAACTGTAGACCTGCTAATATCATAGTCTTTATAAGGATTTAATTTCTTTTATAGCATTTGGAATTTTTTACTTCATATTTTAATATGAATATAGATTGTTTGTATTCTTTTATTTTCTTCTGGTGATGAACATGTGGGATAACAAATATTGAAAATGGCTTTTTATTCTTCATCGTTGAGCTCATCACTGTTTTCATTTTCTATTTATAACGTTGCGGCAAAAATCTATTTTGTAAATCAGTACATCCAGGCAAATCAGTATCTATTCTCGAGTTACTTTGATAAATTTATTCCCGCTTTCAGCCGTTAATTTTTCTTCAAATTACTTCGGAAATACACTCTTTTTCAAAAAAATCGAAGCACCAAGAAGGATTTGCGATCGTGACGAAATTTGGTATGCAAAAACATCGTCATCGAACATGCAAATGATCAAAGTTTCAAGGCAAAAGAACAGGAATTGCGATCATAGCGCGCATTTGCAGTGCGCAATTCGAAAAGTATAAAAACAGTAACAGAAGCGGAAAATTTATCTTTTTTGTTGTTGTTGCCATTGTAATTCCGTAAAGAAGCGACTAAAGATACCATTATGACGATATCGAAGACCTTACAGACAACTAAACGACTTCGAACGTGGTCGCATTGTAGGGTTGCGTGAAACTGGGTAGTCATACCAAGCAATGGGCCGCCACCTGCAGCGTACAGACATTGCTGTGCAAAGATGTTGGCAGCAATGGTTGCTACAAGGAACCGGCCGACGAAATGAAGGCCAATCAGCACAAATGCGTGGAAAGATAGGATGATTCTTCGCGAGGACCGAACCACCCCAACGGTATAATTGTCGACTATTCAACACATTACAGCCACGTCTGTACTTCCCGTGGTACTGTCCACCATCTCACGGCGCTTGTCTGAGGCAGGGTTACGCTCACAGAGGCCTTTAAGACGTTTGCCTTTGACTCCACAACGTCGGCGGAGTCGTCTGGAATGGTGTCGCAGCCGATAATCATGGCTGCCATCAGACTGGCATCGTATAGTGTTCAACGATGAATTCCGCTTCACTCTTGAAGCAGATGACCACTGTGTTCGTGCCTGGAGAGGACGGGGCCAGCGGTTCCAATCAGCCTTTGTTTTACAAAGGCATACAGCCATAATCCCTGATGTGATGGTGTGGGGCGCTATTTCTTTTGACAGCAGGTCATCTTTAGTCATCCTCCGTACATCTTTAACAGCTCAACGATATATTGATACCATCCTGCGGCCGGTTGCATTACCGTTCATGGCACGTCATCCTGGGGCCATTTTCCAACAAGATAAGGCCAGGCCACATACCTCTCGCAGATCTCTGGACTGTCTGCGTGCGGTTGACACTCTTCCTTGGCCAGCAAGGTCACCAGACCTTTCAACAATCTAGCATGTCTGGGACATGGTGGCCTCCAGATTCGGGTGCCACAAAATATCGCAGATCTGAAGAGACAACTGATGAATGCCTGGCAGAATGTGTCGCAGGATGACATTAGGAACCTCTAGCACTCCTTGCTTCGAGGAATTAAAGAATGCATTGCCGCCAGGGCAGTTCGACCAACTACTAATTTGAACACTCAATGGGTGATTGTGAGTCGTGAGCAGGTACTATGACCTTGATTATTTAATCATTTTATTATCTGTGTATGAGCTATAAACGTATTCAATTTCATCAAAAACAACCCCTTCCTTCATGGTGCTTCGATTTTTCTGCAAAAGTGTGTAACATAGAATTAAGCTATTTGTTTTACGCGAATAAAAGGAAAAAAGGCTGAATTAACATAGGGCTCAAATGAGCTCTATATAGCTCACCACTGTACCTAGTTCAATAACAAGAAACTGAAGTTTAATACGTCTTTCAAACTGCAGGTTGAAACCGAAAGATGAAACGAAAGCTCTCTTTGCCTTATTGCAAGTGAGTGGTTGCAATGAAATCTCTTATGCTATGTAGAATTTAAATGCAATTAAAAAAATTAAGAGAAATAAAGCGGTTTAAATTATTTCAGAATCCGTTATTCAGCAATCAAGCTTCTTATACCGTTTTTGCTCATCTTTTTCGAAGAATAGTGGGACTCAGCAGTGGAGATCATCAACTCTTGATAAATTGGTTTTCTAGGTACTGTATTTTTCTGATAATACATTTTTACATGACATATTAATTGCATTTTGGGAAGTAGTTTCTCAATGCTTTAGATTAATTTAGGAGAAATCATAATTTCCTACGTTCTACTTTAATAGCGTAATAATTTAACTTTCTCCTGTTTTAAATTAAGAGAATTAATTCATAATTTTTAAAAGTTGGAGATGAGCTGAAGTAAATTTTGCAATACTTTTTAAACGCTGTGACTAGAAAACTGAAATTATGCTTTAAAAGTGTTGCTAAAATTATCATTTAAATAATCAAAACACTCAGATTCAGTCCTGAGAAACATTTTAGAAAGATTTAATTTTTTTCTTCAAAAAGTGTAGTCAAATAAAGACATTGATTAAATATGTTCTGCTCTTTAAACGTTTTTCTTTGTTGTCGTTTTTCTTGTTTCCGCAGATGCTTGTACAGTAGAGCCCGCAGACTCCCACATAATGTGGCTTGAGAAACTGTCGAGTTTCCGAAAAGTCGAATTTTAAGGAATAAGAGTAGATTTTTGAGAACTCTTAACATTTAACCCTTCGACATCGAACACCTAAATCCATGGTAATTTTGTTTACTTTCTCCTCTTTGTCCAGCATCTTAAAGGCATCAAGTTTCATCTCCATTGTCACGTTAGTTAGTTTTTTTTTCTTTTCGAACGACATTTTCACTTCACAGAATATCAAAGGTTCCCAAAAATATATAACACTTATACGCTTGGATGTGAACAGAGGAACGATGCCCGCAATGAACTGGTGTGAGTTTAGTTTGCAATAAGATGCAGTTACAAAACTTCAGACAAGTCTTCTAATGTTTCACAACAATAGAAAGGAATGTGAGCCAGCTGCCAACCGCTATCCGACTTTCTTTGTATCCTCGAAAGAAACAAACAGCGTTGCCAGCTATTACAACATTATCTTGAAATTTGTTAGGCAATTCCAAAATTTAATGGTACAATGCGAAAACGGCAAAGATTACAGGAAAAGAACACTCAAATCCTTGAACACAACAGGAAAGACATACGCATAAATAATAATTATATGTACTGTATGTAATATTTTCTCTGTTTGTCTTGGAGATATCTTTAAAAAGTTCCTAAAACGTTGTCGAGTTTGCGGGACTCTGCTGTATTATAACAGTAATTAGAAACTTTTCCTCAGTTTATTAGTTAGCTTATTTTTTTTAATTCACTTCAAGGGTTTAAGCTTTAGTTCATCAGCAAATATGCAGATTTTTCCAGTTTTGCTTATAGAGTTTGATTTTCTTTGGAAGGATAAATTAGCATCAGACTCCTAACAGACGTCAGTCGAATAATCATTGAATCTGAAGTGAACTACTGAGTCTTGAAAAAGTTTAAAACAAACTTTTTTATTTAAGCCAGAACTTCAACATAAATGTACTGCTCATGCTCACAGTATCAGCCACCACTAGTGGCAATGCAACTTAAAGTAACAGTCAAATTCAAAATTTAAACTAAGCGTAGTAGCCGAAGATTACACAATTAACTTTAATTCCAAGTTAGCTCAGAGTCCTTCACAGGCGCAACAATTTAAATGACGGCACCTATAACGCAAAGCCCTCTTATTTCAACCTTATCAGAGCTGGCAAATATCTAGCAAGGTACCTTCTAGAGACAGAAACAAACTCTGTCTTGCAATCCAAAAACCTCAGCTTAAATACTCTCTAACTGATCTACATTTTGGTGAGGAAATGGAGAGGTGAAGTGATAAGTAAAATCTAATATTATAAATAACAGGGTAAATGTAAAATAATAGTAACCAAGCTTTTATAAAGAATATCTTTATTTTATAAAGAATATCTCTAACTTTATTTTTCATCAGTTAGATTAATAGCCTGCAAATACTGCACGCATTTATTACTTTATAAGATGTCTAAACCAGATACTTTTCATAGTCTGTGTTGCATTTAATAGTATTACCTTTTGCTTTCTTCATTTTAATAAGGCAATGTATTCAACACATGTATGATTCTGATTAAAATAGGTTTCTAATTTTGTTTGTGTTTGTTCAAAGAGGCTACTTTAATTTCCGTTTTGAGCTACTAAACGAGGTGAGAACTTTTAACATACAGGTATATAATTCATCCTGATGTTCTAAATTCACTGACACGTTACTAGAATATTTGCATTATTTTATTTTAAACTAAAAAATACCGTTTATTTACGAAAACATTTATTGTTAAAAACAATTTTTTTCTAGGCTAGAAGCGGAAAGATTACGACAGCTAGTTAAAAGGATCCTTCAATTTATAACTATACGTGAATTTCCGCCAGCTAACGGCCACAAACTTCCGTCTATGAGTAAGAGTCGTTGGTGGATACCATGTGCAACGCGGATTTTGGCCCTGATAAGTAAGCTACACTATTTATAACTATCTAATTTGAAAATATGCACTTCTTTTCTTAATGCAGCTGATTAAAATTGTATACTATTAGTTACATAAGAAGCTGCTCTTATCCATGATTCATGAAACTAATGTCTAATTTCTATTGTCCTAATTTCAAGATTCTCTTAATTAATTAGTCAAAAATAGTGCTTATGCTTATCACAGCAGGATTACAGGAAAAGAGATTCATTATTATTACAGAATACCTTGAAATCTCATCATTAAAATTACAAAATGAAGAATTACGAAAATAAAAATATACACTTCAGTATAATAACACGGTCCACCAGTGGCTAAGCAGTAAAAGCCGCTGAACACTGGTAGTTCGTTCCGGGTTTCGAGTCCCGGCATACGGACTGGCTGCATGAGTGTTTCCGTTGTTTTCCCCATGTGTAACGTGAATACGAGCCAGCTTCTCTTAAGTCCTCCACGGGGTATTCCTCCCTTTTCGTATAGTGCCTTAGGGCGCAGGACATAATAATTTTAAAAAATATTATGACAAAGCTTTTAAAAGAATAATCAACTTTTCTGCGATGGAATATTAGGATGTTATGAATTATTTTCTGCATAAAGCAATCTCTAATATCTACGCCATGTAAACATTTGCTCCACGTGCTAGGAACTCTAAATTCTTAAGATAAATCGAATTTCTTGATTCAGTATTGTCCACTTTTTCTTTACGAACCATCTGTAGTCAAATGGATGACCGATTCATGAAATTTATCAGATCCAATGCCCGGTAACATGAGTTGCTTATTTTCGTACTTTTATGTGTATCTTAATAAGCAGTTAAACAATATTTACTTTCCTAAAGAAAGCAGCTAATCTCAGAGTGCTTTGCCATTAAAACAAAACAGCAGTCTTTTAGGTTGTTAGGTAAATTCAAGCTCCAAAACAGCCGTTCACACTGGGTTTGTCTCAGCTAACGGAGATCTTTGGCACAGCTGACATTACTTCACGATGTTGAGAAAACGAGTTTTCCTTCAGCTTTCAGAAGGCGTTTTAGAAGCATATCGTGAGTATTTATTCTGCAACAATCAGAAAGCAATCATTACATGAAACAGGACAGTCTCTTTCGATTACCTTATGTCAGCACTGATATCGATTTCGGATCACTGAAGGGCTGTTCAGACTGGTGTTTATTTGAGCTAGTTTTCCTTAAGAACGTCGTCGTCCATATGTCGATTAGTTCCGCTATGCATGAAGTTCAGATTTTTCAACTGACTTCGCTCGGAAGTAAAACTGGTTCTGGAGCAACATCGGCTGTACAAGATATCTCCGTTACTTCAGGTAAACCCTAGCGTGTACGGTCCTTCAGAACTGAGTCTGATTAGAAGAGAAGAAATCTACTAAATTTTCATTTTGCTATCCTAATTCATAATATGAACAGCTGATGATGAGAAACTGCCCTAGTTTCAATGATTTCTGGTAGACAGTGCAGGCCACATATGGTGTTGCTATTAAGTACAAGTACTATACAAACTCCTGCCGCAGACATATCCTAACACGTTTATCAGCAAGCTGCTGTGAGTATTAATATTACATTTCAGTAGTGATAACAGTGCCTGGCGAGAATAGCTTATAAAAGACAACACAACATGAGTTCCATCGAATACATATCATATTACGCGGATCGATCCTTGTTTCGGCTAACACCTAGGCCGTTCTTTTCTAACCTGGCTTAGCGTTTCCGAACGTGCCTTTTTCTTTTCCTTCCTTGGGGAAACAGAATAGAAACAGCCTCTTGAGACAGAAAAGAAGCAATGATTTTCTCAGCCATCTTGGGAAATAGATCACCATGACGCTTAATCTTATTCACCAGGCCAGATGGATACAGTTGCTCTTTTACAGTGGTTGATCTCTCTCATGAAAATACATGCACAGTCGTCTCCGTAAATAGCAGAAATAAGTTACAAATTTTATTTAATAAAAAATTCATAGCCGTAACAAGGCATGTCTCTTATCTCAATTTATGACCCTTGATGAATTACCCTGTTGAATGTTTCGCCATTCAGTAGATACGTCATCTTTGTACTGTAATTAAAGGAAACTCAGGGAGCAAATCACGCAGCTCAATAAGTTTATAAAATAATTCTGAGATGGGGTTTCACGGCCGATATGCTAATTCAACCCAGTGTATTGATGCCGCATTATCAGTATAAAAATAAAAGGGGCTGATTTTTACATAAACCTTAGAATTAATCTCAAGGACTACGACATGATTTGTAATCGTCCAATAGCATTCATCGTTAAATGAAATGCAAAATGAATTCCGCTTCAGTATAATATGTACACTTGAATAATCTATTCGTACGGAAGAGATCCCTGTTTCTAGAATATTCCAAGCCTAACTAGTCGCCATTAAAAGGGACATAACCAAGCAGTGAGCAACAAATTTTAAAGACTGAGAATTTTCTTAGGTAGTCTCTTGGCTCTTCACACTCTCCTAAACAAGAAAATTAGATCTATAATGGTTCAAAATATGTTAACTACCATCAATAATAACCCTTAACTTAGTATTTCCCTTATATGGACCAAATTTCATACAGTAACACAAAGAATTAATAGGCTGATCAACTGACTAAAGAAGCAGCCCAAGGTATCAGTGCAAAACTTTGGCGATAGATTGCCACAAATCTACTCATTCCTGTCAAATAAACCTATCTGAGAAACAATTCTAGCAAAGAGATTAAGACAGTAACAGTAGAAAAGAGAGATTGAGACAGTACCACCAGAAAGTAGATAATTGTATGAATTTTGGCTAACAATTGTCAAAGAAAGAGAAAGCATTAATTAATACTTAAATCTATTTACGGGGTCACAGTCCCTTTCCGTCATACATCTACAAAAGGAATACGTCAGATAATGATAAATGCATAGGTAGAGAAAGTAGAAAACCGAAACCACTTTGCCATCAAATGTCTGTCGATTAGACAACACTACAGCAAACTCTTCGTATCAGAGTTATTAATCTTTAAACATTATCTAATGACAAATAATCGCATGAAATACAATATCATTAAAGTAATGGCATTGTTCAAATCTTATGAACCCGAAAGCGAATTCCAAACAAATAGCATCTCCCTGGTGCTCTTTATAGCAAACGCGAAAATAATTCCCTCTTCATGAAGCGCCTTTTAAGTTCAATATTGATGTAATCAATTAATGGCAGCAGTCCTTTTCTATCTTTAGAGCCCCAAAATAAAGTAAACCAATAAGTAAGTGAAAAAGTAAAACAAACTGATGCTACAAATACAAAGGTGTATTATTCAGCATACACTTACCTCCATTGTAAACTGTATTTCTTATGTTAAGCGTGTGCAAAATAATACGTCAAATGTGTTTTATATTTCGGTAAAACTATAGCTTTTAATTTCCCGAAACAATGAAAAAATTATGAAATTATGAACATTCTTAATTTTTGTTCTGTGAGTTCAAAGATATATTCCCTTTGCGAACTATATCATACTGTAGAGCTATAACTAACTAATCTTTATTCCCAGCTATTAAGTAGGATGCAAACTTTAATATCTGAAAAGTACTCAACTTACTTAGAGCATAGTGTATTTTATGATAAATTTGTTCATGAGTTTTATGTGAATTTCATTGGAATTTACAAAAATAGTCATTAGTAATCAATATAACCTAACCAAAGCAACAGTACGGACAGCCCATAAAATTTTTCAAATGAATATCATAGGTATATGTTCAGTTCCTCAGTATGATAATTAATGTAATCCATGTGAATGCACTCATTGCCTATAATAAGTCTGGTGTAACTATTAGAGACATGCACCAGAATTCCGAATAATCAGCATACAATACTAAGATTTCTACAGTATAGTAAAGACGAACTATGACTATGTTTCTTTTTGATTCATTATAAGTGCTTTCCGTGCAAAGTAGTCGATCTTAAAGGCATCTGTAAGCTAACACACAATTATAAACGGGTCTGCGGCTATGCTTCGACGAACGCTGACCTGAACGGAGCTAAACGTTGAGGTCAAAGTCACGCAATGATTCTGTCCATAATGCATCCTTCTTTGGTAAGAAAAATCTCTAGAAAACAGAGAGGCTACAAAGTGTCATATAAATGCTTTCGGCGGGCACCAAAAGGGAGCATTTAGAGTACCTGCGAATTAACGAAGTATTTATTCAATCAGTTTTGCATCACCTACGGTTGAATGAAAAGTTTCATTACACTGCTTGTAAAAGGAACTTGACAAGTGCTCTATAATATGATCTATGAACGTCATTTCTTGTAAAGGTAGACAGTTTCGTTGCTGCCTTTGCTTATTCCACAAAGGAATCTCATCACGAAAATGCTGTCTTAACTTTTACAGTAACTTACCAGTAGGACAGACCCATACCCTTTTTGCTAGTAGCTATCCTTATTAGTAGAGCAGGTATTAGTTATCTCCTATACAGAAGATTGCTTCGATTGTTTCGAAAAAGCTGAAACGCGAATTCTTCGACTGGGCATGGGCATCCCAGTTCAGTACGATTTCTCTGGTCCCGACGAGATTCATCAACTGACACCACAATGGGAACAATTGCACTCTTGCTGGTTGACGACTACTAAACTTTATAGAGTGCAGTATATGTCCCACTTTGACACTATATGAGGACTTTAATTGCATTAGCATTGAAGTGGAATGGGATTTCCCTTCTTGCGCGCAGTGTACAAAATATATTTTTAGTTAAATGAGCGGTTCCAGGGTATACATGCAATCAACCAAGCACCTAATTTGACAAGAGAATAACAGCTTCCGGATCGTTAAAAAAGATGCATTGCGGCGCAGCGGAGTTACTTTGAATAATGACATATCTTGTAAGTATGTAACAGTTACACACTTTAAATGATTCAATTCATCTTTATCTACTTGAACGCCGAACGATTCAAACATTTTGAAAAAGAAACATAGCCAAATGTCGGAACCTTTTCCATCATAATGTACGCTGCTTGATAGTTGCTAAGAAACGGTCAGTTTTCTTCATAATCAGTGATAGACAACGGTTAAAGAAATTAGACTTGACACATATTTAATAGAGGTCCTGAAGTATCGTTATTATAAAAATGCTACAGATATCGCCTTATGGCAAAATAAGATAAGCCAACGAAAGATATTTCTTCCTGCTATTTTGAGTTCATTAGCAGGAAAGGTAACCTTCTCAGATACTCGTGTATATCTGAAATCTGTTACTCATGTTACTCTGTTACTCACTGAGCTAAAAAAGTATCGAGAAGATCATGGAGTATTCTGTTCCATTCATCTCTCAAGGCGATTTTAAGTTCCCGTACAATTCAAGGACGGTTTTGTCTTTGCAAAATGCATCTGCCAGTGCATCCTAGGCATGATATATGGGCTTTAGGTACAGGAATATGCAGGGCATGTCGTGCTCAACATTTTCCCTTGCTAATGGGTCGGACACTTCAGTTGCTCTTCCGCCGTCCATTGTCATTTATAAAGTCTCGGCCAACTACACCAAAATAAAGACAGACAGGACTAGGAGAATTTTGGAGCTATAGCGCTGTGATGGCATTGTACCTCTGTCAAAGATGTGAAGAGGAGTTCTGCTACTGTGTGTGTATGCGATACCCATCCATACAATTACTACTTAGCCTTAGCGATCAGGTTCTTGGACATTCTAGTAATAATAACGAGTTCCAGTCTTTCCACACTAGCCAATGTCCAGAATTACTGCTGACGGGGAAGTTGAACTCGTCAGAGGCTCTGAACCACTGTTGCTGACTCTAACAAATATACTTCTTAAACCAACATAATCTTTCCCGACGATGGTGCACTCACAGTGGGATGCATGCGATAGACTTTTTCGCATTTAACTGAACTGCCCAAAAATAGTTTCCACAGGTCTGCCACTACGGTGAGGAGTAGCATTTCTGCTCCTTTTCGCCACTAGGGTGACATACCATATCCATTCTCTCCTCCTGCGATCTACAACATGGTTTCTCACAAAACTTATATTTTCCGCAGCCTTGTTTAACCGCGAGATAGCGCTCTTTGCCACCTCTTTTGCTGTGGTAACTTGAGTGGCACTTTATCCTGCCTCAAGAAATCCAACTTTTCGAGCACGATCGTATGTACTCAAATTATGTCTCACAGACACCGTGTAGAGACATTAGGATTTTTTGGAAACAAGTGAGAAGAAAATGTGTAATGCTTTCGCCGGGACTCGAACCACGGGCCTCTCGAATACGCGTCGAGCCTGCTGACCACTACAAAACGAAGGCATGCGAAGAAGGCGAAAGAAATACCTTATAACTGTGCAATCGATACTTGCTGTGAAAAATGGATATTCATTTTAATAAAAAAAATTAGTAATATATTCAGAAACCGGCAATGCGATTGATTATTCTCTCAAATATTACTGCTTGCAGTCACGAATAAGGAAATAGCACGAATGCACTGCCCTTTATTAACGATAAGAGGTCTTGCACTAAAGGCCGTCTAGCTTTTTATTTCTGCGATTGTTCGCGT
>KK118384.1:0-99165 GCA_000611955.2 Stegodyphus mimosarum | reverse complement strand
TAGGGAACGAAAATTTGCGTAATTCAGTTGTTCCTTAGCAAATGTCGAGCACTGTAGAATATTTGTATATTGGTCTGGGAAAGGATAAGTTACTGCTATTAAAAAATCCTTTACCTTAGAAGCTACATAAGGAACAATTTCATCTGATTGCGAAGAATACAAATCCATGCATGTCCACCAAGATCAGATATTGAGCGAATTTTCAGAAGTTTCATTTACTGAGATTATTCATATCAAGTGTGTGAGTTTGTTGACATATAATTGAGCAAACCTTTTGTAGCTTCTCTACAAAAAGGAAACTAATACATCAATATTTTTATTTAACTCGTATAGCTATTTGCTTCTGATTTACTTTATTTAATTTTAATTGTTAATTAATTTTGCTTACATTTCTTAATAGCATCTCATAGGCATTCCCACACATTTAATTTCAGAAATTAAAACTCTGGCATTTATGTACCTTAATTTTCCTTTTGCTATTTGAAGCACCTTTTGTATCCAAACTGCAAAACATTTAAATATTATCTAGAAAATGTATTTATAGACTGAAATTTTATTTCAGATACAGCGAATAGTCGAAACAATCCGAATATCATTCCTTACACTGAATTCTATAACAGTGCTCTGGACCACGTTAATCTGATGGCTGAATATTATCGATGGCAAAACCCGAATAAGCACCACAAGTAAAATTTCCTTTCTTTCATTAATATAGTTAGATCTCCGTCATTCAGATTTCAAATACTAGCTTTTTAGCTGTACAAAGCTAGTATTAAAACCTAAAGTATAAATAGCCTTAACAGCCAGTAATAAATTTGATACTGTTTCTCAGCAACTGCTACAAATCAAGTCTTTATTTCGCCTAAAATTAGCGATAAAGATCGCATTTTAAAAAATGTTTGTAATCATTTTAACAAAAGGGTAATTTATTGAATTCATACAGATTATCCAAAACACACAAGCAAATGATGCTCATTTTAGAACTCGCTATTATGAGGTAATTTGCAACTATTTAAGATAAAATGGTAGAAAAAATTGCAAACAGAACTAATTTTGTTTACTAGTAATAAGTATGCTTGTGCTTCACGAGTACTATCTGTTACAGGTTTTCCTATTGTCAATATCCATTCATTTTAAGCATAGTGGCCAAAAAGATGATATTACAAAGGGACTCAGAACAGCAAATGATTCTCAATGCAAGAGTAAGTTTTCCCTTTTTTTTTCCCTTAAAGATTATACCTACTCACTTTTGATATATAAAGAAATCAGTAGTATTATTCACTGGACATTGTAAAAATGAGGTGATATTTTTTTTAATTACAGTTTTTGTTGACAAAGAACTAGTTGCAGGTTCTTTAATTCTTTTAGAACATAATACTAAAATATAAGCTTAAATATGAACAATATTTATAACAAAATTAATTCTTTATATGCCGCCCAGACGGTATAGCGGTTAGAGAAGCCTACTCCGGTACCGAAGGGCCTGGGTTAGAATCCCCAAGAAGACATCGATGTTTGTAAATGTATAGTGTTTTTTCGGCATGGGAGCAATCTAAATATATGGCGAGCCAACCCTCGGATTAACTCCCCCCCGGGATCACCTCCCTCAACATTGGAGTGGAAATTGAAGTCCAACCTTCTTGAGGCTTTGGTAACCTTCCTTCCATGAAATTCATGGACAAGACAACAAGATCAATGCTTTATATCAAACTACGTGAACCTTCTTTAGAGCCTTGTATTTTGCTTCGGACCCATCCACCTTTTTCGGAATGTATTACAGCAATGAGACGAACATTTCAATAATTCAGTTTCTGTCTCGATGTGAGATAAAATATGCAGCTGTCGCACGTAAAATGCAGGAAACTTTTGGATAAAAAAGGTGAAAATATGCGTCTTTCGCCCAACATTAAAAATAGAGATTGGTCAAAATTTACCATTAACGCGATTTATGATGCACATACAGTATAATAAAAATTAATGTTACGAACGAAAGCTTACTTGTGACTGTTGTAATGAACATATTTCCCAAGTACAGCTATAATATGAAAGGGTAATTTTCCAAGTTTGTGTAGACATTCACAAATGTTCGATGTGTGCGTTGTAATACATGTCAGATTCTAAACGATAGTCTAGTTTTTGCCATATTCGTGCCAGCGTTATCTGATCAAATGAATCTCCCACGTCACCTAGCATCTTCTTAAATTCCTCAAGTCTTGTGGAAGAGATGGAGACACCTTCACATATTCCTAAAGGGAAAAGGCGCAAGACGTTAGGTCAGATGATTCGGGGAATATCAGAGGCACAGCATCCGAATCAACACTACCAGTCCAACACTCTAGAAGATGCTGTTGAGGTAATCGAGTACGTTTCTGCACTACTGTGATGGGGCACTGTCTTACTGCAACATAAAGTCAGACACTATTTCTTCCAGGTGGCGCAACAACCATTTGGATAGCAAGCCGAGGCAGGTGAATCTTATAACGGTAACTCCACAAGGAAAAAGGCCCGAAACACACTGCGATTGATTATGCCAAAGAAAACTTTTGTCTTAGGAGAATCATGTTATATTTCAGTATGGCATGTGGAATTCCTGTGCTCTCAAATCTCAAATCATAATTGTACAATTTGCTACATAATGGCTGACACTACCTTCGATCCAAAGGACTATGACTAAAAAGCTGATCTCTAGCGAGAACATCCAACCATAAAATTAGCCTTACCGTTCAGCCTCAAAATAGCTTATAAGGTATTTCTCCCGCCTCTTTAGCAGGTCTTCGGGGTGTAGTGGTCAGCACGCTCGGCGCGTATTCGAGAGGTCAGTGGTTCGAGTCCCGGCGAGGGCTTTGCTCATTTCTTCAGCTTCCTGACATCGAAAATAATCTAATAAATCTACAGTGGCTCCCAAACTAAAAAGGGTGGTGGATGATGATTCTCCACCACTAGGATTTGGCGACTGGCTCCCTTAATCCCCAGTCGCCCATTAAAATGGAGAGTATATAAAGTATTTCTCCCGCCTGTATAGCATGCCTTCGTGGTATAGTGGTCAGCACGCTCGATGCGTATTCGAAAGGTCAGTGGTTCGAGTCCTGGTAAGGAAATTGCTCATTCTTCATCTCTCCTGCTTTCAAAAAATACCTAATGTCTCTACAAACTAAAGAGGACGAAATGGAAATTTACACAGACGGTTTAGGGTTCGAGGCATGCACTGGCGCGGCCTTCGTAGTACTGTAATATGGTGTGGAGATCCATGAAAAAAGGTACAGGTTGGGATATCATAACACAGTCTTCCAAGTAGAGGCTCTTCGCCATAAAGAAGGCTTTCGAGTGGTGCTTGCAGTTAGTTCTGAAGGAGAACAAGAACGTCCATTCACAAGAACAGTTTGTCATCGCTCTATACGTTGTCAAACCCTAATCACCCCCACTTCCTGGTAAATGAAATTAAAAATTTGTATCGGTAACTCAGACGATTGAACTAAAATGGATCAAGGCGCAAGTAGGCTACAACGGAAAAGACTTGACCGATGATCGTGCGAAATGCGAATCCATCTTTAAGATTGACATTAATGAAAAGCTTTCCAACCCTCTCGCAAGATTCACTCTGAGCTTAAGAGATATAATTCTCCGTGAATGGAAAACTCGATGGAAGGCGTCTGATACTGGACGATTAACGTTCCATATAATTAGCAATGTAAGGAGAAGAGTACTGTATGGCAACCATTATATCAATCAACTTATAACTGGTCAATTCTAGATTTCGGCACTATCTCGAGAAAGTTGGACTGTGTTCTTCAAAGCATTGTGGGTTCCGCCGAAGGCATGAAGATGCTTTCCATTATTTAGCTGAGTGTGAATTCACACAAAATACCCGATGAAATTTACATTTCGATCCGGAAAATCTAAATACTTTTAATGACGGACACTAACCTCCCATACCTCGAGTAACTTGCAAGAAAGGTGGAATAGTTCGTCGAGCAGATTTAATGGCACCTAAGAAAGAATAATCCTCTTCGCATTATACTTTCAAGAGCGCCTTAGGACTAGCGTTGATTCCGGAGGGATTACTCTACGTCCGTGATCAAGGTTAGGCTCGTTGGATGTAAATACTCATTCCTGGACGTCATCATCAAACCCTAATATACACGTAATTGCGTACAGTGGGGGTGACGCTCCAGACTTTTGCCCTTATATTCTCTTTGCTACATAAATGAAACTTGGCTTCGTTAGTCAACACGAGTCTGTCCGCGAAATCCTCCACTTCCAACTATGCTTGCAAATCCACACAGAACGTTCTCCGTTTTCGTTTTTCTGTGAATGTTAGAGTGTGTATCACGTGCTATTTTCAAGGTTTCAACTGCAGATGCTTGTACAACACTCGCTAAACTGTTGCTTGCGATATGTTGTCTGCTAGCAGAATATATTGATTTGCTGGGGCTTATTCGGTAACTCAGCAAATGTTTTAAACAACTTATATGCCCAGAAATCGCCGTTTCGCACTTTTCCTTTCACAAGCAGTTGTTCTCCTGAAATTGTTTGAACCGCTTTGTGATGTTCTGAAGGTGAGGTGTTTCTTTAAAAGATACATTTTCGAATGCTTCTTTACAATTAAATTTTTGCCTTCTCTAGCGCATAACTTTTTTCTTTAGCTGATACTGTCATTATGACTATTAGTACCTTTAAGGCTGAAATTTAGAGCATATCGAAAACAGCGAGCTTTTCACAATGTTGCCAAATGAAAACTGGAAAAACGCGTTTTCTTGTTGCATCTAGATTTGTGAAAGAAATTCATTCCAACAGTCACAGGTATGCTTTCATTTCGTAACACTTATTTCGAATTACCACGTACGCAGATAAATCTCTGTTGTCGTTGTTTTGACTTATCTCACTTGTCTGACAGAAACATCAGAACAATCCCACGAAATTCATCGTGGTGAGGAGTGAAAGATTGAGCCTGACGTTAGCAAGAGCTTTGAGCGCCATGTGGGGAACAGTACACACGTTCCTTCCCCAATTTTGATGTAGAGCCTCCCGAGGGAACGGATCCGAGGGTCTACCACCCCTCTTCCCCTACCACTAACCTTTTGAGAGGACTTTCAGCTCTCTGCATATTTAGAGTGCCCCCATATCGCACAGACACTATTTACATATACAAGCAACCATGCCTTCTACGAGATTCGAACCTGGACCCTTCGGTACACTAGACAGCATCGCTAACCACTATCTCGGTTGGACAACAGACAAATCTCTTCAGAATGTCACCCTTTGGGAAAGAAGAAAAGTTACTTTATTGGAGAGATGATGTAATATGAGAAATAAGGATTTAAACTATGGCCATTATAACGTTACATAATAATACAGAGAAGAAAAATTGATATTTCAAACATTCATGTTACTTCTAAGTTTTTTAATATTTAACATATAGTTTAATTAATGTAATTAAAATTTAAACAACTATTGCATTCGGTTTAAAGTTCTTTTATATATTTTTAATTATGTAAAACACTGCGCAGAAGTACGAGTTAAATCAAAAACTGTTTGAAGAGATCAGTAATATTTGATCAGTATTCTTTCAGTTTCAAAACTTTCTGTACTCTACGAAAGGTTTTGATATGTCCTTCAGTAGGATCGGATGCTGTTACTGTCCTCTCACAATGCTTAACCTACCTAATGCGTCAGCGTTGAGTACTATCACCTTTTTACTGAGATTCTTAACATCAAAAATCTCACCAACCTTCATTGTCTATGTAACAGTTTATAAAATAATGTCTTCGGAATTACATGGCAGAAATACCGAAACATAGCTAACTTCATCTGCATTTTCTAATTCACCCGGGATAACAGTTTCGAGTTTCCAAATACAGTGAACCAATTCAGAATGAAGGATATTGTCATCTTCGTCCTGTTCTGAAGAATGAATTAATAAAGACAAGAGTTGGTCTTCATACAGTCAGTACATGTAACATATTTTCTAAAGGCAGGTTTCACGCTCAGTATGCCCTGTAAAATTAAGGACTAACACTCTACGCCTTGTCACCCATATCCTCTGTTCTGTTACATTCAAGGTGAAACAAGGTGAAAGGCATAAACAAATAGTAGCAATTAACTATAAAATAAAAACACTTTCTCTAGCAGGAACGTTTTCCGGAAAATACTGGAATTCTTTAAAGGGCATTCTTGGTGTTGTAAACTAGAGAGACCTAGTTACTGTTATTTCAGATCTGTTACTATATGCAGTATGCGCAAACACTGAAATAGTGGAGATTTAAATGGGGCTGTATAAACAGGGGCGCGTTACATATCTCGATGAGTTTATAATGAGGTTTGTTTTTATAATGATGCGAGTATCACTGGAAGTTTTCAGATAATGAAATAAAATTTACAAGATGCATAATCACAACATTTAATAAAAGGACGCAAGAATTTATTTTTCGTAACTGATATAATTTATTTAATGTTAAATCTTTCTCTTACTTTTTTATAATTTCTAATGATAAATGTTTGCCCCCCCCCAACGGCCGAGCGGTGTCGCTGAATAGTGGCTGATCAGCAAGTCAAGCTTACAAAGTTTTCCACGAAACCATCTTGCCTCTTAGATAGATAGCCCTAGAGTGCTTTGTTATAATCTAAGAACTCAAACCAATTAGAATGTTTCATTGGAGGAGAACGGAAGAACGAAATTTAACATCTGGTGGTAATGCAAACCTACAGTTGTAAATTCAGATTTTTAAATCAAAACAGAACTGCAGGCCACGTGGAAGTTTTTTCAGTTTTCCCACACATGAACGGAATGTCAGCAGTGTCCAACAAAAATTGTGTATATAAATATAGAAAAACATTCTAACGAATACAGCTTTCTAATGTTTTTCGTATAATAATAGTCTAACCTAATTTAGCAACCAGATCGCATCATTTTCTGTTGGCAGCTTCATTCCTCATATTTTTGTCATATATTTCTGTCATAGTCAATTGGGGCTTCGGATGTTATTTTACATTTTAAAACAATTCTTCTATTCTGTAGTTTAACTAGAAGATTAAATATTAGATTTTAACAATATTATAGATATTAGGAATGACTTAAATAAATAAAACCGTTTACCAAGCCTTCTTTTTTACAGAGGAGTTTGATGAGTAGAGCCTTGCACCAACAGGCTCCGGATATTGATGTATTCTTCTTGAACCTCAATGTTAGACGATCTCATCTTGTATCAGATTCTTTAAATGAGGTATTTATAAAAATTATCTGCAATTTTTCAATGAACGTTTTGAGCTGTTAACTCGAATTAACAAGAACAGATGAAAGTATTTTTTCTTACAATAAAGAATTAACTTTAATTTTAAAACAAAATATATGTATATTATTACAGGCTAAATTGAGAAAAACGACTGAAGAATGATCAATCGGGCCAAATTTAAAATACATCGAACCATCAGCGAATTCATGTAATACGATAATAATTCGATTTTTAATAGCTTTTTAATTTACTTAAAAAAACGCTTTTAATTTTAATTCTGGTTAATATATGCAATTTTCAGCTTTTTATATTGATTGCAGTGTTGCATATCTATCAGTAGCTACTTCAGCACACGCTTTTACAAAGAAATGTATCCTCTCCTTTTTATCAGTGTTATTCATGTACGTTTTAGTATTAAGCACTTTTTACATGTTTGTCCATTTATTTTAAACGTTGTCAAATGATTAAGGGAAACATCTCTTTTAATATCGCAGAAAACTAACTAATGAAAGAGATAGCTGTTCCTTCCTCTACCTCCCATATGGAATAATTTTTATTCATTATGTATTTCTGAAATACATCCATTTTCAAACCAGAAAATTTACGCGGGTGGTGACGAAACTTCAAACACGGTTTTGTTGCAGGAAATAAATGCCCATAATTAATAAACCACGGAGACAGTATCATTATTATTTTCCTACAAGTCTGCTTCCCTTCTACAGATCGCGAGAAAGCAGTCAGACTTAAAGAAAAAACTGAAAGTGACATTCGTAGGTGAGCCGGGTCTGGATATGGGAGGCTTAACAAAAGAATGGTTCCTACTTCTGATCAAGCAAATTTTTGATCCAGATTACGGTAAGTGCAACATTATGTTAACTTCTTGTTTAGAATGAGAGAGATGCACATTGATCTACACTTACTTCCAAACGCTAAGCACGAAGATGTAAAATGCAAAAAAATCAATTAGTACTGCTTTGATTGACACAAAATTCGGCAGGAAAGTAGCATATATATTTACGCATAAAACAAAATCAATAATTATATACAGAAATGAAAACAATATTAAAGTTTTGTAAGTTATCAGATAATGACATACTGGAGACTTAACAGAATTATGCATAAAGTGAAAATAAACAGCCTAAAATAAAAAAAGGACATTAATAGGGTATGTGATCCTCCCTCATCTGCATACAAATTTTACACCTTATGACCATGCTTTCAATTAGGTGGTCAACCACAGCAGAATTAAGCAATCGCCATTCTTCTTGTAGAGCAGTTTCCAGCTCAATAAGAGTGGCTGGAGGTGGGAAACGTGAAGATACAGCACGGCCGAGAGCATCCCAAAGATTTTCAATGGGATTAAAGTCGGGCGAATATGTTGACCACGCCATACGCGCTTTCCCTTCACTCTCCAGGTAGTCATCGACGATGTCAGCTCTATGGGGACGTGCGTTATCGTCCATTAAAACAAAAGTAAAGCCAACTGCTGCAGCGTACAATCTTCCAGTGGGTTCTAGGACTTATCTCGATACCGGACAGCCGTCAAAGAACCCCGTTTAAAGATGCGCAGGTCGGTGCTGTAGAGCTCAGAATCTTCCATTCGTCTTCTGGAAGTCACAGATACACTTATGTCTTGAAAACAAATTGTACGAAAGTTTTAAACACCTTCTATCAGCATTTAAAATCAACTTCTGTAACCCTTCATAAAGCTGGCTTCTTATAAGACTGCCTTTTTTGCATATTTCTTGACAGGAAAGCGCGATTGGATGTTACCTAACACATTTGCATACTTCCATCTACCTCTGCAGCGAATTGCATCCCCTTCAATTCTGATTGGCTTCCGGAAATTAGCTTTTTCCTCTCCATGCTTAACTTTTGCAAGTGAGTGTATCATCAAGCCGTCAGAAGAAAAAATATGATCCAAAGCGTTTAAAACTCATTTTATACTAATTTATAAATGCCATGTTTATTTATAGTTATGGAAAAGCATTAGCTTATGCAGTTTTGAAACGAAGTCTTTTTTTTCCCTTTTTTTATAGGTATGTTTGTTTACCATAACAAATCCAGGTGTTACTGGTTCAGCACATCTCAGTCTGGAAATCTCAGGGAATATAACCTTATTGGAGTAGTATCCTTTTATATGCGGTCTACGAGACATTATAGATCAGAAATAAGTTAGTTTATTAACTGGCATTTAAAGATGGATATGTTCAATTAATTAGAAATTCAGAATTGTCAGAAATATCTTTTAGGCCATTTCAAGCAATTTCTGTGAGCTTTCCTGCTTATTGTGTGCGTCTGTGTTGCAATAACTGCATATATACTTTATATGCACTAAAATAGGGGCATACCACGTTAAATCTAACTTTAATCATGAATTCCAATAAACACACAAATTTAAAATTTAAAAAAATCTAATATAGCTCTGTAACTTAAAACGGTATTTTAGTTCTGCACCTTAAAATACTGATGGACATATAGCCATTATTTTCAAATTGTTAATACAAGCAGATAATTTCATTTAAGTGAATACTTACTGATGGTCTGACCGAAACGTAGATGCAGCGACTACTTTAGCTTTCATTTGTTAATCCTAATTAAAATAAATTTAATACCAACGACTTCATAAAATCTTTTCCGTGAACATGAAAATAAACCAACAATTTTTACCCGAGAAACAAAGCAAATGATAAATGGCCCCCATGTGGCGGAATCTCATCAAAGAAAAAAATCTCAACAAAGCAGTAGAAAGAAAGGCATAGAATAGATTTTGCTGTTTTTCGCGTGTTAAAAGAAGAAAGAGTTCAAACTATATTTTCTTCGCGAGGAAAAATTGGCAAAAACTTAAACCATGAATACCATGATATACTTGATGGTATATCTTAATAATAATGGTATATAATATCCATAATGATTCAATAAACCGCGATATACTTGATAATCACAATAGCTGTTGTTCAGGTGTAAGCCATCAAAATGACGCAGGTGGGTTAATACGAAGTCCGAAGGTCACACAGAAAACTTCGATATGTCGAGAAAAACATCTTTAAATTCGATATAAGTGGGCTCATTGGGCATGAATATATTATAAATTCATACACATACATGTATTTAAAATGTGTTTATTGCATGAGTGGTCTCAAACTGAAATTGCTCGCCGAGCGCATTTACAGTCTGAAAACCGCTCACGGGCAAGAAATGTTTTAACAAACTTACAATGTTTACCAACAAAATAAAAAATCAAAACAGAAGATAAAAACGCCAAAGCAAAACATAGCATTAGCAAAGCAACAGCCTTGCATCTGGCATAGATTTATTCATGAACTCTACCGATTTCGAAGGCAAATAGGTGCAGGTCTCTCATCATCAGGAATAAAGAAATCTGCTCAATAAAATAAATTTAAATATTTTAAATAAATTTTTAATTTAGCTTAGTAAGAATTTTTCAAAGCGTACATAAACAATAATAATAACATCGCAAAGGAAAAAAAATTCAAACTGCTATTTATTTATTTTCTACTTAAAATCCAAAGTTTAGTATCTATAATGCATTTTTGCTTTTTACATTTTGTAATACAAATATACGGAGAACTAAATTTTAAATTTTCAGATTGAAATTTAATTAAAATAGTTTTATCATACTAAATTAACCATTTAGTAATTTACTTTAATTTAAACTAAAAGAAATTATCAAAAATAACTTTTCAGAGAACATTTTCAAGTGAGACAGAACTTGAGAGTAAGTAATGAAAACTTAGTCTGTAAAGACATTAGGTATTTGAGAAGTAGGAGCGATGAAAAATGAGCCATACCCTCGCCGGGACTCGAACCACGGACCTCTCTACGCGTCGAGCGTGCTGACCACTACACCACGAAGGCATGCTAACAAAGCTGGAGAAATACCTAATAAGTCTCTTTCTCTTATTTCAATTTTTCTTAGAAGCATAAAAAACACATATGTTTGCATATACATAATTATAAACTTTCATTTCTTGTTATAGCTTAACACTTGATGGCGTTTCGTTTCTGAGATAGTTTGTAGCCTTCGAGAGAATTCACTAGGAATTATTTTCATCACAGATTGTTCAGCGCCCAATCTTTTTCTCTTTTCTTGTTATAACCAAGGCGCCATATATCTAAGCGTAAATATTTTATTCTTATCCTTTAAACCTAACATTACACTGAAAGTATGTGTGTGGGTATTATAATAGAATTTTTTTTTTCTAAAATGCAATCACATTATATTATTTACATTGTAAACAGAAAGAATTTAGCAGTCATGTAAAAACCTAAAGTCAGAGATAATATATCCACAGAACTCCCGTCTTATCGTTTACATTTACCCTATATTGTCCGTTCTCTTCAGCATCTTTTAAAACGTTGTTTATCATTATATATTTTGTCAGTTATTGTTATTCTAAAAATACTTGTCTTTTCAGCTTTTTCTTAGTGTAGCCATTCGCCATTTCCTGAACTCTGTCCTGCCGTGACCACGCGCTCAAAAGCCGTTGGCTTATATTTTTAATTTTCAATTGTAAAAAAAGCGCTTACATATACATGTATTCCCGAACAAAGATTATTCTTAGTGCAAAAATTTGTAGCTGAGTACATTTATTTTCGGATAAGTGCGAAGAAAAGTTAATAAAATCCTGTATCTTCACATCACTGAATGAGGTTTATGTCAAACTGTAACTCAGTTGGCTCCATTTGTAGATTTTTCTGGTTCCCTATTCATGTTCATTTTTAATTGTAATAAAAACAATGTAAACTTGGGCTTCAAATTATTAAAATCTTTATAACGCTGTATTTGCAACAAATTCATAACTGGAATGTTTTCGCAAGCCACATAAAATAGTTCCGGAGCCACTAGTTTGAGACCACTGGAAATTTGGAATTATGTGACCGGCATAATTCTTAACTTTTTACCTTATGCACGTCTCAAAATCCAACAAAACAACCTAAGTAAATGGATCTTTATGAGACTATTGCTATCATTGATGAAAATCGTTTTTAAAGCTATCATGTAAATAACGATTCAGAAATTTAAAATTTGAAAATTTTTAAATATGTAAATGATGTAATAGAAATTTTAAAATTTTTAACATGAAAATAGTGTTACAGATATGTTAAATTTTAAAACTGATGTTATAGGCGTTATTAAACCTTAAATTTATTGCTATCTAAATAATGCTACAGAAATTCCAAATTTTAAAACTCTTTAAACTTAAAATAAAAAAGAATATATATAATACAAGAACACATTTGTTTAAGAATTTCAAAAAATTCTGTAATACTTGTTTTTTACTAACTCCAGCTACGAAATTGTGTCAATTTTTTACCTAATTTTTCAAGTACTGCTTTATCGAAGTTATTAAATCCTTCACTTATTCGCAAGCTCATGGGTCTTGCTGTTTATAATTCCATAATTCTAGACCTCCACTTTCCTACAGCATGCTACAAGAAATTGCTCAGTCCCCCCGTTGTTCCTCAGAATCTTCAACATGCGAATGTAGGAGTCTGGAAGTTTGGAATTGATGACTTGGCGGAAGTTATGCCGGTACGTTTAAGTTTAGGTGTAATTTTCTTTTATATAATTCTTTTCTCTACTATAAGTGGGCGCTTTTGTTGAACTAAAAAAATTGTTGTAATGATTAAAAATTATTGTTTGGCAAGTCGTGTGTTTTGATGAATATTTAGTAAATTTCTGTAATACTGTTTTTCTTAATCCATAACAGTTTTGCAATAAAACACTATTGGCGTAAGAATAACAATGCTTTTTCGTAAATGAACAAAATTGTTGATTTCTTACTGAATTTATCTTTTAGAATTATTATTATTATATTATTATTTTCTTAAAATATAGGATGTAGCCATAGGACTTCGTGAATTACTGACCTATGAAGGAAATGTAGAGGAAGATTTCTGTATGACATTTCAGGTACGTATTAAATGGAAAGCCAAAAGTGTTTATTTAATTATTTTGTTTGTATTTTGTATAATATGTATGGCACTGATATATTTATTAATCAGTGCCATACATATATAACAACGCGTGCACGGTGATACAAAATATCTGGTAAAAATGTAAAAGCAGGTAGGGGGAATCGAAATAAGCAGATTTTGTCATGGAATGTGTGTGCCTAAATTTGGCCCAACGCTGTTGAGCGGGATATTAAATCGTTTCGCTGGCGTAAATTGTCATCCCCGTGCGGTTTTTGAGAGGTAATCATTATTACATGAACGAGGAGCTCGTTGACATGCATTTTATCCAGGAGCTGCAAACGAAAATGGAGTAGCTGCTCAAAGGATGTACATGGGGGTTGCTCATTGTATCTCTTTTTAGTAGCTGATTCATTTTTAGCCGCAGTTGTTCATCCGTTTCAGCTGTGAAGCTATGTCCTACCTGCTGTCACACAACACGAATAAAAATCATGAGCATACACGTTTATTCAAGACCGTCAGCATATGTGGTATCATCTGGCACATAACTTCGAAACACCCAAATTTAATAAAAGAGTTTTTTTTTTCTTTTTTAATCAACCCATTATCGATGCCCATTTCCACTGCAGTCAGATAAACTGTTACAGGTCGATTTTGTACCATTTAATTCCTGGACTGTCCTGCCCATTTCGTCAGCGAAAACGCCCATTCTGCTGCTTCAAGTGACTTTGTTCCCTACAGAGCATCCTACATATTTTGAAACAAGAAAACGCAGGGTCACTATAGACGGCAACGTAATTCATGAACATTTGCTGTATTATGACTTTTGTGAATCACCAAATGATGGTTGATGGCTTCGATGATCATAGACATATACTGACTAAAAACGTGTCTCAGTCTCACAAACACGAACTGATAATTACTAGACGTTTATTCATACCTTTTTATTCACCGAAGATATGATGCAATTATTTCATCGTGTTTCACTGTCTCAAAAACTTTGCTCCGTAATTAAGATCAGATATGAAGCTTATTAAACATCCACCATATGCTTTCACAAATCCAATCAGATTATTTCACCTAAGCTACTAGCCGGCGGTCTTAAAATATTAATTATAGACTTACTGTATTAGTTGACGCAATATTACAAAAAACTTTTAAGTTCGCGGAAAATTATTATTTAGTGTACAATAGTATCATTTCGTTATTCACAGGGCAAATTAACATTTCTTTGCAGGTATCTGTGGAAGAATTTGGTGCAGTGAAAACTCACGTCCTTAAAACTGACGGAGAAAATATTCCAGTTACAAATGATAACAGGCATGGTAAGGTGAACAAATCCTTATTGTTACGGACGAATACCATATACCATCAATACTTTGATAAAATAAAAAAACTAATCCAAATTACTCGCTGTTTTTTAATATTCATTCTCCAGTTTGCTTTGCTCGTAGTCCCTTGCTGCCAGCTGCAACGTCCGTATAAAGTTGTAGGTTCCTTAATTTCATTCTGTCAGATTAAGTGTCGAGGAACCTAGTTAACTGCTAAGCGAATAATCGCTTAAGTCCAAGAACAGTAACTTAAATTCAAGAAGGGTTAATTATATTTTATTTGCTCAAAATAAAATTAACAGTCGGACCCTTTCTTAGGGCGTATAAAAAAGCCTCCACTTGGAATTAAAATGCAAGAAATAAAAACTAACTAAAGAGATTTAGCCGAAGCTAACACATTTCTAAACTAATTGGCCAGTGATATTAAATTAGCCAACGAACTAGCAAAAGGCACGTAATAGAGCCGAGCGTAGTAACAGCTTAGAGACGTAGCCCAAGAGCAAACTCGCGCTATTCAGGAATCGTACTGGAGAACAAGCGGTGTAACACCAGGGTGCCTGGGTAAAAAACCCTACCCCTTGTCAAGCAAGTAAGCAGTCACGAATTCTGGCAGTTGGTAACTTATAGATATAATCGTAACAATATGTGCATATTCAAATCTTATTTTTTTAATTATTAATGAATTTCAATACTAGGAAGAAATTAAATAAATTTATATAATAAACTGTAGCGTACAACCATCAGATATTCATAGACCAATTAACATGCCATCTGAGAAAGCTGGGGAAAGAGCTGGCGTGACCTGTAAAGACACTTACTACTAAGGAGGATTAATACTAACTTCAGGCAAAGAAAGTCTATGTAAAGAAGGAAAGGTTTCATAGACGTAATGTAAACCAATTTTCCATTACGCCGCTGCAAAGCGGAGGGAAAATTCGCCAAGGGATTTGGCGACGGAACCTGGCGGTGAGAATTTCTTCCTCCGCGATGTGTACAGGAAATTGAGAAATACATGTGAAGAAGAAAAGTTCTTTGATAAAACTTTTTTTTTCCTCCTTGGACGTTTCGCGATAAATTAAACTTGGATTTTCTTACTTTTTTTGCTCAAAATAACTAATGCATTAATTAATTTACACTCATGTCCATAAATTAAGGATAATTCGGAGTCACGCGGAAATCGAACTCTAAAATAAATATATCACCTGTGAAATCACTACACACATCTTCAAAAACCATATTTAAATTTCAGGACGTAATCAGATGACACCGATGGTACGCCACAATGACGAGAGTGTAAGAGAGTGATATATAAGGAATACAGGCAAAGAAGTAAAATTGTTCGCAGGCGCTTTATAAGCATTTCAGTGCAATAACCGAATAGTTATGACACAAAGGGCGCATTTGGATGATTTTTTACGTGGTAGAATTATCGGCCGTCTGGAATGTGGGCGTACCCAACTGGAAGTATCAGACGAACTTTGAATTGCCCAGAGTGTCATCTCCAGGCTTTGGCAACAATTCTAAGATGATGGTAATGTGAGTAGACGTTATAGCACAAGTCGCCCCAGAGTTACAACGCCGAATGAGGACCGGTATGTAGCAGTTACTGCCAAAAGAAACAGGCGGAGCACAGCCTCAGACCTGTCTCGTCGGCTCTCTTCAGCCACTGGTAAGACAATTTCAAGGCAGACCGTGTACAGACGTTTAGGGCAGATTGGTCTATATGCTCGTAGACCTGTCAGATGCGTTCCACTTACTGCAACTCACTGTCGCCTGCGGTTAGCCTGGAGTAGAGAGCATGCATTGTGGACACCGCAACAGTGGGCTTGTGTGATGTTTTCCGACGAGTCCAGGTTTAGCTTGCAGTCTGATTCTCGCCGGACTTTCATATGGAGAGCTCCAGGTACCCGTTACCACCAAGAAAACATCATTGAACGACACCGTTACGGTGGTGCAGGAGTGCTCGTTTGGGGTGGAATTATTCTGGGTTCCAGAACTGACCTGCATGTTCAAATTGGAACCATGACAAGCCAAATCTATCGGGACGTCATTCTGGAACAACATGTACGTTTGTTTCGGGGCGCCATGGGCGCACAATTTGTGTTTATGGATGACAACGCCCGTCCTCACCGTGCAAACATCGTAAGCGAATGCCTTCAATCGGAGGATATCACCCGTATGGACTGGCCAGCATTCTCACCGGACTTGAATCCAGTAGAGCACGTGTGGGACATGCTTGGCCGACGAGTTGCAGCCCGTCAACCTCCTCCTACATGTCTACCGGAACTTCGGAGAGCATTGCTTTTTGAGTGGTGTAATATCCCCCAAGATCAGATCGATAATTTGATACTCAGCATGCCTAGGCGTTGTACGGACTGTATTGCATCGTCTGGGAGACATCCAATGTATTAACAATCATACCAAACATGTAATATTGGTTTTTTGTAAATAGGTTTTTTTTTTTGTAATTTGCTCCAGGGAGAAATAATCGCTAATTTTTTTAATAATATCAAACATATAGCATCTTTTTTTGCTCTTTACTTTTTGTTTAATAAATAAGCTTTACAAATAAGTCAAATTTGTTTTGCTTCTAACTCTTCCTTTGCCTGATTTTGCATTATCCTTAATTTATGGACATGAGTGTACTTGCGCAAAAAAATATTTCCTTTTTCTTTAAATTTTAAAGAAATTTAAAACGATATTCGGTTTATAAACTGTTGATAAACTGACCTTCTAACTTCGAGAGCGGCTTCGAGCTTTGGTGACAGATATTTTGCGCATGACAGATATTTTGCAGCTGTTTCCCTCTGCGTTGTGACGGAGCCAATTCTGTCGCGGAGAAGTTTTCCTTCTTAACAATATATATTCTTTGCTTCAGGTTTCAGAATAGGTGTTATTTTGGCTAACTTCCAACTAGCAGGAAAGAGCTACCACTGCAGTATAAGGTTAACAATTTTTGTGAAGTAGCGTAAATCTCGACAGGAAATCTCTTAATCATTCTGCTGGAGTCATGGCCTGGGCTCTTAATATTCTTCAGTTTTTTTTTTTTTTACATATAAGCGCAGACTTCCGATGGCATGACTGAGATCGTGTTGTCTGTGTATAGGCTTATTATGTAATTGCTGTGAAAGTCAGAAATTAACTGTGCTGTGACGGGATCATGTATGTTGTTTGTGCGAAACTGAGATTCCAGATAGTGTGCTAAAAGTTCTGCCTTCTCAGTTTCAGTGTAATATATCCTCTGAGGGCGGAATGTTGTTGTGGCATTTTTCATACCTTTCGTGACTTGACTGCTTCACATAGTCTGTTCAAGATTGTCTTGTCTATTTCCAGTTATCTGGAACTGCTCCCTGGCAGCGTTGCGTCTTTTGATCAATTGATATAATTCTTGAGATCTAACAGGTTTTGGTTGTTTGAGCTCCAGCTGGACTTTTTTTATAAGCCTCATGTATTGTGCTGGTAAATTGCTTGACTAAATTATCAATGTCATTCCCTGAGTGTTTCGTTAGTATTGAGTACTGAGTGTTGCTTAGAGCTTTGGCAAGGACTTGCCAGTCAGTTTTAAAGGCTCTTTTGACCACTGATATCCAGAATCATGCGAACCGCCGGATTGTGATCCGAGGACAATTCATCCAAGACAGAAACATCCAGGAGAGCGCTGGTGTTTCTCAGGAGGAAGAAGTCTATGATACCCGTGGAACAAGCAGTATACCGTGTTGGAGTACTTGGAGCTGCTATCTGAAACGGGATCCTATGGGCCAAATTGAATAGAACATTGACAGTTGTGTTAGCGTTATAGCAGTTCCATGCGCGGTGTTTAGCCTTTAAGTCTCCACCTACAGCAATAGGTGTGCCAAGTGTAAGTAAACTATTGAGATCAGACTCAACAACTGCATGTAGTTTCAGTGGTGGTATGTAAGTGGAGACAAAAATATATGCTATACCAGTGTTTGTTATGATTGAGATAGCTGTGGAATTGTTATTTGATGATCGGGAATTCAGCGTTTAACGATTCAGAGCCTTCCTCCTCCTCCTTTGTCTATTTGCAGTGATATGCCTATTAGATATGTACACACAGTTATTAGCAATCAATATTGGAATAGAGAGGCCAACCGTATGCCCTTATAGTGAAAAATAGATCAGGGCTGTGCTCATTTACGAAATCCAGCAGTTCATTAATTTTATGGGACAAAACGTTCGCGTTCCATGTAAGAATGTTAAAATTATTTACAGTACTGTAAATCACTTATTAATTTTTGAACTAAATACACTTTCAAATATATCAAACAATATAAACATTTTGTCAATTGTGTGCTCAGTAGCCTGAAGCTCAGGCATTTCCTCGGTAATTTTCCTAATAATTTTAGCAAACGAAAAACCTTTAAAAATGTCAACGAAGTTCTTAATGAATATAAATATGTCCATAAAACATTTGGACTAGCACTCTTGGATCGTTTTTTAGTATTTTGTTATCAGACGCATTTTTACTATTTACAGACATCTTATCACTAACAGTATCGATTTTACCTTTAACTACACTAGCAAAGCTAACGCCTGGTACAACATCATTAGTTTTAGTAACATTATTATTACTATTATTTGATTTAGATACATTCGAGATATTTTGAACACGATCTTTTTGAGGTTTAGGGAACCGAGGGCACGTACGGTAATTTGAAGTATATTCTGGTTGATTGCAGTCACAACACATTACATTATAAATTTGTTTTAGCTTTACAGTTCTCAATTTTGTTGAGCCCCGTGCACTTAACGCAACGGGGCTTTAGTTTACAATTTTCGGTAGAGTGATGGAAGTGTTGGCAGTTGTGACACTGCACAACACTTCCAGCTGCATTATAAGATACAAAGGTGATATAAAAGCACATAAAGCAAATTATAAATATCATCCACACCTGGTTTATTTTTCAACTGCACTTGAACAGTAGTATAAGCACTGTGGATTTGAGCATGTGCATTTGCGACACTTTTCTAACTTTGTAACCCAGAGTTTCAAGCTCCTCCGGTATTTCATCTTTTGGGCAGTCAATAGGAAGACCCCTAAATACAACTTTAACGGGCTTTTTAACCTTATTAAATAATGATCAATTTTAGTCTAAATATCGGGTAATTTCCCTATGATCGTTCACAGTCTTCGGGAATACTTTTAGAAATTCCCCGGTTATCTTAACAGCAAAATCAGTTTTACGTTTTTAGCAAAGTCCGAAAATTTGATCGCAGGTTTTATCACAACTGATTTAAGGGGGCAGAATTTCAACAACTTCTGGCTCACCCTGTACATCCATTTTGTCATGGTCATTGAGACCATTAAATTTATTACTTACATTAACGTCTGCATTAACAATTTTAGATAATCTGGCCGGGTTACGCGGCTGAATGAAGCCATCTGCATGCGTAATTTCAGTAACAGTAAGGTTTTTTTGGGGGGAGGAGGGCTGCTTGGGCTTAGGCGTAACATTACTTAAATTGCTTACATCATTTTCATTCATTAAATTACTAACATCAACATTAGAACCATTATTACATACATCAACCTTAACATTTTTTAACTTATTAGCCATAATTTTCATTGATACATCAGTAAGAGACATGTTTACACAATCAGTATTAGAAGCACGATAAAACTCACCTTTATAGATCTGCATAAGTCCCTCGGCGATCCCATGTTTTTGGGGGGTAGGATACAGTTTTTAAGTGCTGCTGTTCATGCTCGGTTTTAGCACTCGAAAAACGTTCCTTGAAATCCATTTCCATCGACGTAATCCAGGTTTTCAATCGATCTATTATTTGCAACACACACATATAATCCTCCAAGGAGAGTGAATCTGTATTTATTAAGTCTAGCCAGTTATTTCTTAACAAACTGGTTGCAAATTCATGAATGTCTTCAGGAAGCGCAGCCACGTGCTTCCGAAATGTATCAGCAGCATCCATCTTAACGAGCGAAGATGTTTCATTCCCCTCCATAATGCACGTGGTTCACAAACCGCGTCAACGGTAATATAAAACACAGTAGAAAGTAATTGTACACTATCCGATGTAATCCGCAAGAGAGATGATCGTAGTAACATAATTGCACACAGAATAATTCGAATAGCTCACACAATAATCGAAGCACATTGAAAAAACATATCAGCGATACACACATTCGAACACAGGGTAGCAAAAACACGTCCTATCAGCTTAATGGCTCAGTGTCTAATCACTCGCAAAATCAATAGGATTATTCAAAATCTGCATCAAACGAAGGTTGCTTTTTTGCCTAATTTTAAATCGTTTACTGAAACTGAAACGAAACTGTTTATCGATTTGACTCCTCACTTGGAAACATTTCTCTATCAGTTGCAATTCTTATAACTTATTTTGACTTTATTTGGCTAATTTGTTTTTTATTTGGAGAATTTAGTTTTGAAAAAAATTATTCTAACAGGGTGCACATTAAAAAGTAGTCTTCAAGTCTTCTGTATATGTAATGTTCTTGATAAACTTTTTGGTAATCTGAGTTTCTTTTTCTTTCTGCCAACTGGAACAGGTGCGTTCATAGGCAGGACGATTCTCTCTGCCTTCACGCAGAGCGCGGTAGCATTACAATTGTCACTTTCGTAGCCGGCAACAGAGCATTTTTCACGGCAAGCTCTCGTAATGTGCCCAAACCGTGGACATCGAAAGCAATGCATAGAATTTGTCACATATAGTCGAAAAATGCAACGCAAATAACCAGCCTTTACACTCTTTGGAAGATAAGGGTCTTAAATGTCAAAATAATATGCTTTCCGGAATTTGAGCCTCCTAGCTTCGCAAACATTTTGATATCCAAACTATGTTGCAATTTTCTCCTTAGAGACTGATGCAAGATCTGGCTCAGATATAACATTTAGAAAAGTTTAAAATTAACAACTTTAATTTGTCCCATTGATGCTATCTTTAGTGAATTCGAAGACTGGAAGTTATTAGCAATCTCTATGAGAAGTTCACTGGATCTAAGTCTTTTGATATATTTAAGTTCATCTGCTGCAGATAAAATACATTTATTGATAAGGAAATGTGAATTTTCCTCAGCTCGCCTTCTGAATTCCCATCACTAAAAATCGTGGCAGTGAATCGGTACTTAAATCATTGGCATTTACTTCGGTTTCATGTTTTTTTAATGACATTACAATAATCTGAATTACTAGTTTCCATATTGAAGGAATAAAGATTCGGGTCCGACAGCCCACTCACAATAGAGGTCAACAAGGGAACCCAGATTCCTGTATTAGAGCTAACTGGACTTATACGCAACCTAACGCCCCACAGTCGACTTTCAAAAAAATAGGTACTGACGCAAGGATTAGCGACCAACCGATTGACATTAGGGAGGACTGCTAAGTACCTACCGTTTGGACTGAAGCAGAGGCCAAAGCAGAGTGCTGGAAAATAGTACTTCACCTCTCAACTACCAGGATCCTCCTTTCTAATCCTACGGATCTCCATGTACGGCAAACGCGCAGGCATTTTCTCAGAATGGTAAGCCAGAGACAATAGAGTTATAATAGCACCTCATAGCGATCCCGATCTTCCAAAGAGGAAAGCACGAGGGAGAAAAGGAGCGGATGGTTAAAGCTAAGAGAAGGAAAAAGGGGACGGAGGCTATAGCTCTAGGATTAGAGGATCGTGACACTCGTCTCACCAAGATGATGATCCTCTGAAGGGCTACAGTACCTCGGGATTGTTGGATGGGTAACCACAATCAGTGAGCCCCTGATGGCATCATTTCAAAAGGATTATGGTCTCTGCGTTTACTTGATTTACAGCCCGCAAAATTTTGCTTTTGGAGGTACATGAAAAGGATGGTCTATATGTAAACAATCGGAACATACTGGAGGACCTAAAGAGGAAAATTATCATGACGGTTAAAAATATTCTACATAAAAATAAGTCTATCCTGCTTTTTGAAGATGACATCGGCATCATTTTCTCATCTTCCGCCAATTTAGCCTCAGTCTAAGTATCCGATCGCCTGGATCTCTATTCGTCTGTAACTGAGCTACATTCCCCAAAACAGAAGCTAATCATGATATCCTCAAACTGTTTTGGAGTTATCACATATAGCGTAACTAAGAGAAGATTTTCCGATAAATAGGTTTGTCCGAGCATTACGTTGAACGGTTATTTTCTAGCTGAAACTATTGAGCTCGCCGCTTCACTGAGATAGTGGTTAGTGACTCTGACTGCCGTACCGAAGGGCCTGGGTTCGAATCCCGAAGGCATGGATGTTTGTAAATGTATAGTGTCTGTGCGACATGAGGGCACTCTAAATATGTGGCGAGCCGAAAGTCCTCTCGAGAGGTTGGTGATAGGGGAAGAGGGGTGGTAGACCCTCGGACTCGTCTTCGCGGGGTGCTCCCCATCAAAATTAGGGGCGGAACTGAGAAAACTCGTACTGTCACCTGTATGGTGCTCAAAACTCTTGCCAACGATAGGTGCAATGTTGCGCTCCTTTTCACGATGAATTTCGCGGGCTTATTCTGATGTTTCTGTCAGATAAATAAGATAATTCACAACAACAACTTCTTCTGAGCTCAGAGATTTACTGCGCGTACGTACCCGGGACTCTTTAGTACTGGGGAAAATCCTTCGCCTGCAGCTCTGTTTCGTGTACAGAAAGGACAGAATATACTCCTGCGAGGTCTTAGAGTTAACCAATCAGGTACACTGGAAGCAAAGATTCCAGGAAATACTTCGTTCGAAGCGCATTTGAAGGTATCTAGTAGGTCTGAGAGCGGTTTTAACATCCGACTATTTCTGACAAAACTCGTCTAAAACACGTACATACGAATGACCAGTGGAATATTTTGAAACACTGAAAATTCATTGCACCCAAGAAAATGAGATGTTTGTCTAGCAATACAAACACAGCACTTAATGCAGATGTCATATGGCCTCTAGATGACAAATGGCGTATATATTCATTGCTAAGTACTCCAACAACCACTTGATTATAGACAATACAATTGACTTTCTCTGATGTGGGCAATTTTCGAATAACCCTGCAGAAATACACCAAAATTAAAAATATGTTTGTTGTACTTGTAACGACAGAACATAAAACTTAAATAAAATTAAATATATGCAAAATGTATATAATGATCTTGTAGCATCTATGAAACACAGATGCAGAGCTGGTTTGATTAAGAACAAATGTTTTTCTGAAACCTAGTTTTAAGCACAAGAAGCTGTTGAAATATATTTGGTGAAAATTCCAGCTCTTTTCTGATATCTGCCATTCATTACAAAATCGAGAACTCCTATGGATAGAAATGGCACAATATCGGCAGAAGTAGATTTCCAGCAGGCTACTAATTTGTTAGTTTTAAGCAGTATACAAATACCTCTTAAAATGTTCACAGTTTCCCTTGAACCTTTGGCAATTTTCTAATAAAGTGGTAATGATATGATTTTGAGATTTAGAAACATTACGTAATCTAACATTACCGTACGTACATTTTAAGGCTTTTTCTTTGCTTTTCAGAATATGTGCACTTATATACTGAACTCATATTGAACAAAGCCATATACCAACCTTTTAAGGCGTTTTATCTAGGCTTCCACAGTGTCTGCGCATCCAATGCATTAATCGTAAGTATTAATAAAGTGCCATAAATTTTGAGTTGAATAATTTATTATTACGTAATATAAAAATCTCGAACGCTATAGATTTTATAAAGTAAAAAAATTACACATTTTTAATAAGGCAAATTTTAAATGTACGAACTTCAGTCTTTATGTAGAATTATATTTCCTAGAATTTCATAGTACGTTTTTTCTCAGAAACACGCCTAAATTAGTGGTAAATCATAATATTTTGCAATACGCCATATAAATTTTGATAGTAACTTTTCATATTTTAAACAGATGTTAAGACCAGAAGAAGTGGAAATGTTAGTTTGTGGATGTCCAACTTTAGATATGGATGAGCTACGCAAAGTTACAGTTTATGATGGTTTCCACGAAGAAGAACCAATTATAAAGTAAGTATAATTTTTTGAGCTATATGATAACTTTTGGTCCCAAAACGATTGCCCAATTTGTACCGATCACACATCCAACAGGTTTCAGACTTCTCTCTTAATAGGCGACTTCAGTAAATACGTACACAGAATGGTATTTATCAGCAGAGAATCACAATTTTACTACATTTCAGTCGATTGCTAATTTCAGAAAAATAATAAATTACTACTAAGGGGTTTCATATATTCTATACTCAGTTGTTTTGAATTATTTTGTCACTCGATACTTACAAACCACATTTTCATTTCTAAATCATGGAAGAAAATTCCTGTCCCGAAATGATGAAAAGGCCCGACCAAATTTTATCAACTAGTAGGGTCGGAAAATATGAAAAATTTCATCATTCAATCAGTTTCATCATTTTCCAGTCACATTTTTGGCACTGGGAGGTAAACAAGGAAAATAAATGGTGAATTTTAGATGGGGGAACGTGTACTTTAAATCAGAGCAGATACTAACACTAGTGTTCTATGAGATACTCCGGAGCCACGGCGGTTATAAATAAAAACAAGCAGTATGTAAATAAGCTCATTAAAACGCGACAGTACGATAAGTTAAATTTCCCTAAGCCACTGACACTCTAACTATATGGCAATGTCACAGATTTTCTGGTAAGTATTGGCTGAAAAGAAAAAAAAAAGTGGGAATCACTGCTATGTAGCATTACCAAAAACCCTCGCATAAAGAAATACCCGATATTTAATATACGAAATTTTTATGTATCATTCGACAGAATTTAGATATAACATTTAACCTAATTTAAAGTCTACAATAAACTTGATTTCAGATATAGAGCCGAAATTAGAACTTTTGGAAACAGGCTTGATTAAAACCCCTAAAGAAGTGTAGTTCGTTCTGGATTCGAATCTTGATGGCTGAATGAGTAGGGGGTAAGGGGCCTTCTCCTTGCGTAACATAGTGCACCAGTTTCCTTTTCAGACAGCCTTATATGATGGCATCCGTTTCTAAACAGCTAGTACGCCAGAATTAACTAATTTGAACATAAATTACTTGCAAGCAATTAGAACACTGTGTGAAAATAATAAAACATATTAACTACTTTGCTTCATTTTACTCTATGCATAGCAATATCAGAAAGCAAATATATCAATATTTGATATATTTTATATCTGTTAGTACCATTATCGGGAGTGCTGCAAGGGCCGCCTACGAAAGACATGGTATTTACGGCTCGCTCCAGAGATAGATGCTTTGGAGTAATCGGTAAAATCGTCCTTTTGGATAATAAAGAGATGCCAGTTTCTATCCTCGCCCGGCAGCATCAGCTAAATAAACAAGCACTTCACAGACGTCCCTCTACTGCAAAAGTTGTAATTAAAATATATACCTAAAACCCACACAAAGGGACCAATTATAGATAGCGCTACAAGATAGCCAAACGCCTCAAAACAGTCAGCAGTGGACACACCTAAACAAACGGCATGATGCCGCACATTTTAAGTCTTTTCCCATATGTATAATGAACAAAAACTTAGTTGATGTCATTGATTGCAGATTCATGAAATCACACTATTAATCATTTCTCACTTATTATACAATTTATTTTACCTAGATTTTTTTTTAATTGTTTAAATGTACTCGGTTTCATGATAGCTTACGAAAGCTTGTTTCAGTAACTACTTTTTGATTAGCATGCATAAAGGGTAGTTTTATATAATTTAACTACAACACGTTTTATAATTAGACAGCCATTAAAAATTTTAATGCTATCAAAGTTTACCACAGGTAAATAAAGAATATATTAGCACTTAATAATTAATATAATGTAACCTACTTTATAACTATATCTACTTGTTTTAAAGAGAATTCTGGGAAATCCTCAAAAGTTACAGCTCAGATCTTCAGAAGCAATTCTTAAGGTTTACTACTGGAAGTGACAGAATACCGGTTGGAGGAATGGGTGAAATGGCTTTCAAAATATCAGCTCTAAACCATAATACGGACATGTAAGTGAAATGTCTCCATAACATAATCGGATAGATATTTAATTACATTGTTTATAGATTTATTTTACGAAAACAAATTCCTTTAATTTAAATACTCATTACTTTTTTTTTTTTTCAGGTTACCTATTTCACATACATGTTTCAATCAGCTAGTATTACCCAGGTATAAAAATCGAGATATTCTTCGAGAAAAACTTACTATAGCCATTTCAAATGCAGAAGGATTTGGACTTGAGTAAATTGCGCTTCTTATCTCACTTTAATGTCATTCACTCCCTTAAAAAGGAAGTTGCCTTGTTACTGTGATTTCATACTGTTGTTTTCATAAATTGTACAAAACAGTATTTTTATGACATTATTTGTTAATATTTGAAATTAAATCTTCAAATATCCCTGTTAATAATTTTAAGCAAAGCAATATAAATTTGTAGAAAATTCGTAACTCTCATGAAAGAACAAAGAAACTATTTCATGAGAATGCCAAATAAAGAATTTCTAAGAGAAGAGAGGACTGTAATAATGACACAAGATTTAAAATATTGCCTTTTTTTTTAATACTATACCACGAAAGATTTTCAGTATTATACTTTGAAGTTATCTCAATAAATTTTCAAAGCCAGTCTAATAATTAAAACTTTTTTAAGTATGAATAAGAAAGCTTAGCAATATTGTGATGATTATCTGTATACTTTAACATATTTATTCTCTTATTTTATATTTAAAGCGCTCAGGATGAAATGGAACTTTCTACTTGTTCATTAGTAACATGTATTTCTTATTTCGAAATAAAGAAGAGTTTATAATGGAACTTATGATCAATTGGCGAAGAAAATTGTGGGAACAGACAATAAATAAGAATGTACTACACAAATTGAGTAACCTATAGACAGAATTGCATTTGAGAAATATTCTCACTCTTTGCAGAAGAGAGCTTCTCAAAAGAAACAGTCGATATATGTCTGGATTTATAATTTTGAGCTTATTTCTATATGTTACAAATAACGGTAAAAATACGCTTTTAAAAAACACCCCCCAAAAAAATCAGTTTCTATTTGTTTGGATTGCAAAGTGATTTGATTACTTTAGATTGTTACAAACCTTAAATTCCAAGATATCTAATCTCTCTTTCCCAAACTACATAATGTAAATGCATACTGAATTCAATGAATAACTCAATTCTTAAATATCTTTAAACTTTTTTACCCCTTCTCCTAAATACCTGTTTACTTAGGAAACTTATTTGAATGCCTAGAAGAATGTTTTTATATCATTTAAACTTTTCCCTCTTTAAATCCCGGGGAAAAAATGCATAAAAGTTTCTAATTACCGAACAAAATAAATGAGAAAATTGCTTAAATTTCATGTAAAGCCTTTTTAGTATGTAACATAAAATGAAAGTTTTAAATGAGAATTAATGGCATTATCAAGAAAAACTGTGAGAACTGAGAGAGACAGAACTGGAAATCAACTATGAAAATAAATTTATCAAAAATAAAATAAGGTACTTAAAACGAAACAATAATTTCAAACATTTAGATAATAAATAAAATTAAGTCTATTAATTAGTTTAACAATTAATAAAATGAAGTATTAATCAACCTTTTGAAGGTCATCAAGGAGCTCAGCTCACATTCCAGTTATGCACTGCAATGGGCATCAACGAAAACATTGGCATTACAGATTTACGACTGACAGGTTAGGTTATTCAATTAGGGCAAAGCACACGAGGGCTATTTGCCTAAAGGGAGGGATGCCTTCGTGGAGGACTTTCTAAGGGAAAATGGCTCGTATACACGTTACACATGGGGAAAACCACAAAAACGCCCATGCAGCCAGCCCGTTCGCGGGATTCGAACCTCGGACCGAACTACCAGTGTTCAGCGTCTTTACCGCTCTGCCGCTGGTGGGCCCACGACTGACAGATATCGCGCGTATTTCGGAAGAAAAAATTGCTTAACCTCACAACCGCCGGAGGAATAAATTTGAAATAAAATTCCAATCAAAATGATTTACTTTGACTGAATTTAAGGACTAGAAAATTTTTATATATCACAACTTATGTAGCACATTTTAAAATATGCAGTTTTTGAAGCAGCATTTTAAAAAGTTACCAAAATTTGAAACAATACATTTTTAAAATTATCGCTATATACAGTATCTATCCAAGCAGTTTCAATATACATAGTTGATAAATATCTTTAAAATTTGGAACTCTGTTATTTAAACTCAGAGTTTTGTATTTTTAAGAAATATCTAATGAATTAAAAAGGAATAACTAATTAGAAGAAATGAAGTTTTGTTTTGATTCTAAAATGTTATCTTAGTTTTGTTAGCTTCATTTCTAAACTTTCTACTTTTAAACTACAAAGGAAACACTGAATTTAAATTCTGAATAAAGACTTAAATTTACTAATCTTCTTATGCAAGTAAAAGAATACTAAAAGCATGAATTTCAACATTCAAAAACACAAAACGAAAAAAATTCAAGTTAATTATATTTATTGAGATATAAGGTCTTTTCTTGCAAACTACATTTTCTCAATAGTTCCAGGCATTACAATTATACTACTGTATGGAGGAATGAAAATCAGATTGATTTATGACAATAATTTTGAGTACTTGAGTTAATTCTGTTTCCCAGGCCCTAAAGGTATACCCCAACATTATCCATAAGAAATATTATATTTATTACGTAAGTCTTGTCAAAGGTTGCTTATGATTTTCCTTGTTTTGAGTTTTAATTTATACAACGTTTTCGCATAAATTAAAAAAATTATTACACTAAAATATGATAAATTACAACAGCATAACTGACTAACTCTGCACACATAAAATAAATAAATAAATAAAACGACATTTAAAAATAAGTGTAAATGATAATCAATGAGAAAATAATCGAATGGCATTGATTTATTTGTTAACATGCTTATGCGTAAATCGAAGACTGTATGTATGGACTGAAGAATGCATGTGACCAAAGTCTTGGTTACAGCACAGAAAACCGTGCTGTAGCCAAGACTGTAGTGGAGCTGCAATCACTAAATATAAAGTACATGGTGTTAGTAGCTTTAAATACATACATATATATATATAATATATATATATACACACAAACAAATGGATGTGTCTATACAATTCAAAACACTGCAAAGAGAAAATGATCTATCAAAAGTGAGACAGCAGAAGATGTAAGGAAACATGTTTTTCAAAGCATGTCCAATATCTGAAAGACCTGGGTCAAAAGGGTGAAACTGAACTTTACATAGAATTGAAACACACTATATTCAGTACGAATGACATTTTAAAATGACAGAATTTCAGATATGCATAGCGTAATGTATTTGCCTTTACTGTAGCCCTATCTAAATAGAAATTTAGATTAAAATGCTTCCCATACCAATGCAGTTATTATTTGTAATTTTAAGGAGTTTCCATTCCTAAACAGCTACTCTTTATGCTACACTGGTGTGCAAAAATTAAGGACGAAGTCGAAAAATTAGCATATCAGCTGAACGAAGAGGCAGAGCGGACAGAAAGACCAATCAGGAGATTAAGTAAGGTGATGTACGGTAGCACATGCGCAGATATACAGGAAGACGTAATAAGGGAGTGTCTGAGTAGTATAAAGCATGTTGTCGGTGTAAGATCAGTATTTCTGACAAAGAGATTGCACGCCGTATAGCAGTTAAAATCACCCCGAGTTGCTGCCTCAGCGAGAAATGGCAAATAATCAATCTGTTAGACGACATCTGGATGCTTTTACCCGAGGTCGAATCATTGGGAAGCTGGAGGAAGGCCGCAGTGTGACAAGTGTGGCTGCAGAGTTCGGAATTGCTCACAGCATCGTTTCACGACTTTGGAGACAATTTCAAACTACAGGAACAGCTATCCGGGGGTTTAGTAGTGGTCGTCCACGAGGAACCACACCCGCAGATGACCGGTATATTGCCTTACAGGCCAGAAGAAACAGGCGGCAGACAGCGGGAGAAATCGCTAGACACACGACACAGGCGACTGGACGACCGATATCGCGTTTTACAGTGGCCAGAAGACTGAACGGTGGTGGTCTGTTTGCACGACGCCCTGTACGGTGTGTACCTCTAACGCCTGCCCATCGGAGAAGGCGTTCTCTGTGGTGCCGGGAACACCGGAATTGGAGAGACAATGAATGGGGACGAGTACTCTTTACAGATGAGAGCAGATTTAGTCTGAGTTGCGATTCTAGACACATACACATCTGGACAGAGCGGGGAACACGCAATAACCCCTTCAACATCATCAAAAGGGACTGTTTTGGAGGTCGCGGAGTTCTCGTTCGAGCAGACATAATGCTTGGTAGCCGGACCGACCTTCATATCTCCCAAGGAGGTTCGTCACCTGGGACTGCTATTGTAACGAGGTTCTTCTTCCTTACATGCGTCTTTTCACAAGGGCTATGGGTCCTCAGTTCCTCTTCATGGACGACAACGCTCCACCTCATCGCACAGTTACTGTCGAAGAGCTGTTGGAGAGTGAAGATATTGAACACATGGATTGGTCGGCAAGGTCTCTGGATCTAAATCCCGTCAAGCATGTACGGAACTTACTAGGGAGACCCGTGGCAGCACGTAACTTATCGCCAGTAACGATTCCGAAACTGCGATTGGTGCTACAAGAGGAACGAGCAGCAGTGTCTCAACAGCTCATTAACAACCACATATCCAGCATGCACAAATGATGTGAAACCTGCCTAGCAGTCAGGGGAGATCATATCCCCTATTAAAGACCGGATGTTTCTTGCTCGACATCCATCACAGGGATGTTTCGGCCTTCAGTCGCATTGCGCTCCATGCTACTTTTTCAATAAAGCTTCTTTTTATCCCTCTGATTTCTCTTTTAGTAAGTGTTGCTTACATTACTCATGTCCTTACGTATTGGGGATCTTACGGTATTAAATGTGTTGATTTGGAAAGCTTTTGTACAAAGTTACATTGAAAAAACCGTCTCGTCCTTTATTTTTGCACACCAGTGTATAATCTTTTAAACAGGATAAAATATTTTTGAATGTAAAATTAGTTTTTAAAAAGTATGCTTTGCATGTTTTATCCCAGAATTTCATAACTATTACACTCATAAATACAGGTTTACACTCAAACAAGAGAATGAAATTCCCCGACATTACCAAGGCCTGTTTTCAGAAAATTCCAGTGTGCATAATGTAGTACTTTGGCTGTGCTGAGAGTAATTTAATAATGCTACCACTTGAAAACACAAAATTTTGCCAATTACGTATGACTTTCATAAAGAAAACTAATATTATTATAACTATAATAGCAGCAATTCTCCTCAATAATTTCCAAATTAAATTTTTGCTAAAAGGAAACTTGCTACATAATATTTCCATACTAAACCAACATTCATTTCAGGAATTAAATATATCACAAAATTAGTCAAGTCGAAATAAATTCCCTTTTTTAATTACATCAGAAGAGTATATAATACAGAAGTGATTGCTAGTGCATCTGTAATATCTGAAGTCACTGATATTCAAATGCATTCACAATAAAATGTTGGCACAAATATAATTAGTTAAAAGTATAATTTAAAACTTACTTTTACAAGCATAGAAACATACATTTACAGACTAAATTAAATACTTAAAATACATTCCGTCTAAGTCAGAAATGAAATTCAAGTTCGTATAATTCAATCTACAAACTTTCAAACACCTGCATTTTCCCACCGGATTATGATAAAATTATGGCACGAATGGTCAGCTTTATTGTTTTAAAAAGCATAACAAATAAATTCTCAAATGGAAGCTATGAAGGCATGGAAATTTAAACCGCCAAAACTGCTTTCTGCTGTCGCTATGTGCTTCTTTCAAGTGTCTTCTTTGGCGATGGCAGAAACTCTCTCTTCGGAAACTCTTTCTTCGATTTCTCCAACCCTCTTTTCAACTGTGTCTATTCTGACTTCCATAGCCTCGAATTTGTTTTCTATTATGGTAGTAATTTCTCTTGACGAGCTCCCATTTCTTCTTTAACGGCTTTTTCCATCTTTTCTTGGGCCGGCCGTTTTTATCTCTTCTTAGGCTACTTTCATCTCTTCTTTAACGCATTCTTGTCTTGCATCTCTTTTTTAACGGATTCATGACTTGCTTTTATCTCTTCTTTGACGGAGTTAACGGCCCCTTCAATCTTTTCTTGGAATGCAGAAAAAGCAGACAACAACTGTTTTAGTTTCTCCTCCATCGTTCTTGTCACCGGCATTCAGTTCCACTTCTGACACCGAAATTGCTGCCTACATATGGGTTTGTAATGCACACAGGTCCTATGATAGGTTGATAAAAGCATTCCATAGAAATACTTGTACAGTACTAAGTATCACAGAGTACAATCAGTAGTTACACTTCAAAGTACTAAACGTTTAAACACAATGCAAGCAAAGCGCATCTAAAAGGGAAAGCTTCCAATACTCCGAAGTCGCTCTGAATTAACAGCATCTAAAATCAATTACAATTATTCACTTGCAATACCTATTACGGTGACACAGGCACCAGACCAAAATATCGCTAGTTTGGCGACTTCTCGCCAAATTCGGCGACAAAAATTAGTCGTCAAAACCGCTGTCAGCTTGGCGATATGTCGTCAAATTAGCGAAACAGGCATTTACACTATGTTAAATAGACTTCCCCTGTATTCTTACTTTTCCAGCAAGCTTAGTTCCTTTACATTTTCACGGTATATACACAAACGAAATGCAACAATTTTACATATAACTTCACTAATACTAACTACCTATGTACAAAATTTGTAACAGTATAATTCAAACAGCATCAATAGACTTATTTTAACTTTAAAAATGAATTATGTGAATTCTTTTCATTTTAACAAGCAAATACGACAGTAATGAGGAAACATACCCTTAAAAATGTTATTTAATAATGTGTAAAAGATTAGAAAATTTCACTTACTAGATTTTTGAATTGGAGATGATAACATAAAAATATGCACTCTAAACCAAGAGACAGAACTTTTTTCGTTCAGCATGCACTGTACCACAGAGAAAGATTTCTTGTACTCTTCAAAAACACGAAAAGTCACATTCTGGATTCTGCAGGTTACTGGAAACCAAAATTTGGTTAGTTGATTATGGGTAAGCACTGTAGGTCTATCTGCCTAAGGGAAAGGATTCTCTCGTAGAGAACTTTCTAAGGGAAACTGGCTTGTGTACAAGTTACACATGATCAAAACCACAAAAATGCCCATGCAGCCATCCCACTCGCATAGAATCAAATACAGGTCAGAGCTACCAGTGTTCAGCTATTTTACCGCTCGGCCCTAGAAACCAATAACAGAAACTTGCTTTGCCTTTCTGAAAGACAATCTGATTGGCACTGCAAAAACTGATTCTGTGAGTTGCCCAAATGGCGCTCACGCGATACAGAATTCGGCAAGAAAGTGATCCACTTCCAACGTTGGTGCAAAAATCCCTTTTTTGCGTATCGTTGAGCTCACTGATTATTGCAGATTTTGGCTAAAATACTTAAATTCCTTGACTTTTTCGGTCAGTTTTCGATTTCCATGAATTTTTCCCGGTTTTCCAGTTTTAGCTTGGCAACCCTCTGTAAATACATTTCATACGAGAAGCCCCACACCTCCGAGCCCTGCATTGAGAAAATCTATACCTTATATCAAGATTCTTCTGTGAAAATGCAGTTTATCATATTACAGAATTTTTATGGAAATCATCAGTTCGTCAAGAGTGAATTTAAAAAGCATTTCATGTTCATAGGAAGCACACATATCACGTGTGTGATCAACGTAAACAGTTTGTTACAGAAATTAAGAAAATAAAAAACGATTTATACAACACTTTTTTTAATTTGGTAAAAGTTGAAAAAGCCTGATATACACTGGTTATCATAAATTAAGGAAAAATTACAAAAATCACGATTACTGAAAAAGTTACATGTAGAATTTTATGAAACTTACCCACAATATACAACACATAGTAAGGTATCAAATAACATAAAAAGAAATTACCAGACAATTATGGTCGCATAGAAATTAGTACATATATAAAATGAACAAATCGAAGGTGTCAGTTTGCTAGAGAAAAGGTACCTTCAATATGGAATATGGTTGCCTCTAGAAGCAATACAGCACATACAGCGATGTGTGATGCTTTCAATTATGCAATCTATCAGTTCCATAGGAAGCCATTGCTCTTGCAAAGCAGTTGCAACCACAGCAAGGGTCTGAGGGGGCAGACTGAGAGCAGCTAGACATCTCCCTAAACATGCTCGATAGGCTTCAAGTCCTGGGATCGAGCTGGCCACTCCATGCATATTATTGTTTCCTGTTGAAGATAATTATCTACGATGTGAGCCTTGTGTGGTCTTGCGTTGTCGTTCTGTAACAGGAAAGCATCACATATTGCCACGGCATATGGGCGCACATAAGCATCGAGGATGTCATCTCTATAAACCTCAGCATTCACGGTTTCCCTTAGAAAGACACGGAGGTCTGTGAATCCACCCCAAATACAGACACTGCCTCTTCTGTATGCATATCTTTCACGGATGTTTGACGGATGATAACAGCCAGTTCCAGGTTCTCTCCATGTCAAATAACGCCTACTATCGCTTTCTAGACTAAACCGGGACTCATCCGTAAAGAGAACAGACCACCATTGATCAGGCTTCCAGTGGACATGTTGTGCCCACTGCAAACTGTTCCTCCTATGGCGTGACATGAGCGGCATGCAAATGGCTGCTCGCCTCACATACAGACCACCTTCGTGAAGTCTTCTATGCACAGTTGATGTTGACATCAACCTTTCGGTAGCTGCAGCAAGGGAGGACCTAAGAAGGGTCACAGTAGAGGTTCTATTCCTGCATGCACCATAATGTCAAATATCGGTCATTTTTGCTCATTGTAGCAGTTGGCCGTACTTGGCTGAACCTCCTAGATACCGAATCTGTGGTTTGAAATTCCCTCCAAAGTCTATGAACCACAGAAGGACTCACATTGTGCCATCTGGCCACTTCTGTTTGACTTTGTCCTGCCAGTCTCCCAATGGCTCTTCATCGTAGTTCAGCGGGCAGATTATACCTGGAGGTCATTATTACGAATTGGCTATCTCAGATTTCTGATGTCACTATCACAGTGAAATATGTGGATTTGCTCTCAAACTGGAGTTTTATGCTCCTCACAGATGACATATTCCGAGTGCAGTGCCACTAATTTGCATATTGCAGTTTTACTCAGCTACTGTTACTTGGCAACATACTCAAATTCTACATTGTTTGGCTTATTTTTGAGGGAGTTATTACTATTTTTGTGATTTTTCCTTAATTGAAGATAACCAGTATAACATAAGATCTGATGTAGAAAAATCATAGCAGAATGCTAATTTAGACATTTTTGTAACACACAAATTTACAGAAAATCACATTTTCCAAATAGCCACCTGTGACGCATATTGCAGGAGGATTATCTGTCATGACAAAATAAACATATACTTGGAATTTTTTTTAAAAAAGGGATGCCCCCAGGCCAGTTTTAAATAAACAAAAAAGTACAGTAGAATGCAAGTTGTCTAAAGAGGAATTACAAAGGGGGAGGCTATTTATTAAGCAGAAAGTCGTATATAAGAGTGCTGAACAGACAGGTACCTAGATTAACACTTCAGGGGAGGGGACTCATGGCATATTAATTTACGTTTTCTCTAACATCCCCACTACAATTTTGCTTCTCTCACAGCATATCCACTAAGAACCATTGAATTAGATGAATGTTTCAGATTTATTATTAAATTTTTTGTTCCCTGTTTTTAATTCAAAAAGCATAGCTCAAGAACTGTTGAGTTAAAAATCAAGAATGTAATATATTTTAACACATCTTTCAATAAGCAATTGTTCAATATTTAGAATTATTTCTTACCAACAAACAATAAACTGTAATATATTTGGATATACTGTTAATGAGCATGTAATGAGATCCAAAATGCATACATAAGGAGATTTCAGCAAAAGTAAAATAGTGCTGCTCTGTTACAAGTACATAAATATATATTTATGAAATTATGCATAATTAATGTGCACAAATAAAGCTTAAATATTAAATTAATTTGCAATGAAGTATGTACAAATTGTAATGTGTATATTAAGTAAAATGATGTGCCCAATTTTCCGGTTTTCACTGATCAAGTTTCAATCAGCTGAATTTTCTCTTTCACATACTAGTCAACAGAAATTATATTTTGTTTCCTACTTTTCAACACACTGGTTCTTGCATTATACATATAGTTCTTGCATGTACATATAGTTCTTGCATGTACATATAGTTCTGTTTTAATTGCATTTTCAAATACAGCATTCTACACAAAAATTTAATTTTCAATCCTGACCAGAAACTACAAGAAAAAATATGAAATGGATATGATAGTGATTTGAAGACCCAGAAGAAAAACCATTTATGTCCATCGACAAGAATTTTGAGAAAAATAGAATTTTTAGTTTGGATCTTCAGTGACACAGAAAATTGTGTCATGAAATTGTACAAAAATTAATAAAAATTTTATATATATAAAAATATTATAAATTTATATATACACACACATAAAATAGGACAGAAAATTTTCAATTTTTTTTCAAAGCTGACTAAATTACTTTTCCACAGTTTCTTCTATTAATCTTAGGAACACAAAGCTTCTTTGCTTCATTAATTGGCTTTTTCTCAAATGAAGTTCTTTTTCAGTCATTTTATTTTTTAAGTCTTGAATCAGTTTTGCTTTTCTTGTTCTTCAGTAGGTTTTTCTGATCTTTTAATAAGCATATCAATCTGTTTTTAATACACAACAAGATTACAAGTGTTATTTCTTGGGCAACCAAATCTAATGTTGAACTTAGAATTAAAAATATTTCTGAATTTAGCATACAACACTGGATTGTTCATTTTGTAAGTCATGCAATTTTGTGATGCTTAAAATTTTTCCGCAGGTATACTTTTTTTAAGCAACAATGAAGGTGAGGTTTGGTTTGGTTTGGTTAATGTGATTATAGCAAAGCCTCAAGGGCTATCTGCCTAAAGGGAGGGATGCCTTCATGGAGGACTTTCTACGAGAAACTATGTTACACATGGGAGAAATCACGAAAATGCCTATGCAGCCAGGCTGTTCATAGGACCTCGGACCGAACAGTGTTCAGCGACTTTACCGCTTGGCCGCTGGTGGGACATAAGGAATAATGAGACTTTCTTCCCTTGAGGAAGCTGACAAATTTGATTATTTTAGAAATAATTTTCTCAAGAATAGTATGTTTTTGGTTTGTTAGTTTTCCTCTGCAGTCTGTTATGTTTTTATCAACAACTAAAGTTTCCTTTTTTTTTTAACCAATTTCTTGTAATGCCATAGAACGAAGAAAAGGCATTTATAGAAGCTTGCACGTCATTACAACCCTGCTCTTGGAAACAACATTCTGGATAAAAGCAAGATGCATTGCATGAATACCCCTCATAACTCAAACGTGAATGATGGCACATCACAAGAACAACAGTACATTATAAGATCAGAGAGATTCAGTGTTTGGGCATTATAATTCCCAAGCTCACTAAAAGCTTCGAAAATTTTGTTTTTCACTATCAAAAATCAAAGAAAAACATTTAAAAAATTTGCACTTATAGTTAGGTCCTAACTCATATATAGTCGCACTTAAAACTTTCACAAGATTGCATGTTCTCTGTTTTCTTTTTGTTGTCAGAAAACTCAGCCACTGAATCAGCCTAAAGTGAAATCTTCCCTATCTATGCTCACAAGAACTGATGGATAAAAACCAAAAGGTTGTTATTACAAGAATGAGCCTGACTAAGTTCTGATGAAGGAAGTTAGGACTAAATGCTTCTTCCCTCTTGGAGTGAGTTTTCCCACAGTATGAAAAATCTTTCCACAATTACCGTTATGAATACTTTCACCCCTGAAATGATTAATAATGTTAAAGCTATTCCTATTGTCTACTAGATGGCATGTAATTAATTTTTCTTTACCATCAGTCCCCCCCCCAAATGGACATAAATGGGTTTTAACCCTAAGTCTTCATACGTTTTTGTTGAAGTTCTTTGGAAAGCAGAAGTTTAAAAAAAAGAGAAAAAACGCCTAGAAATTGAGCTTCTATTAGCTTCTCTGCATGCATATAGGCAATGATTGCAGTGATTAATGCTTTCACCGAAAAATATTCAGATATACAAAATACAGCCTGAAAGTGCTAAGTTTTCAGGTCTGTTGTCATTCTTTTCTAAATATGAGAAAGCATTTGATATACGTATCGATCTCATGTCAGTAAACATCCAAAATTTAATGGCAAATTTATCACGCTTACTAAGTACTGTAAAAATAGGTTTCCATCTCATTTTGAATGGAAATTACTGTTCATCAACCATCATATTTCCCTTTGGTTTGTAACAAGAAATTGTTTCAATTCATCTGTCCCAAACAAAGGCTATATATACAAAATTGACCCTTTGTAATCTCTTAAGACCTCATAAGACTTTTTATCAAATCTCAAATGGCTCATTATTTCTTTGAATCTATCCCTTAGCCTTTTATAATGATAAAGAAAAACAGAAGTCCCCAGACACTGTTCCATAAAGATTCCATTTGCACAGTAAGGTACAAACAAAAGAGCAAAACAGACACTGAGCTCATCTAGTGGCAATGATCGACTGTCGTTTGAAAGATGCTAGGAAGGTATGTCTCACGCATTTTTCCCTCTTCTAATTTCCTCATCTATGAATAATTATTGTAAGGGATTTATAGATCTTTCATTTTGCACATTTCGCTTTGCATAAGTATCATTCCACCAGATTCTGATAACGTATTTTGAGGCTGATTATCTCTTCATAGGTCCATACCCTGTCATCTCTTCCAATTTCTTCATTCTCATTTCATTCATTCATTAAAGGAAGTGCAACAGAAGTATTCAGTGATGTCAGTTTCTTTCTGGTTGTATTTTTCATTATGTTCTGCGAGCAGATTTGCATGTATAGTTTTTGAAAGCTTTCATAATAAAACCGAACCTTGTTTTCTCATCGAGTTCAGAATCACAAACAGATATTTAAAGTTCCTATGGAACAAAATCTTCATCTTCCTTGAATACTCCTTTCACCCTCCCAATTTTCATCTAATTCACACTAAAACTGGGCAATTTTTTCATTCTTAAGGTCTCTATAATCAGAAGAACAACTCACAAATCTTTTAAATATGGAGTTGAAAAAACTAACCATACAACAAAAGATCAAGATAATTACATAACAGAAGTACTACATTATCTGTTCAAAAACAATTTAAATTATGATAATCATGAACAAAAAAGAATTAATTACAATAAACTGCACTGCATTTAAGAATTTTGTCAAAACTACAAAACAAAAACTTTTATTTCATAAAGTTTAAGAACACTATAATTTCATTTACATATCACCAACAATTGACAAAGAATGGATCTCAGAAAGTCTTTGATTTTGTAATTCCATCAGTTCCATGTCAGAGAAAGTAAAACTGTTCAAACTAGGAATTGTATCTTTGAACAAATTGGCAGAGTTTCCACTGTGTTCCACCTAAAGCATTCAGAGAATTAATAACATAAAAATAGCATGGGTTTCAAAAATAAATAGACAACATATAATGATCAACATGCAAATGAATCAACCGTGTAAAATACACTTGTATCCATAATTATCTTTACATATACTATTTCATTGAGAAACCAATCCATTTATTTTGTCATCGAATATGTAAAAGATAAAAGAAATACACATAATGGCATGGCATTAATAACAGATCAGCAAGCTTACATAAAGAAGTCCAGGTAATTTCAACAGTTGACCTTTTGATTTCGGTCTTTATCAAGTCAAAATAGTGTTTACTGAACTAAAAGTTTTTAATTCATCAAATTAATGCTTAGAATAATTTCATAAATGGAGAGCTGTAAGCATATATAAGCAAGGCAGACAACTATAGAAATGCAAAAGTAGCCGAATGTTTCAGGAACGTCAAACGTGTAACAAAAATATCTCCTCTGAATATGTCTGAAAAATAGCTCCTCTGCCCCCTGGAAATAATGTCTTTGTTCCCAGAATCAGGGGGGGCAGGGAAAAAAGCTAATGCTAAAATGCTGGGACAGGATCACACAAGAAAAATGTCTGCTTCTTTAGATCAGTTTCTATCCACAATTGCCTACTGCAACAGGACCTTGACAGCCTGGCAGCTGAGTTTAGAACTAGTAATTGCACACAGAAAGCTAAATAAAAAAAGGCTTTTCTATAGCAAAGGTTTGAGCTTAACTAACTACAAAATAAAAAAAATCTCCTCCCTGAACTACGGTACAGAAGAAAAAAATTATTCAGGTTCAAGTAACAAGCAAACCTATTCTAGTTAAAAGGAGTTCAAATTATTAAAAGTATTCGGGGAAACCGTTTCTGTTTAAATTTTCAGTTTCTGCTTAAATTTATGACAGTTTATTGCATATGATTTCATGATTACAGAAAAACATTTTATACAATATTGCAAAAGATTATATAAAACCAAGAAAATCAATGCATTAAAACTATTAGTAAATTTATGTCTTGTAGGGGAAGAAGATAAAAAGACAAATACTAGTTCTCAAGAAATTAGAATAAACAAATCAATAAATTTTAACAGCTAATTACCTGAGCTTTTATGAGTGCTTCTAAGCATGGCTGAAAATATTCTATCCGACCTTCATATAACAGAGGCAATTCTGACTTCAAAACCCTATCCTGGCCTCGAAAGTCCTCCTCCAAATTTGCTAAATTCTGTCGAGCCTATCAAATTTCAAATTTTATTTTTATGATGAAAAGACATGGGGGGGGAATGCAAATAAAAAAAGTTAAGTTCACTATTAACATTTTCAAGTAGTTAAATAGTATTCCAACATAACTAATATAATTTATGACTTTTCTGGTTACATATTCCCAAATTACATGTGGGGAAAATGCTCAGTCATAAAACTTAAATCTAAATTATTTATAAATGTATAAGAGATCATCAAATTTCATTACTCACTGCTTCAAGTTTAACTATATTGGCACCAGTCTTTTCTTTTTCCTCGAGCTTTTGAACTTTTTGATTAGCTTTGACACAGTCCTGAAAAATATGCATTAATTATATATTCGAAAGAATGCAGCATAATTTCATGCAAAAAAAATCTTTTTAAACTATTTCTTAAATTAACTGGCAATCTAAATAGTAGCAAATGCAATATGATTAGTTTTTAAGAATTTTACCATTAATTTTTCTGCACTTATACTGATGTCCAATATCAGGTAATTCAATATCTGTGATTTATTTACAATAAATAGAAAAAAATTTGGGTTTTAAAATGCATACCATAATTGAGAATGTGCTATAAAGTTAAATACAGCACCTCAAAACCTTTCAATACTAACTCCTAACAGTAATCCCAATCACAAGCACCTGGATGCACACTTTGGATCAAAGAACCCAAATATAAAGAAGATGAAAATTGTCTTTGTCATAGATGACATATATTTTCGGATTACAGATTATCCTTAAATGCTTCTCTTAATTAAACCCTTATTGCATACTTTTCTTAAATTAAACCGTTATTGAATAAGAGTAAACATGTTGCCAAGTATCATAACTTTCCTTGTCAGAGACGGTATTTGAATCTTTTGTCCTTGTTTTTGTATGTCACGTGCTAAGAAAAGAATGATTTTTAATTACGTCATTTTTTGAAACAGCAGACAATACTGTACAGTACAAGCAGATTCCCTTACTTTCATGCATATGCGAGAGCAAAAGTGAAAGAACAATATTCAGCATACTTTTGCATTAGTAAAGCATGCAACATTAACGCTATATATATAGTGTATTTTACTCCTACTTCATTTAACATTTATTATGTTTTATTTGGCATAATTTTGGCATAGAATGCTTTTATTTCCTAGTTTGACATAGATAATAGACTGCATTTTATGTATGTCATGTGAATGCTCTCACGAGCAGTTCAACAGTTGCGTAAATGTAATTTTCCCAAAAGTTATTTTTCACGATTTAGCAACACCATATTTTCGTTTACGTGCAGAATAATAAAAACAAAAGGTAAAAATGTGCCACTTTTACGCACTGAGGTGGACTGCCTGCTTCATTTGATTATTTTACATGGATTGCCTGTTTTAATTTGATTATTTCAGATGGACTGCCTACTTCATTCAATTGCAAATTCTTTTTTTACATATACTTAATGGAGAAGCAACTGAATGATTGAAATTCAGGTACAGTCTCGCAACATGGTGACTACCCGATATGATTTCAAAGGTATATATTTTTTAATTATGCATTATTCTAAAAATGAAATTACTTGTTAAATAATGCTCATGTTATAAGAGCTAATTTTATAAAAAGTTTTACGAGATTGAATGACTTATTAAAAGCCGATAATGTTAAAGAAGAAAGCATAATATCTAATTTTGCCAATTTACATAGAATTTATTCTCAGTTAACTGAAATAGAACACGAAATAATGTCCTTATTATTAGAAGATAAAGATGATGTAAAACATCAAAATGAGTACATGATAATACAAGAATATATGGATAATTTTGCAAAAACAGAATTAAACGTAGAAATGTATCTAAACAGAATTTTCACAGCTAATGAAAGTTACCAAAGATTGAACCGTTGAAATTCCATGGGGAATTAAATGATTGGCTTGACTTTTGAAGCCAATTCAAAGGAATAAGTAAGGATGAAAATATTGCAAAAGAAGATAAGTTTCAGAACTTAATTCAGTGTATGTCTGAAGGCTCTACAACTCGCAATATTATAGACAGGATGTGTGAAAATTATGACCACGGACGTGTGAAAATTATGATAAAGATCTTGAGAGTTTAAAATCAAGATTTGGCAAGCATGAATTACTAACTGAATTCCATACATGCGAACTCTTAATCCTTGTTGTAAAAAATGTTACTGAAGATAAACAGAAGTTGGACATGTCAAAATTATATAACAAATTAGAATTGTATCTAAGTGCCATTTGTTTGACATCTGATACATATTCAGCTATACTTTTTCCTCTTGTAGAATCAGATATTCCAAAAGGACATTTTCAGAGTTTGGTTCAGAAACCCTGTAGTTCATAGCAAACTGGATTCTTCTTACGGGAAAAAGTTAAAAAATTTATCATTGTTTCTGAAAGTTGTTGAACATATTCATTTAGCAAAATCGGGATTTATCAGTAAAGAAGACAAATTTCAGAAGGAAAAAGTACAATGTTCTGCTCCTGTTAATTGACCGACGGCAGCAGATTTGTTTGCAGAAGCAACAGAGAATAAAATAAAAAACGTTTGTATATTTTGTGAAAAAATGAATGAAAAGACTGCTTTTCTGCATGAAAATTCAGTTTTCAAGAAAAACAAGAAATTTTAAAAAAACAAAAGGCCTGTTTTGTCTGTCTGAAAACTGGACATTATAAAATTTGCAAATCCAATATCAAATGTCTTCTTTGCAGCAAAAGACATTCAATTTTGATCATTGTTTGTGAGTTTGTGTCCAGAACTTCCTAGGAATAAGATGAAAGGTGACATACATGAACCTGAGAAGACATTATCATCCAGTATTAGTTCATCTAACTGATGTACTTCTGATGAAATGTTATTCAAAACATTACAAAACTGAAGTCAAACTGAAGATTAAAGGGAAGGAACTATGAGTGCGTATATTCATTGACAATGGTTCACAACATTTTTACACACTTAAAGAAACAGCTAAGAAACCAGGTTTGAAGCCTACTGAAGAGAAAATCTTAATTTATTCTCTGTTTGGGGGGATTTACAACTGAGAAAAAAAAGAGCAATATGTTTACGACATTAACCTGATATCTTTGAAAAGTGACTTTTCCTGTAATACCAATGCTTTCGATCAACAGGTCATTTGGGACAACATTTCTCAGTTGAAAGGAGGCCTTTGGAAGAAAAGAGTTAAGAGAAAATAAAATTTGGCTCACTGATTACTGCGAGGGTTGCCCGATTTGTTGATAGGGACAGATTATTGTGGTAAAATACTTACAGGAAGAATATGTACATTAAAGTAAAATTTGGTTGCATGTAAAACTTATTTAGGATGGGTTATCATGGGCAATATGTCCAGAGAAAAGTTTGACGAAACTTCATCCCGCTTAGTGACCACTTTACTGATAACAAATTCCTCTGTGGCTGACTTGTGGAAATTAGATACTATAGGTATAACAGATCATACTGAAACAAAGACTAAAGAGGAAATGTAACAATCTACTTTTCAGAATTTTCTGAAAACTGAAGAGATGAAAGTGGCCGTTATATCGTCAAACTACCTTGGTTAGAGACCTTGGTCAGAGTGAAAATGAAGTTATAACTGATGAAGATGCACCACTACTACTGAAAAACTTCTTAAAGAAGGGAAATATGACAACTGTGACACTGTATTTAAAGCATGGTTGCAGAAAAATATCATTGAAGAGGTACTGGACAGTGAATTGGGTAATACTTGCTATTATTTTCCTCATAGAGGTATTTTTAAAGGGATTCTAGTATGAAAGTATGTCCTGTATTTGAGACTTCATGTAGAAGTGATAACTTACTTCTGCTCAACAACTGTCTAAAATCAGGACCAAATCTTATACAGAAAATTCCTCCATTACTTATCACATATTGTCAGAAAGAAATTGGTGTAGTTTGATACAAAAAAGGCCTTTTTACAGATACCTGCGGCCAAAGAAAACCAAGATTTTCTTAGATTCACATGCTGGGAAAATTATAAAGGAGGAAAACAAAAAATTTATTGATACCAAGGGGTAGTGTTTGGACTTATGAGCAGACCTTTCATACTAGCTGCTGTTCTGGATTTCCATTTGAGACAAAATGAATGCAGTTTTCCTGAAACTGTAAAAAAAGCTGAGGAATTCTAATCTGACAGGAGAATGCCAAGAAAAACCTACACCTGTTCTTGGATTATTATTGGACAAAACTAAAGACTCGTGTGTGATCTTGAAAAAGTTGATTTCAAGCAAAAACCCATTACTAGAAGACATATTCTTTCAACAGTTCACAGTATCTTTTGAAAATTTACACTTGTTGTCAGTGATAAAGTCCAAGGTATGTTCAAAAAGAAAAACTGAGTTTTCGTACTTTTTGCGATGCGAGCAAGTCTGCCTATAGCACAGTCGTATTTCTGTGAAGCGAATGTGAGAATAAGGTAAAGGTTCATTTGATTAAAGCTAAAAGTAGAGCCTCTCCTCTAACAAAGATAACGATACCTCGTCTAGAATTGTTAGCATGCTTGATCGGAGCTCGCCTTACTGCAACAGTGAAAGAAGCTATGAACTTAATAGCAATTCTAAGTACCTGTTGAACTGACTCCTCAAACGTTTTATTCTAGATCAAGAATGAGGATCATTGGGGAACATTTGTCAATGACGGAGTGAGAGAAATAAGTAGTTTAATAGCAAAGGAGCAATGGAAGCATATCACTGCAAGCTACAATCCGGTAGACCTTCCTTCTAGAGAATCTTGTTCTGCTGAAGTTTTGTTCAGATTTAAATGATGGGAGGGCCCACCATGGCTTAAACTACCAGAAGAAAATTGGCTTGTATCTGAAATTCCGGATATAAGTAAATATAGAAGATGTTTCTAAAGAAAGAAAAAGAGGAATAACATTCGTAGTTACCTTAGCTGCTCCTGACGAAATATGGTATTTACCTCATTTCAAAATATTCGAGAATAATTCGACGGACAGCTTAGATAATGTGATTCTTTCAGAATTCTAGAAATCCAGATCACAAATTGAAACAATTAACTGTTCAAGAAATAGAAGCAGCTGAGAAAAAGCTTTTGTTAGTTGTTCATAAGAAGAATCTATAAAATCAAAGTTGAAAACTCTGCATTTTCACTGACAGGTTTAATGAGACTGAACGCAAAATTCCTTCAAAGAGAAGATGCAGATAATTTTGTGTCTCCTATACTTTAACCTGCTAACCATCAAATTGTACAAAAAATTAATTTTTGAAAGATCTACAATGCTTTCCCATGCCTGAGTTCAAGTTGTCCTGGTGGATATTCATCAACAGTTTTGTATTCTGAGAGGGCACAAAACAGTTCAAAGGATAATTGCAAAATGCATTTGATGCAAAAGATATAATGTAAAAAAAATCGAAACAGTTCTAGCTTTGCTTGCCTGAAGATAGGGTCTTAGATGCTTTGGTTTTTGAGGTAATGGGAATGGGCGTAGCTAGACCTCTTTACCTAAAAGATGGAAAGAAAAGTTGGATACTTCTCTTCACCTGTGCAGTTTATAGGGCCCTGAACTTTGAACTGATACAAAGACTTTCCACCAATGTTTTTTTTTTTTTGTTGGGATACAGAAGGTTCATAGCTAGATGGAAATGATCAAAGACTATGTATAGTGACAATAATAGGAATTTTGTTGGGAGCAGCAACCTGTTTCATTCCCTTGATGGGAATAAACTTGTTCAAGATTATTAAAACAGTGAAGAAACTTTTAAGAATATTAGGAAAAACATGCTTGAGATATCAAGAGCTATTTACCATTCTCTGCGATACGGAAGCTGCTAATACAGAATAGCTGCATCCGGAAGATTTAATGCCCTTAACACCCTCAATTTTCATTCAGGATATAAGAATGGTGGGAGTTCCAGACTTGGATCATATACATGAAGTCAACATCATTAAGAGCTACACATATCAACAGAGATTATGAAAAGATCTCAGGAAAAGAGTTACAGATGAATATTTGAGTATGTAATCCAATCCAAGGGCAACAAAGCTACTCCAAGACAAATACATTTAGGAGATGAGCTGGTAGGAAGTGACAACAAAAAGACTGGACTGGCCACTGGGTCAAATTATTGAACTATTCCGAGTCAAGATAATTGTGTTGGAGTTGCAAAAGTGAAAACAGCTGCAGCTGAAATGATCCATCCTGTGCAACAACTGCATCCTTTAGAAAAAATGGTTGATGACAACTTGATTTTACCTAAACAAAAACAATATTCATGCTAGTAAAGACATTAATTTGAAGACTCCTGATAAAATAGTTAAAACTAGGAATGGTAGGACAATTGTAAAACCTTTACATTATAATTAGATTTTGCACAATTGTATTGTTGTTTAGTTGCCTTGTTAAGTATACTGTATTTTGATTTGTATTGTATATTGATTGCATTTTGATTATGTCCCACCCACCATAAATCAAAATGTGGGAGAAGATGTCATGAGAAATTCAACGGTTGTGTAAATGTAATTTTCCTAAAAGTTATTGTTCCCGGTTTGACAACATGGTATTTCCGTTTACGTTTAGAATAATAAAAATGAAAAGCAAAAACGAGCCTTTTTTTTTCGTGCTGAGGTGGATTGCCTGTTTTAATTTGATTACTTAGGTGGATTGCCAACTTCATTCAATTACAAATTTTTATTTTACGTTTATTTAAAGGAGAACCAACTGAATGATTGAAATTCAGGTAGAGTCTCACAATAAATGCCACACATACTGTTATGAATTTTATGTATATGTAAATAATTTTGGTGAAATTGTAATACTTTTTGTATAACGTAACATGAAATGCTTAAAAGAGACGAAGCTCTGCTAGAGAAATAAGATTGCAAGAGCAAGTCAGGAGCATCAAGGTAAATAAATGGCTATCTTGATAAATTAATAAGATTTTGGCAACTAATTTTTTTGCAAAATTTGGCGAGAAATCGCTAGTCTCCAAACCTGCAATTTTCTGGCAACATTTTGGACCGGTCCCTGTGTAACTGAAATAGAATAACTGCAATTGATCCCTATTTGTAAGTAACTGTAACCATACCCTACCCTTGTATGTAACTTTAACCATATATGCCTTATTAGTTATTTTGAGAAACTGAAGGTACTGAAGATTTCTCGGTGGCCAAGGTAAACTATATAAGACTAGACACAGTATCACTTCTCAGTTTCTCAGCTCAGAACTGACTATAGAGTATTAAGATAATCTATGTGTGAACTTCACTCTTTGGATGTGCTTTGCATTACATTCTTAGTAGTTTGAAGGTTAATTACTGATTGTGCTCCATGATACTAAGCAGAGCTGTATGAGTATTTTTGTAGTAAGTTTAAAGTGTTCCTTGTGGTAAAATAAATTTTATCAAGCTATCATTGGTTCTGCGAGCATTCAATCCATTATGAACCTGTACACATGCAACAACACTATTCACTATTATTTAGTTTCATGTAACTTGAAATGCTACCTGCAAATATGGGAACACTGCTTCATAATGGAAACATGATTACTAAAAATTACATTAATTAAAAAACTGTTAATTATTTGAAGAAACTCTGAGGAAGAAAACGAAAAGGAGACTAAATGGGTGGCAAATGAAGATGCAGAAAATGCCTTTCTTACCTGCATAGCTTGCTCTCGCTTTTTTAAGGCACCTCTTGTATCTGCAAATACACCTTGAAATCTGTAAAAAATCCATCAGAAACTGAATTTGAACAAATGCAGCCAATCTCATTAGAAAAAATATGACAGTGCACAAGTAAGTAAGCTGTGCTTGTCATCACTTTTTAAATGCTATCCAAATAACTCATTTAAAAAATTGATAATATTTATATCACAACTACACTGTACTAGTCCATTACCTTAATTCTTTGCACACTGCTTATTAGTTATACACCTTATTTCTCTTTTTTAATTATCACCTCAAAAATTATTTAGTAAAACAATTTATCAAACAATTTCCCATTTAACAGCATGCATAGTCTTCTGAATAGTTTTAATGCAAGATGCAATAAATAGTTATTGGATATTTCAGCATTACGAAATTTATCATTGATACAGTATTGAAACTAAAAAATACTTTAATTTTATTTTAAAGAGTAAAACATTCAGCTATTTGTGAAATACAAATGTAAACATATAAACCTTTTAGACAAGAACTAATATTAAGTTATTTTGGTTAAAGGATTTCTCACAAAATAAACTTAATATAAATACATGTTTACATATAATTACAAAAAATAAATAAAACCAACAACAAATAATGACTCACTTTTTTAACGGTTCAACAACAGTACGTCGTGTCACTAGCACCTAAAAATCAAAAATAAAATCTCACAGCTCACTAATTCAGTATTTAAAGAAAATACAATGTTTGGCAAAATATGTTTGGAAAAATAATAAATATTTTTTATTCTTTTAGAAATAGCAGATCTTTCACTGTCTTTTCTGAATGCACAAACTTAAGTGGTGCATTAAAGACTCTCTGCAGTGGATATAGGTAGTTGTTATTGTGAGAAAAGTATTTAAACATACACCTGTTTCATTGAAATCTGTGCATTATGGTATGAGAAATTCTGACATGGACACAAATGAGGCTAGACATTGACTTTCAACTGAATAGACATCTATCACACAGATGCAACAGTAAAGGTGATGCATGTCACATTCCAGCTGTTATTAGTTAGATCATTGTTCTTTTCAATGCGAAGCAATACAGGTTATATCCCAATGTTAAAGCAGCAATGAGTATTTTTGGTGGAATGTACTTCATGCAAATGACAAATATAAACAATACGTAAAACAGGTATCCAATGAACAGTTTCCAAATACTGTTGCTTCATACTGTGATACAGTATGTGATTTAATTGAAACGTTTCATATTATACACAGAGTGATGGATAAATAAGTGGTAGGACTAGTATTCTGACTGGAGAAAAATTGGAAATTTTACACACAATGTTAGTGTCTTTCAGAATCATTAAGACATCTACAGGGGTTGGATAAAAAATAAGGAAACACCTCATAAACTTCATGTTTAAACTCAAATGTTTATTCTTGCAAAAGCTGTTTTGGCGCTGATGCGTTTGCTCACTAAAAACACCTATACAACATCTTCAATATGTTACAAGTGTCATTTGTTGCCACAAGCAGGGAAAGACAGTCATTTGTTCAGATGAGTCTTGCTTCACACTGTTTCCAACTTCATCTAGTAAACACTGTCCCAAGCATATAATAGAGATCGTTTGCTGCTAAGAGTGAAACATAGCGGGGGTTCAGTTATGGATTGAACACAGGACCCATCATTATCATGCAAGGACACATTACTGCCAAAGATTCTTTGACCATTTTGAATGATCTCATGCATCCCATGCTACAAATTTTGTTCCTCAATGGTGATGCCATATTCCAAGATGACAGAGCTCCTTGTTCACTCAGCTCACATCAAGGACTGGTTTTCTGAGCATGAGGCTGAATTTTCACATTTACCATGGATATCACAGTCACCAGATACCAATATTATTGAGCCTTTGTGGGCTCTTTTGGAGAAAAATCTGCATGAGTGCTATCCACTGCCATCATCCTTAACTGAACTTGCCAACATTTTACAGGAAGAATGGCACAAAATTCCTTGCAAAGCATACAAGTCCTATCTATCCATGGAGAAGACTGCAAACTGTTTTGATTGCCAATGGTTTTCCTACACTGTATTAGTCACATCAGTAATGGTTTTCCTACACTGTATTAGTCACATCAGTATATTTTTATTTCAGTATTTATATATTTCTGTCCAATCCCTGTACCACATGAAAGCAATATTAGTGTTGAGACTTCAAACATGGCAGTGAGAAAAATTGAGTTATTCCTTTACAAGGTACATAGTCGAGAAAAATCAACCATGTTCAATGTGATCACTCTTGTGAAGACTCCACAAGTAGGAAAAGGACAGAACTTTTTAAATGACATTTTTCCTGAGATGAAGTGTAGTTCCCTCTAACAGGGTACACCTATTCACAAAACACAAGATTTTGCATTACTGACAATCCTTTTCATCTGCATGAGATGTCCTTACACAGAAAACATTTATAGGTAACCATGTCACAGTAGTGCATTATTGGCCCATATTCTTCCATTAACATTAACTAAGACAGATACTACTTTGATATCCTGTTTCCATTCATAGGACAACTCACTAAACATAAACTTCATCATGCTTACTTCCAGAAGGATGGCTCAATGACACACATTGCAAAGAATTAAATGAGAGGTTACTGGATGAAGTTTTCAGTGACAGGATTATCTTAAAAGGAATACGGTCACCAGATAACCTGATTTGGCATTGTTTTATGGAAAGCAGCCAAGCCTTGTGGTATAAAAGGAGGGATCTGAAACATTTTACATAGAATCAATGGATCACCAAACCAGTCTTCGTGTTTGGAAACATGTAGGAAGACTGACCTGTGTCTTCAAGCTCAAAGAAAGAATTTTCAACACTTACTGTAATCCAACAGTGTGTTTCCATGTAACCTAGTTGAATGCCTCCATGTATTTCTTCTGCCACAATATACTGTGGAGAGACCTGAATACAATATAGGCTGGCATAATGCATAAAGACACTGCCAGTTTACAGGTTCTCAATCAAGACTTCTCACATTTTGCGTAAAGTGCAATACCACTTTATACAAAAATTATTTTACAAAATTTCGCACAAAACAGTAGATACATTTTACTAGTAATATATCCATTTATTATGTATTTTTCAGTTTTCGTTTTAGTTACACATACATTTTGTTACACGAAATATATAAGTGCTTCTCTTTCATTTGTATTTTCTCCCATTTTATTTCTTTTAAAAGGTTTAGAAATTGAATGTCATATTTCAAGTGCTGGATTAATTATTCCTTAATTAATTTAGTTCAAGTTATTTTTTACATGTTTATACATATTTTGAAATATATGAATGTTTTTAAAGAGGTGTATTTTGGCTTTTATCTATTTTTCCCTTTAAAATACTTTTTTGACATATTACTAATTCATCTGCTATATGCTAAAAAAATCATGCCAATGCTCAACAATCAGTTTTTAGTAGGTCTTTCTTTTAAATCACTGGCAGCTCGGATAAATTTCGATTGCAATGTTCACATTGAAAGCAAATACCTCAGAATCAAGAATTTTATCTCATTGCCTCCAGAAAAAATAGTTTGGGTGTAAATGGTTTAATTCTATGCCAATCACAAGCTTGCTATAATTTTAAGCTATACTAGCCTCTTCAACTGTTGCTTACAGACTAACTATAGGCTTAAGGACAACTGGCATCCTCAGCTGCTTTCGGCAACTTATCAGCGATTATCAATCACCACACATGCTGTTCACTGCCATATCATAAGCACACATGCAAGATGCTCATTCTTGTTATTTAACAGCCAGACCTTGTAGATCAGGCATGTCAAACTCAGTACCTCAAGTGGGTAAAATAAGCATCAGTATATGATATTGTAGGCCTCAAAGGGGGTAAAATGGCATTTTATACTTAATGATGCATTTAAAAAGTGTACAAATATACAAAATCTTACCTAACACTCAGTTTGTAAAAGAAACTGCAGGTAGCTAAGGAAATCTTGGTAGGCTATGGATGTCTATAGCTTATTTCCCAACATCTGTCATTTTTTCCCTGGAAACCAGCTTTCTACTAGAAATATAACCCTTGCATTAGTGATTTCCAGAACAGAGATCAGATACCTATTAATCTGGATATTGCTGGGGACTTTTTCATTTTCATTAAGTGAGAAAAATTGTTTACATTAATGCAAGCAACCGAATATGCAAGCCACGTATGATGCAAAACTGTGGCTTTCTGGGAACAGCACAGGCAAAGTCATCTTTAAATTACCTTTCCTTAAACTTTCTTTACCATTCCTTACTATATACCTTCATGGTGTAATTGGAAAGTGCATCCAGCTAGCAATCAGGTTTGGAGATCACATTAAGAAAGGTGACATGTGACTTTTCATGTTTCCTGCAAGAAACATGTTTTATTTCAGACCATATTCTGAAACAAACCTAATGACTCTGTGCTGGCACTTTGCAAATGATGGTTGAAAAAATATTTTTGTACAGAGATCCTTTCAAGGATATTTTTCAGCATTCAAAGTTCTATATATGTAGGGTTATTTTGGTTGCATCAATTTATTGTGTAATCATCAAGTTTTTGATTAAGTAAAAGAGGAGTGGCAACATTAGGCCACCATGAAATCCAAGAATCAATGGCTGATTTTCTGTTTGTGAGATTCAATATGAATAAATATAAATAAATAGTAATCTTATCAGAGTCAGTTAAAGTTAAGTGTTATTAGTATATTCTTATATATTAGACACTTCATTGGTTTACCCAGACAAAATCCAATTCTACTTACGAAGTGTAAGATGCAAGAAGGACATATGATGTTTGTGTAAAATGATGACATGTCATTGACACTATTTGTGTGTTGTAAATAGTTCATCCATTATTAAATATGTGTTACGGACAGTGTCGTAAGCAGCTACTTGCCCACACGCTGTAGCTGTTTGCATGGACTGCATTAAGAATTGATGGTTTGACTGCTTTTATTCATCTGAAAAGTATAAAATCCTGAGCGTGGATGGAACCGAAATACTTCTGAAATAAGTAAGTTAACTTTCAAACTTTAAATTTTGTTCCATATGAATATGAAGTAATTACTGTGTCTTTGGCACATATATACAATTAGGTTGATAAATTCACTGAAAACTTGAGGATGTATCAAATTAATTAAAGGTCAACAAATTCCAAAAACTAGTTTTTACTATGTGAAAAGCAAAATTATTCATTGAAAGCAAAAGGAAAACAAATTCATAGAATCCACTTAGGGATTTACTATTTAAATGGTTATGGTGCAGCCCAACCGGTATAGTGGTTAGCGTCGCCGACTGCCGTGCCGAAGGGCTCAGGTTCGAATCCCGGAGAAGGCATGGAAGTTTGTAAATGCATAGTGTTGATGCGGCATGGCGGCACTTTAAATATGTGGTGAGCCAAAAGTCCTCTCATGTGGCTTGGTGGTAGGGGAGAGGGGTGGAAGACCCTCGGACTCATTCCCCTGGGGTACTCTCCATCAAAATTGGGGGTGGAACTGAGACAAATCGCACTGTCACCTGTTAGGTGCTCAAGGTTGTTGCCAACGGCAGGTGTAATCTAGAGCTCCTTGACACGAGAAATTTCGTGGGCTGGGCTGACTCTGTCAGACAAGTGAGCATGAGTAACAACACGGATATGGTATTCAGTCAATTCTGCCGAGTTCAACAAATTATTATTTAAACATAAATTACAAGAAAGAAAAACTGTGTGAATACTTTCTAATAATTAAAAATATGTGTTCTAAATGTAGTATTGAAATTGCTGCACTACTAAAATATGCCATTAATTGTATGAATAATATTGCACAAAATAAATCAGCTCTTTATGGTTGTAAATCTTTAGCACAATTTTAAGAAAAGTTTAAGATATAAAAAAAATAAAATAAAACCAGATAACAATAACTGTAAATCTATGAAGCCTAATTCTACTACGGCTGATGATGTAGAAAGTAAAAAAAAAAACAAAAAAAACTGAAGTTAATGCAACACCCATGGCTGTCGCCATAGTATGCATCAACATTCCTTCTTTTTGGAAACCAGATCGGAAAGGTCAGGTAAGGTTATTCAATTATGGCAAAGCACATGAGGGCTGTCTGCCTAAAGGGAGGGATGCCTTCGTGGAGGACTTTCTAAGGGAAACTGGCTCGTATACACGTTACACATCGGGAAAACCAGGAAAACGCCCATGCAGCCAGCCCATTCATGGGATTCGAACCTCGGACCGAACTACCAGTGTTCAGCCTCTTTACCGCTCGGCCGCTGGTGGGCCCCAGATCTGAAAGAATGGTTACTTCAACTAGAAGCATAGTTTAGAAATGCAAAAATAACTGTGGACCAAGCACAGAATGATTATGTGATAAATTCCATCGAACCTGATATTCTGTCACAAGTATGTAACATTTAGCTTAGTCCTGCACAAGACGGCAAATATCAGACAATTAAGGACAGATTAATTTCATTATATACAGACTTCGAGACTCAAAAAACCCAAAAATTTCTGAGTGAACTAGAGCTGGGTGATAAAAAAAACTATCTCAGCTGCTGTAAAATGTGGAATTTGGCAGGTGACAAAGTAGCAGATACCTTCCTTAAGACAATGTGGCTCCACCATCTCCCTGTTAATATGTGCAGCATTATATCTTTAGTGGCAAAGATTTGTCAAAGGTGGCAATGATGCCTGATATGATTTAGGAATTAATTCAGATTTGGGAATTCTGTATAATTGCAGATGTGAACAGCATGATAATAGATATGAATTTTCTTGCAGATTTTAACCCTTTAGTAGATTCCGAAAATCAGTTTGATTGATGACAACATTGCTGACAATTAATGGAGCTCCTTGTCCTTAAAATAATAATAATAATAATCCAATTTTACATGCTATACATGATCCATACAAAAATACTATTAACGATTTCCCAGATTTGCTAAAACTGAATGTAGTTAACAATGAAGTTAAAAATCACAACATTGAATATTACATTGAAACCAGGTCCATCTGTTTTCGCTAAGAGGTTATCGGCCTAAGAACTCAAAGCAGCTAAAAAGGAGTTTGAATTTATGCTCCAAATGGGTTTATGCAGACCATCTAACAGCAAGTGATCAAGCCCACATCTTGCTATGATGAAATCAGGTGATTGGAGACCTTGCAGGGACTACCAAGCATTAAACAATGTCACAATTCCTAACAGATCCCTCTTCCTTTTTTAATACACTGCAGATACATTCTGATGGGAACCAAGTTTTCTCATCTATAGACCTCATTACAGAATCCCAACAAATTTCCGTTCATGAAGATATATCGAAAACAGCAATTCTCGGACCCTTCGACTTATTGCAGTTCCCATTCATGATGTTCATGATGTTAGGCCTAGGCAATGCGGCCCAGGCGTTCCATCATTCCATGAATGAGGTGCTGAATGGACTGGAATTTATATTTTGCTTTATTTGGATGACATTCTAGTAGCCTCTCCTGGTGAAGAAACTTATCGGCAACATGTACGAGCAGTCCTTGAAAGGATAAATGAATATGGTCTGTGTATTAATGCATCAAAGTGTAAATTTGATCAAATTAAACTTGCATTCCTGGGATACAAAGTGTCAGCTGAAAGATTTAAAAATCGCTTTCAACAAAAGTTGATGTAATCAGTAATTTCCCAGAAACAAAGTCATACAATAGTATAAGATGATTTTAAAGTAAGGTTTATTAGATTCATACCAAATAGTGCAAAACTCCAACAACCTTTAACATTCCTCAATGCTATCAAAAAGAACTGCAGAAAACAAATAACCTGGACACAAGAAAGAAGAAATGCCTTCCGAGCAGAATTTGTATATGGATCTGTCCCAGCATTACCAGAATTCTTTTCAACAGTACTTCATATCAAACAGTCTGAAGTTTCTCACAAACCTTCAGAAAATAATTAGAGATATGAAGGCAAGACCCACCACAACTATTGGAAACAGAACAGTCTTTGTTTCTAAAACTCCTTTCCAACTTTCTCACTCCTGAACATCATCATCATGAATCTTTCACTACAGCCTATCTATCTTGGACCATATCCCATAACAGCAAGACAGTATTTTGATACTGAAATCTAGGGAAAAGTTAAAAGAGTTTCAATTAGCATATTAAAACCATGTTTCCTAATGAAAGAAATAGATATTCCTTTCTAACAATGTCATTCTGAGAAAACAGTGTTTGGCAAAACACCTGAACTCAAGACTACTGAAGAAGATTCAAACTCAGCATGAAACCAAGACTACCAGAACTGGCAGATGTGTGAAGTTCCACAGTTACTTAAAAGATTATCTTTCATAATCGCTGTCACTGGGAAGGGGGCGTGTTACATCGCCTTCGGCCACATCGATTTATTGTGTCATCATCAAATTTCTGATTAAGTAAAAGAGGAGTGGTAATATTAAGCTGTGAAATCCAAGGATCAATGGCCAATTTTCTGTTTGTGAGATTCAATATGAATAAATGCAAATAAATATTAACCTTATCAGAGTCAGAGCAGTGTTATTAGCCTATCTTTACATGCTAGACACTTCAATATATGTATATACCTCCATATTCAGTGCAATTTCAATTTTTATTAATGCATTATAACTATACTTCTTTTTGTTATTTTATTAGGGTTAACTCACAGCTGCAGAAAAACGAGTCAAGTATCCCACACGGCCCACAAGTTGCAACATTAGATCACCATGAAATCCAAGGATCAATGGCTGATTTTCTGTTTGTGAAATTAGATAGGAATAAACACAAATAAATATTAACCTTATCGCAGTCAGAGAATTGTTATTAGTATATACCTACATACCACTTCAGTACGTTTGTCTCGATATTCAGTACAATTTCAATTTTTATTAATATATTATAACTATACTTTTTGTTGTTATTTTCTCGGGGTGAACTAAGAGTTGCAGAAAAATGAGTTAAAGGTCACATGCAGCCCACGGGCTGTAAACTTGACGCCTGAAAATACATAGATGATAAATACATCTACATATTTTCATGAATACACATAATTAATTCTAGAAAATAAGCAGGCTGCCTTCATGGAAGACCATATCAAGAAAATCATTTCATATCTGCATTATAAATGGGGGCATTTTAAATGAGCATTAGTTTACCACATTTATGTATACCACTACCCCGCAATAAAAGATTTTTTGAAAATTTGAAATGTTCTTAAAGTAATTCTTGATTCTAAATTCAAAATAGCATAAAAATATGCATTATACATAATTTTTAATAAACTTGATATTTTATTCCATATTAGTATGTTAATATTCCATTACTGTAATTACAAAGTGCAATTTAAATTAATTAAGAATTAATTTTAATGGACAAAAATCAGGAACTTATTTCTAATTAAAACTGTAAACACAGTTTTGTAAATTTTTATTGACTGTCCTGAATAATGCTTTACAATGACACCTTCATACAATGAAATGAAATTTGCCACTATAAGTATCGACTATTTTGTATATTTTAAAAACTTTTGAAAATTTGAAATCAGTGATTATAATGGATGATTACAAACCACCCTAAGAGAATATGCTATCAAACAGTCACAGTTATCCAAGACAATGGTGAAGCATTAGTTATAAGTTTCCATGCTTGATATAACAGCAGGACATTATCAGCAAAAAGTTTTAAAAAAACTGCATGAAAAGCATTAGTTAATGTAAAAATCTCTTCCAGAGATTCTTCAAAAAGTCCCACCTTTGTTAGCAATAATAAAAGACTTCCATTCTTTCTTCCTCTACTTTCATTTTCCATGTGAACTAGGATTTCTAGAGTTGCTCATTGATGTACATACAGCAAAGCACACAATGTCTACTTGTCTGAACAAAGAGATGCCTTTGAGGATCTTGTGAAAAGCAACTTATAAAAGCATTCATAAGAATACCTTTTCTATCCTATCGGAAAACATGTTGAAAGAAGATTTTAGCTGGAAAATTAATGTTAAATGAAAACTTGAAAGCATGAATGAACTTTAAGTGGGACCCCAGACTGCTCAAATAATGTCACCAGTGAAGTTTTGGTTTCACACTGACTAAAGGTCAGTCACTATGTGGCTACACATCTATAAATATTTCAAAAAGTTAAAATCTTTACGTTGTTCAATAATTAAAAACTTAACTTTTTAAATCAAATCCACGTCCAAACTTTTTTTTTTCTAGAAAATGTTTGAGCAGGTAAACAAGAAAATTGATGAAAAATTTTACAGAAGAAAATCACTTATTTTTGAAAAGATATTAACAAAATGGGGGGTTACCATCATTGTGTGAATGCTATCACAACAGCTGCATGTTGCACCACCATATTTTATCAGAATACATAGGCTACTCAGAAAGTAACTTATGCTTTAGAATTAAAAAAAAGGTGAAAGTAAACGTCTTTTATTACTTACATTTGAAAAGCACATTATTCAGCTATTTTTCAACATAATCTTTGTATAAATTCAGACACTTATAATGGTACAGGAGCTTGTTAATTCCATCATCATAGAATGTTGCCACCTGAGACTTCAACCATGCATAGATGCCTGCATGCAGTTCTTCATCATTGTCGAAACACTGTGTTGCAAGCTGGGTACTCACAAGTGACAAAGGTTACCCAAGTCTCGTCTCCTGTTACGACACGATCAAGAAGTGGTTCACTGTTAGTGGTATGCCTCGAGAAATATCAAAGTTGCTGCCATGTGCTTTTTTTTTTTTGGTGGTCTTTTGACAAGAGTTTTGGTACCTATCTGGCACAAAACTTGTGATAGCCTAGATCTTGCATCGCAGCACCAAACAACAAAGTTTGTGAAATTTGAGGAAACCAATGAGAGCTCCAAAATCGTGAAGTGCTGGATTTTCTCTACGAGTTTAGCATTAACAATGCTCGGCCGGCCACTTTGCCCTTCCTTGTGAAAATTTTTGCGGCCATTTCTAAACATGATGCACCATTGTCTCACTTCAGCTTCACTCATTATGTTGTTTCCATACATCGTAGAAAGTTCTCGATAAATTTCAACTGGTCTCAGTTTTTTTGTGTCTAATCACTAATCCTACTTCACAACTGGTGAGATTTTCTATTGCCGCACATATTTTAAATATTCACAGTGAACAAAGCAGAGGCAATACATGCCGTCGACGATTACAATCGGATACATAAGGATTCAGTAGATACTCTAACAACAAGGTGGGGATACTAGCACTACCTCTCACAGTGCAGCAGTGAAATGTAAGTTACACTTTGTGAATAGCCCTCATATAATGAAAGTGCAATTAATGAAGTCCAGAATTTCAACAATAACAGATACAAAGATGGAATCCTAAGACCTTTTAGCCCCTTTCCCTGAGAAAACTTTTGACTCAATGTGTTTTAAAATGCCTCCTTTCACAGAAACTCTATACAGTCATATTTATCAATGCCCTATCTGGCATTTGAAAGCAAGATCAACAGTATGTAAATTAATCTCCACTCACCACTATACCATTAAACACAGCCTATAATTCTGTGTATTTTTTCTTCAACCACATTAAAAATTACCAAAGCACTCAGGGATACTCTGATTATTGACCCAACCCACCTACAAAGCCAGAAACAGCAAATAATTTGTCAGCAACCCAGCTAATGAAAAACAGCAGCCAGCGCATTGAAAATATTATAAAATAGCAACGAATTACTGAAATTAAAAACAGAAGAAACCTTAACTATGAACCACTGAAAATTACATAAGTCAGCAACAAATCAACTAAATTAAAAATGCAACAAACATCCAAAATAAAAGGCCCAACTTTCTTTTTTACTGGTCTTCTGCCCAAGAGCACAGAGATCTGTTTAAAACTTAAAAAACATAAAAGAATTTCAGAATTCTTGGTACTTCAGAGCAACACAGCACTCTCTCCAAGTACACATCAACCTGTCCTAACTTAAAAAACGGGGGGGGGAGCAAAATTCTCAGCATTGTAGAACAACTTGGCACTACTTTCCATGTAAACATCAAACTGTTTCAACTTAAAACATCACAGAACTGCACAAATTAATATCATGAAATGTGCATTTTGATGTTTCAGAAATATGGCAAAATGCCATAATTCTGAAAAAATGCAACACTTCCTTTTTTCATCAGCAGGCAAACTTCACAGCGGCATTACAACTAGTTAAAAGAAAAATGAAAACACTCCTCACATTAATCACAACAAGCAAAAAACACAAATATGACCCTTGGATCTTCAAAATTGTGTTCATTATGTGCAGCATAATGCATATGCAACTATTAGTGGGTTGCCAGATAAATACATTTTCATAAAGTTCTGGGGTGTCTACTTAGGCAACACAACATTTTACCCACTAATCCTTGTCAGGGTAGGGCTGCTAATCAAAAAGTACCCACTCAGATTTATCATTGAGTTACCTCAAATACAGACTGCTATATAAGAACGCTAATATGAAATATTTGAGAGCTTTTTTCTCACCTAAAGACCATATGTATATATGTATAAAAAACAAAAATACAATATACAAGCATTTAATGAAAAAAGAAAGTAATAGCTTACTAAATCTTCATCAAAAGCATTAGCTTGGGATATAAAAGAATGCCATTCTTCGACCAATGATCGAAGCTTCTCTTCATCATGACACAGCAGACTGTTGGACAAATCTGATGTCATTTTCTTCTCACTATGACTAGCCTCTTTGAAATAATAAAGAATAATAACAATAAAAAAATTGACAATAACAGAAACAAATAAATAAACAGTTTTCCACTTATTATGCTAATATATTAACTGACAGAACCAGCATTTAATTTTTTGTCACCCAGTGACACCTCTACCACTCTTAAATTCTGCTGCCTGATGCCTCAAAAATTTTGTCACATGGTGCAGTTATGCTGGTTGCAGTAGCCCTGCCAGTTGGTATTACAATACCATTCAATTTTTGGAATGTATTGAAAATAACTCAAGCATAACATATTACATATATAGAATAAGAAATTACAGAAACCAAATTTTAAAATATTTTTCAAAAAAATAAAAAAAAGTATCATACCAAGGATACAATTTTCATATTTCTTTGTGTCTTTATACAGTTTTTTGGTAGAGTTTTCTAACCTGGGTTGGGAAAAAAAAAGGTAACATCATGGCATTTTAATGAATATGTGTGTTTATTATGCATGATAAATTAATGATTGCACTAACTTATGGCAAAATTAACTTTTGAAAAGATATATTTAATACAAATCAATAAATACTATTTATTAGTCAGGGCACAGACTACAATTAGAAATATAGACAATCACCTACTGCATTAAGAAAACTATACCTAAAAATTTAAGAATCAAATATAAACATAAGTATAAAAATATAAATATAAAAACTTTTCAATTTCCAAACTTTTTTGCTGTTAGTAAATTTCTTATAAGAAACATGCAGAAATTTCAAAAACACTAAACAAGCAAAAAATGGTGCAAAATTAACTGAGATAATGCCCAAGACAACTATCAAACAGTATATGTTAAAATGTAATAATAAATATTAGTAAACACTTACTGCTCAAGTTTTGAAACATGCTTCTCAAGCACTACCTCATCCTACATAAAGCATTAAATAAAATTAATATAATGAAAATTTGCTAGTTATAGCATTTTATTCATACAGCAATCTTTATTAAGAAATTCAAGAAAGTAGAATAATTTCACTCTTGGAAATGTATTTTTACCACAAAATATGAATAAAAAGCTGTTGCTATTAAGGGCCATTCACACTGAGATTTATTTGTGCTAGCAGTGCTGGTTCTATACGTGGAGTAGCTCTGTTATACCTGAAGTTCAGATTTTTTCAACTCACTCTACTTTGAAAAAAAAACTGTTTTTGGAGAAGCGTCAGTTCCATCAGATGTCTGCATTAGATCAAATAAACCCCAATGTGAACACTCCTTTACAGTTTACAAATGAACAGCCTGAGGCTACTCACCTAATCATTTATATAACGTAACTCTATAAATACATAATTTCTTTTTTAAATTTTTATCCACCAAACTTCTACTGCTACTTCTGTGAACTTATACACTACCAAATTATAAAGATTATACATTTTTTAAAGGTGCCATGTGCATTACATAGCAATTTGTATTATTATTAATATCATATTCTTTCACATTTTATTTTTATCACAAATCCAAATATTTCTTTCTGTTTCATTACTTTATTATTAATTTTATCACACTATACTAGTAATGATATCCTTTGCAATCCAATTTCATTATTTCACATGCATTTTAAAGATATTTCACTACTTTCCTAAAAAGTAGTTAAAATCCTGTTTTTGCCTTTGATACATATCCTATATTTAATTCTGTAACCTTTAATACTGATTAAGTCTTAAGTGTACAAATGAAGTTCACATGATATTGGAACTAGCCTTTAAATAAGTTCTTGATAAACAAACTGCTGCATCTCAGTTTTTCTATCACATGTTGTTTACGGTATGAATCATAATATGGTCAGGCTATAGCAGCCATAAATATAAAACTTTAGTGATGAAACATTTGCTTTTTCAAATTTGGTGGTGTTCTTCTTCATCTGGCATCATCACATTTCTTCAAATTCATCTAGCTTCATAAAATTTCCTCGTTCAGACCCACAGGCAAATCTATTCCCTCCTTTTTAGCATAAGCAGGTTCTGTACTACAACATTCCTATCACACTACATAACTTTGCTTATCTTTTCAAAACAGACAAAATCAAATATCAGCCAACTGTATCTCAGTTGTTTGACTAATGTATGCATCTAAAAATATGGACACATTTTTATAATTCTTTACTTATGCATCATTTGGGAATTCTGGCTTGATGTTTTTGACTGTATTTCTGTTTCAGTCTTTTAACTGCATTTTTGTTCATGTGTGTTGGGTGTGCTGTGTTAACCATGAAGCCAATTATTATCAGCCAGAAAGGTTGCAGCACACTCGTATATTACATTACATTACATTTTACTTATGCATCATTAATCTTTTCAACATTTTCAAATGTATACCATACTTCCAGATGGAGAGAGCAATAAATATTTACTTTTTTTTTTTGTAACTTTACCTTTGTTTTCAGGTTTTGGTCTTTAACAAACAGAAGTGTTTGCCTTTTCTTTTTTTTTTCGGGGGGGGCACAATGTATATTATTTTGTCAGAGATTTTCTCTTTGTTTACAATTCTGGGTCTTAAAAATACAAAATAGCTTCCCTAATTTTCTTTTCAATCTGTGAATGGTTTACCAAAATTATGCTATTATATTAATCTTCTGTTCTTTATAAGATAAAAGGAGGAGTATTTTATAATTTACAAACTATCATTTATTTGTTGACAAATTACTCCTGATAACGAAGCAAAATAATTTAAACTTTGAAAATAGTAATTTTCAACATTACATTGGTATCAATATATAAGACTACACATATTTAAAAAGATAGGTTTCTGTGGCAACAAAAATTAACACATAAAAGCCCATAAGATAATACTAATAACTATAGAACAGGAAAATTATGATACAACGTATTTAAAAACAGACGAACAGTGATGTCTGAATTATGTAAAACTGGCAAATTTTAAAGAATGAGAACTGCTTTGAAATATCTTAATTCACCAGCTGAAGTTTACTAGAGAATTTCAGCAACAAGAATAATGATCCAACTGATATCAAATTGAATGCTGGGTATATACATATTATCCTTCAACTATGAAACTGTCACCAAACAGTGCATCTTAGCATCACTTGTGGAGAAGCACAATGTCACAACATACTCTTTACATCTGCACTTTCATCTGAGGTAATGCCAACTGATTTTTGAAAAGCCATGTAGAATCACATTTGTGACTGCACTCCAGTTCATTTACATCTATTTAGAATTAACAGCAGTTGAAAGGGGAAAAGAATGGCCAACAAAGTTTCTACTCTTAATATTCTAAACAGAGTTTCTGGTAAAATCACAGGACCTAACAAAATTGCATAAACTGATTTTAAAAAATGTTTTCAAGAAGTGTAAAAACATAGTGGGTCAAATACTTCCTCAGCAGTGGCTATTTGGTCAACTGCACAGAGAGATTAATGAATGTTTTATTAAAAGAGTTGCAAGTAGCAGTGAAGCTAAGAATTCTACAGAACAGTTAAACGCAGCTTTGGCAGGATTTTCAGCAACTTTAATGGTTCAATGGTAGATAACTTTTACAGTCGACAACAGGCCCACAAATGGCCAAGTGGTAAAATCATTGAACACTGATAGTTCTTACCTGTTTTGGTGAACGGGCATTTTTGTGGTTTTTCCTGTAACATGGATATGAGCCAGTTTCTTTTAGAAAGTCCTCCACAAAGGCATCTCTCCCCTCAGGCAAATAGCCCTAGCGTGCTTTGCCATAATAAACTAAAACATTCACACTTGACGGGCTAGTATGTAAGTATCGAGCAGAACCAAAGAGACCAAATTTAACACAAAATTTCAAAGCCGATTTAGTCTGCTGAGTAAACAATCCCTCCCAAGGCAAAATAATGTAATCAGTTTTCTAAAGACTAATTTTGGTTCATTATTTTTCTTGAATAATTTTAATTGCAATCTCGCTCATGAGACCTTAAAATACACACAATAATGGCACGCTTTTGTTGATGCTTAATAATTTGATTAGTTTATTTTGGAAAGTTTCCTGGATACCAATACAAAAGAAAACAAAATCGAAAGTGAATAAAAGAGGTACTTACGTATTATCTTGTTGAAAATATCTCACCAAAGTTGAACAAACTGTTCCTGTGAAATTCTGAAGGAAATGATACCTTTTTATGTGATAAACAATCACTATTTGACCTGCTTCATTACTGCACTTTGTAAAAACATTTCTGCCAATTTTTACTACTTTGTTTGACCTTCTGATTTTACTGGAGGCTCTGATTAGTACACTATCACCAAAGTTTGCCCAGGTGGCTGCACTAATATGCAAGGGCTGTTCTATGATTGAATGAGAATATGTAAATACCTAGTAAATTTGCTGACACATAAAAAAAAGTATATTGAATATTTTATTTATTTATTATTTTTTGTCTAGCTAACCAACAGAAGTTTCTGGCTTCTTCTTCGTGAAATTTTATGTAAACTCCTGTGTCTTGTGTTTTTTTTTTACCCCACTAATAAAAACACAAAGCTTTGTTAACGTACACAACACAATAATTCTGAATATTTTGATATTCTGCAATGAAACATTTTTATTAATTGCTCAATCAAATGGGCTAATATGTAATGACTTGTATCACCTTCTAAATATATACCGCTTTCTTCTCTGCTGCAAGATATTACTTTGATGATGGATCAATATTTACAAATAATTTTACTTTTGGATTTAAAATTGGCGTTTTTTCTGGTACTCTTCTGTTATTGGGACTGGATTAAAAAATATATGCATGCATGCATGTATGTATCTATGTGCATATATGTGTGTGTGTGTGTGTGTACATACAATAAGAAACATAAAAATAGGTGAAAATTAAAAACAAAATTTTAAGCCTGTCCTGCGCTATAGCTGCAGGATTGAAGTAAAATAAACTTAAAAGCCATGTAAAGTTAACATCAAATTGGAATCAAAGCAAGGCAATTCCAGAACAATATTAATAATTGCAACCGTGTATAAGAGGCTTAACACGATATCTAAACATATCAAACTTAAAATAAGAATTCATTAGTAAAACAAATTCGAAAAACAAAAATATGAAAAGGGAAAAATTCAAAATTATAAAAATTAATCTCCTGTTACTGAAACTCCAATTCAGATCTCATAAGCGGAAAATGAATTAAAGTTTCATAAAAGTTAATTATGTTTCAAAAACATGTTTCGTTCTCCTGGTTCGCTTGAGATAAAAAACTGAAAAAAGATTTAATTAAATTTTCATTTAAGATATTAGAATTCATATAAAACCGAAAAATTGAATCTCAGATGTATCCAGAATTTTCCCTGCACGCTTTTGAAACACTTGGAGAAAAGAATAAAACATTACATTGTGTCAAATTGACTATTAAAAAAAGAAAATCTCAAAACTTTACATACGGAAATTGACCACTTACGAAAGCAAACTGGTCTAAAAACATATGTAAATCTGATACTCAAAGCAATAACAAATAAAGAGCAAAAACAATATTCATTTAAACAATATTTGAAATTTGGGTGGTCATCGATTATGCTAACCTAAACTTTTAATACCAAGAAAACGAAAAACTTTTCATAGAGATTTCTATAAATAATAAAATCTAATCTGAGCCTTAAACAGCTAAAAACCTGCTAACCTATTTGAAACAAAAACTGAAAAAAACGCAAACTTACAGAATTTTTAAGATGACCGACCATCTTAACATAAATTTACTGAATTCTTAAGATGACCAAATTGTGTGTGTGTGTATGAACACACAGTAAAAATGCAACATGGTGCTAATATATGATCATGTGCTGAGATATAACAACATGTAGCCAGATTTGGCAAGATATCTCGGTTGACTGCTGATTCAATCTTGGTTGCTGCTATAACAAAGTACCAATAGATATCATACATAAAAATATTACAAACCAGTTTAATTATAATAGTGAAATGAAAAATAATTAACTCCTCTCACATCTTCGGGAGGGTGTGAATATATAACACCAAAGATTTTGCACCTGCTTCCATAAAGTGAATATTTTCTGAAAGTACAGTTTTAGCGCTATATCCACAGATTATAATGGGGAGAAAAAAGTTTTTTGTGCTAAAAAACGTCATAAAATAATGAAATAAAGCAACTTAAACCTGTACTGAATAAGTCATCCTACAAAGCCTGTATAGCCAGATAGAAACCTGTGTGTCTTCTTTAATTACAAGCTCCGCTCCCTCCGCAAGGTACATTTTTTAGATTGCATTCTTTTTAGATGGGTATACATGTATTGGCAAGGAATCTCTACTAGCCTTGTTCAAATATCTGATTCAACTTTCTTCATTTCTGCTCCCATATGAATACAGAAAAATACTGATTTTTTTCTCTGACTTTCACTTGAAATAAAATATTGTACTCATTCCCTGCTTTTACAACTTTTAAGAATTAAGCCAAAATATCAAAATTTCTTACTTTCTTATAAGAGAGAAAAAGGGAAAAAAGTAACCAGTACTGTTCAGTATATTTTGCATTGCTTTACTAAATAATACAGTATGTAATGCAGTGACACTGTACTTAATTCTTATTTTAATATTGGTAATGCTCCGTTTCACACATTGTGGCTCAAATTTGTTTTCAGGTACTTGTACTTTCCATTTATTTTTCTTTCACATACAATAATCTCTTTTTAAAACCTGCTTGTTTTAAAAAAAACTATTCAAAATGTTTTGGGGAAAAAAAATACAGTACAAAATCCTAAATCAGGACATCCAGTATCTTGAATGATCTAATATCCAGGGTAAATATATATTTATAGATGCTCCTTGACGAAAATTGGCAATTTTTGGCAGAACATGGACACCGAGTTTGTGCAATTCTTTGACTTGTTATTTTGCTGTTATGTACCGCCGATTTTTGTGCCAAAATTCCCTGCTACACAAAGCCAAAATAACAAGTCAAAGAATTGCACAAACTCAATATCCATGTACACATTGACCTATTTTCACTTAAAAAATTAACAGAGAATTGCACAAACTCGGCGGCATTGCACACCGACTGACTGAGTCCATTTACACATCAATCTATTTTCACTTAAAAAGTCAAAGGAGCACTCGTTTCCAAACAAAAAATATATAATCTCAATAAACTACTTTTTAAATCAAACAGTGAAATGACACAAAAAATGAAATTCATCTTATAGCATCTAAGCACTACACAAAGGAAATATCCACTTACCTTATTTAGAAATTTCTGTGTGTTCAGTATGTGGCACACAAAATTCTATGACAACATCCCAAAATTTTCCCCAAACAATGTTCCCTTTCTAATGGAATGCTTTATATGGCGAGCATTTGACCATTTCTTGCGACAAACCCATTCAAATCCATCTGAACGATCTTTACATTCAACCATACGCATTTCCTTCCTAAAAACAGGACACTTACAATTCCATTGAATTACATCCAATAAAGTTTCTTTTCTTCTGTACTCGATCACTTATAAAAAAACACCTTCCGCTCTCTTATTCTGTGCCACCAAACATCGACTTTACCAACGGCAGCCATTTTACGATGCAAAGGACACAATATGTGACATACTTCCTAACTGACATCCAACAAATATTTTCCCATCAGTCAAATTCACTGCAATCCCGTAACCAATCATGTCATAATAGGGATTCCATAACATTCAACTACTCAGCTTACCATAAATGAAACAACAACTTGGTGATCATAGAAGGGAGAAACTTATATTATGATTTAAAAACAGTACGTAGTTTTTATTTACAGAGACTTTGATGGTAATTTCAACAGAAAAAAAATTAAATCAATGAAAGGAAGAAAATTTCACTTGAGTATATATAGTAAGTCGCTAGAAATACGATCTTTATGAAAAAAAGAAAATAAATATTTGATTTTGCGAATATTTAATGATGCTTTCAAATCGGTATTATTATTAACACGCTTAACATCCGGCACATTCAACTGCGATTTTCGTACGTACTTTTACAAAATTTATCGTTGAGAATAAATATTCTTGATTGTACGATATTAAGTATTCCAAAATCATATTGCTCAACAGAGATCAACAAATTGTATCTAACAAAGTTCTACAATAAATCTAAGTTCCGCATCTAAATTTTTATGTGTGTGGTTCAGAGAATAATTCTATTTAAATCAATATTCAATCTACTTTAAAAGGGAATTTATTATATAAAGTAGTATTCCTTTCCGCCCTGTTGTATCAAATTTAGGTACTGCCTCGTATCCGTTAGCTAAATATTTAGTTTCCAGATTTTCAACTCTATTAGACAATAGCATTTACACCATAAAAATTTCAATAGAGTTTACAGAGATCAACAAATTGTATCTAACAAAGTTCTACAATAAATCTAAGTTCCGCATCTAAATTTTTATGTGTGTGGTTCAGAGAATAATTCTATTTAAATCAATATTCAATCTACTTTAAAAGGGAATTTATTATATAAAGTAGTATTCCTTTCCGCCCTGTTGTATCAAATTTAGGTACTGCCTCGTATCCGTTAGCTAAATATTTAGTTTCCAGATTTTCAACTCTATTAGACAATAGCATTTACACCATAAAAATTTCAATAGAGTTTGTAAAAAAGGTTAAAAACATTTCTCCTAAAAATTTACTCATGGTTTCTTTTGATGTAAAATCGTTATTCACCATTGTTCCAGTGGAGGATGCATTAAGATGTCTAGAAAACAGACTTCATGAATTTCATTTCTCTTGCATGGAAACTGATGAGGTAATTTCCTTCACTCAATAAACAAACACATTTTGTTTTCCAAAATAAGTATTACAAGCAAACTGAGGGATTAGCCATGGGAAGCACCCTTAATCCCATCCTGGCTGATATCTACTTGCATTATTATAAATAAAAAATTATTTGAAACTTCCGGTATGGTTCCATTATGTAGACGATACTTTTATCCTGTTTGATGGTAATAAAGATGATTTAAACAAAGTTCTTTCAACAATAAATTCCATTGATCCTGCTATTCAGTTCACTTTTGAACTTGAGACATGAAATTCACATCCGTTCGAAATTTTGGTGACACGTAACACATCCAACTTCAGTACTACGGTTTACCATAAACCTTCATCGTTTTGCCTTCCACCACACTTCAAATCATGTCATCTGACTGAACAAAAGTTAGCTTTATTTTATTCCTATGCTTTCCGTGCACTTCAAGTTTGCTTCTCTAAATTGGTTTTTGATCAAGAACTAAATTACTTAAAAGCAGTAGCTATTAACAGGGCTTTTCTCCCAGCTTTATTACTCAAGCAGTTAAAATATTCTAACCCCAAACACCAAAAGGCATACTCTTGTTTTAGGAGATTATCAGAATTCTGTTATCATTCCTTTCTTTCCATCAATTAGATATAAAATTGCACGTATTTTACAGAAATTTAACTTCCGGGTCGCTTATTCTCCTATCAATAAAATTCCACGTTCCATACTCAAGGACTCCATTCCGGATATGAATTCCTGGGGTATTAACACGATTCCTAGCCAGTGCGGTTTAATTTACATTGGTCAAAATACGACAGCCTTAAAATTTTGTGTTTAGGAACATGAGGCATATGTTAGAAAAAAGGAAACACTGAAGTCCTCTGTTGCCCAGCATTGCTGGTCCGAAAATCACACTTTCAATTTTTTTGCAGCCAAAACTATTCAAAAAACATCTTCCGTTTGTGAATTAAGATTTTATAGAGGTACTTCACATTCAAAAAAAACTTTCTGTTCTAGATAACGACCCTAATTCCAATCCATCTTTGCCTTCAGCCTTTAAGGAAATTATGTTTTAGTTCTTGTTTCATCAATAGATGGCGCCAGTAGTTTAACTCCTGTCCAGCCATTTTTATGTTATCTAATCACTATATCTTATCTTGTCCATTTGTGCTTTTGCAGCTGAGGTTGACAGTTTGGTAAAACCATTGAAACTGGTCCTGTGAAAATTTGCAAATATAATGCTGATTTACGTTGTTCGACTTCTAAATTAAAAACGTTTTGAGAGTCTCAACTATTACAGGAATTATCGATTAACAATTTTTGAATAAATTGTTCTATTATAAGGAATATTTTGAGGATATTTATTTTGTAGTAAGGAAGGCTTGAAATAGAGAAAAAATATATGAAAAAAAAATTTGGAGTTTGTTCTTTAACCCGCAAGCACGCGCACAAAAATTATGAACACGGGAAGGCGTGCTGGAATGTCATAGCCGAAAGTAATTAACACATTTTAATTTGCATTAAATATGTAAATATGGATTAACATAAAAAACAATGGACTTTAGAATATTTTAAAGAATATGATAAATGAACATTTAAAATCAATAAAAAATCACCCTAGGCCACCGTTTTGATACTCTAGCTGTAGAATATGCTGCTCCCATTTCATCTACAACATCTACTGCTCCATTGGTTAAATTATAAAATGAAATAATCTCCAGCTTTTTCAGTACTCCAGTGCTTTCGTCAATTTTATTATCTTTGTGCATACTTGATAGCAGGACAGCACTTCTGTATAAGAAACAATCGTTGTTTCTTTGTGGAAAGCAAAAATTGAAGAATATGCTTCCCATTTGCTGGTTAGAAAATTCGGCGGATTTTCTCTCTTATTCTTTCTCACAGTTCCGACTATTCCTTAGTAGGTCCTTATTCATCCTTAGTAGGTCCTGAGATAGCTTGTATCCCATATGCCAATTATCTACAGTCAAATTCCATCCAGAATAGTACAATGGTTTCATCAAATGCTTCACAATAGCGCTTGTATTGTTATCAAATTAAAACAGCCCCTTTGGCTGTTGGCTGGCATATATTTCCATTTTCCATGTATAAAACACTTTGGAATCAACCAGCGCAAATATTTTTATGCCATATTTGTCAGGTTTTTTAGGCATGTATTGCCTAAATGAATATCATCCCCTGAATGGTTCTAACTTTTCATCATATGTTACATATCCATCTACAGTGTCGGCTTTCTGACAGTTCTCAATAAATTTTTCAAAAAACTGTCTTATAGGAGCGAGTTTATCCACATATCTTCTACTGGGACGACCTCGGATGACATCAAACCAAAGGCGTCTTAGTAGGAAAAGAATTCACTTGCAGGATATAGCTTTGTGGAAAATATCCATTCCAGTTATATCTGTAGCACACAGATCTTTCACATTGACATGAAAGGATTTGTGAACACCACATATATACAAAAGTCCCAAAAGTGCTTTGATTTCACATTCATCCGTTTTCCTTGCATCGCGTTCAAGTACAAACCTATTGCGCCTCAATAGAATCAATGTAAATATTTGTACATTGAACTATCATTTCTGTCATATCTTTATCAATGAGCAAAGACCAGGAATCCAATGGTGCTGATGCATCTTTTGAATAACTTGTATTTCCTGGAATTTTGAAGATAATGTTTTTAGAACTGGTCCTAACATTCGTTTGGAATTTTCTTTTTCTCAATCAGGATATTTTTACCAACATAATTTTCATCATTTGATTCATTTTTTAATTCACTATCTAATTTAGTATCTGTATCATTGTCTGTTGATGAATTATGATTGCTGTTGTATTCTTCATCTATTAATTCTTCCTCTTCTTCGCTAAACGATTCACCATCTCTTGAAATGATTTCTAACATATTTCTCACCCTTTCCATTTCTTTATCCTAACATAGATGCTGTGCTATGCTGACTAAGTAAGAGAGTGAGGATGAAAATGGAAGAGATGTGAGAAGGCACATGGGTATCACATACCCCAATGGTACTATTCCTAGAAAAATATTTAAAGAATCAATCTACGGACTTTCCAGCTTCAAGAATGTGACCTTGAATTCAGCTGCAAAAGGTTTCACCCATTTCCAGGAAACAAAGTTGGAGATAAGAGACAAAGAATATGCCCCTGGGTATAAGATAACCAGTGCACGTGCTCACGGGTTAATATTTAATACAAGATATATACAAATATCTTTTAAACATACAAATACCCAAAAACAAATGTGAACTACTGTAATTCATCCATTAAACTATCCCATATTTATATATATCAATTTTTAATGTAGCACTGACTTTCATCAACAGTTATACACATTAGCCATTGATATGAGACCACTATTATAAATAAACCTTAAAAAAATTTCCACATTTTTAAAAACTTTATTAACACTCGAAAATTATTTACTGTCACACACCTATTCCGAGCTTAAAAATTCATTAAACATATGCAGCTCTGAACAAAAATAATCTGAACTAGCTTTAATAATGATTATGATAATATACTATTCTAGAAAGTAATGTTCCTGGATTAGCACTACTGCACATGTCAAACTCAAAAAGAGAATACGTAACACAATAATGGCAAATATGTCAACAATCAAAATATTTGCAGGCAAAATGAATCATATGCTAGTTTTAATTTCAGTTCAATACATATAATAATGTTACATAGTAAAAAGCAGATGCATTAGAGGAAAAACAGCATTACACAGCACATGCAAAAAAGAAAGAATAATGTTACATAGCACAATGCAGATGTAGCAGACAAAGAACAAAATGCAGTTTACACACAATAATCATCTAGTTTTTCCTGATCTAATGTATATATTGGTTTAAAAGACAATGTCATAACAAATATATATTAAATCCTTTACATAGTGTAATCAAGGTCATATTCTTTAATTCAGTCAGTTCCTCTTTAGCTTTACGTTCCATCCCTGATATTAACATGCTTCATGAGACTGAATCACCAATACAGCACAATTTACAATAGCTTATGCTAAAATAATACATGCTTAAAACTATGTTAAAGATCCCAACTTCCAAGTTATGTGCATGATGACCAATTTTTAGAGTTTCAAGGAAAGAAATTTTAAACATTATTCTTCAATATTCATGTACACTGTGCAAAAAAAAGAGGGGGAAAGAGGGGGATATCTCCCGTTCTACTGGGCCAATTGAAGAAATTCAACTTGTGTTTATGTCTCAAAAGCACGACTTGGGATATGTATTAGATTTATATATAACATTGCTCTAATATAGGTATTTTAACACAAAATCGGACATTTTCTGAAATGACATTCCAATTTTTTCCAGATTTCAATTCTACAACTCAAATAATGCCAAACTTCGAAGTTTTGTAAAAATCACACAGGTAGTTTTTGAAAAATTAGCTCTCAAAATTTTAGTTCCTCAATGCTAATTGAATTTGACAGTACAGTAGAAGTCCAGAAGTCCAAAGGTTGTGTGGATTTCAGGACAGAAAAGCCAAATCATAATATTCAGACTAAAAGTGCAAAATAAATAAGGTGCATTAGATACATTTACTTAAATTATTATGTACAATAATATACATTATTTTATTATATGCATTAAATTATATATATATATTATTCATTTATATTAGTGATTACAGGAATATTTTAAAGCATTAAGGACATATACCATAGAGACATGTAAAAATAACTAATAAGGCATAAAATATTTCTTTTTTTATTTGTTTCAAACATTTTTCTGATAGAGGTTTGTTTAAAACTGTAGGTGCTCCAGAGTAAGTTTTTGTAAATTCTACAGGGTCATAATCTGTTGCTCTGTGGCACAGCTCTGCTGTTCTTTTCACCATGTTCAAAACCATCATTAAAAGATATTTTCTCACTCCTATCAAATTCATGTCGGAATCGTTTTCTTGTGGTAAGTTCACAACAGAGCCAATGATTCCATCTTCGGTTATCTAATATGCCAGTGTTGGCTCATCTGAACACATCATCCATACTAAAAACCTCTTCTGGGCTAAGATTTTTTTTCTGTCACTAACACAGAATAATAATTATTCGGTAATTATGATATCATTATTGGATAAATATTTTTTCTTCAGTATTTCATTCTCCATTCTGCGGTTTCTGGAACCTATAAATTCAATGATTGTATTTTGAGAGGCAATGCGGATTTCAGGTCAGCGGATTTTTGGTATTTGACTGTACTACTCTTATATATGCCCTCAGATGTATAGCGTCGCCAAATGTGGCGATACATGTTCTGCGCTGGTTTTGGGCGTGATGTTGTTTGTGTGCCAAACCTTTTGACATTGAAACTTGATTTTGCTAGAGTGGTTTTGTTTGCTGGTCGGTCAGTTTGGTGGGCGTTTTGGTGATCGAGGACAGAAGAAAAGAAACTTTGTTGGATGTAATTCAATGGTATTATAAGTGTCCTGCTTGTACGAAGAAAATGCGCATGGTTGAATGTAAAGATCATTCAGATGGATTTGGATGGTTTTGTCGCAAGAAAGGATCAAATACTCGTCATATAAAGCATTCCATTAGAAAGGGACATGGTTTGAGGAAAATTTTGGGATGCTGTTAAGGAATTTTGTGTGCCAGAGACTGAACACACAGAAATTTCTAAATAAGGTAAGTGGATATTTCCTTTTTGTAATGCTATAAGATGAATTTCCTTTTCATGTTATTTCACCATTTGATTTAAAAGGTAGTTTATTGAGATCATATACTTTTTGTTTGGGTGGAATTGGGTGCTCCTTTGACTTTTTAATTGAATATAGATTGATGTGTAAATACCGTGTTTGTGCAATTTTCTGATGCTTTTTTAAGTGAAAATAGGTCAATGTTTACATGGATACCAACTTTGTGCAATTCTTTGACTTGTTATTTTGGCCTTGTGTAGCAGCGATTTTTTTATGCAAAAATTGCCGCTACACAAAGCCAAAATAACAAGTCAAAGAATTGTACACATTTGGCGTCCATGTACCACCAAAAATCACCAATTTTCGTTCAGGGGCACCTGTAAGTATATTTTTACCCTCTTTTTTAATTAAACTTACTTTATTCTTATTTACAGAATTCAAAATTTAGGCTTAATCCAAATATAATTCACACTTTTTTTTTATGATTTATTTTTTTAATTTTTATTTTGAAATATTTTTTTATACAGAATTTAAAAAGAAAATTTTTGCATTACAACCTATAATTTTTAACATTTATTTCTAGGCACACCTGCAAAAAATTAGGGTTACTCCACATTTTCTAAGACATACATGAATTTACATATTGAATACACGAATACATGAGTTTAGGCACACCTGCAAAAAATTAGGGTTACTCCACATTTTCTAAGACATACATGAATTTACATATTGAATACATGAGTTTACATATTGCGGCGTTTTGAAATAATAATGAAAATGTGGTTTAAGCAATTTGCTAAAATTATTTGAAAATATAAATGATGACCTTTTTCCCGGTCATGTAAAACAATAAAAAGGAAAAGAAAACAGGTTGCTATAAATTAAAAAGTTCGCTAAGTAAATGATTCTTTTTATGCAACTTAATATTTAGGAATAATTTGATTCATAGAATTGAACTATGGAAAAAAATTGGCATTTCAAAAAAAGTCCGATTTTGTACCAAAATACCTACACTAGAACAATGCTATATACAAATCTAATATATCCCAAGTCGCACTTTTGAGACATGAAAAATGCAATTTGAATTTCGTCAATCGGCCCAGTAGAACAGAAGATATAAAACTGTCCCCCCTTTTTTTTTGCACAATTTAAATGAAGTTATCGTTTCACATACTTACACTAAAAATTATAATTATTAAAATTTTATCTTAATAAATCATGTAGCATGGCAACAAAGTTTCATTCTAGCATATCAATCAACATGTGTAAATCCTCTTATAACACATTTTGTATGTATCTTCGATAACATGGCTTTATTCTAAACACCTATAATATTAACTTTCATACTATGCCATTATGTGTTGTTTGTTCACAGTAACAACTTATTTATTTATCTAGAAGTCAAATAACAAAAAGCATGATATTTGCAAATTTTTATAGGACTAGTTTCGATGGTTTTACCGAACCATCATCCTCAGCTGTTTGGTTGTTGTTGATGCTTCGGTAAAGCCATCGAAACTAGTCCTGTAAAAATTTGTAAATATAACGGTGATTTTTTGTTGTTTGACATCTAGATTAATACTTGTTCGGTGTGTTTTTCTATCTTAACTTATTTATTTATACACAAAATATAAATAAAATAAAATAAATTCCGGGAATATCCACATTTTCTAACATTAAAAATTCTTTTGAAATTGAATCCTCCCCATCATTTGGAAGAATCCAAATGTGATTTTGGAATGCACATGTGATATCATCCAGATCTGATTTTCAAAACTTATTTTAAAATAAAATTTGGGATATATATTATCAACTAACTTTATCATTTCTAGCAGTAACTATTATCAAATTATAATTCAGTCCCAAACTATGTCTGAAATTAAGAAAACAACTCTTGGTGAAAATGCGCTTTAGCCCACTGCTTGGTGATGTTTTGAAAATCGCCAATTCGGCGCGTTTCTGCGAAACGTCTTTGCAATTGCAACCTTCCCGACACGCTCCGCGAAAACCTATTGTAAACAAAACATAGAATTCTAAAGCATAAATTAGTATGGAAACTGTTGCCACAAAAAGATAATAAAATAATATGCAAAACGAACATTATGATCATTAAAATATTTGTCAGTTAGGTTTAAATTAATTATTTACATTTTATGTTGTAATACTTACACATTTTATGCCGTTACATAACCTTCCCGACACGCTCCGCGAAAACGTAACCAAAATGGCATCCAAGAAAGAAGGAATTTTTTTTAAAAGGGCATTAAAATTACAAACGATACCATGTACACACCGTTCCGTTTTAACTTAAAAAAAAATCTGAGAATTGCACAATGTAGGCAACGTACACAAATGAACAAAATAAGCTAAAATAACGAAAATAAATTACAAGAAAATGCCATGTGCACAGCGTTCCTTTTCAACTTAAAAAAAACTTCAGCGAATTGCACAATGTAGGCAACGTACACAAATCAACAAAATAAGCTAAAATAACGAAAATAAATTACAAGAAAATGCCATGTGCACAGCGTTCCGTTTTAACTTAAAAAAAACATCAGCGAATTGCACAATGTAGGCAATGTGCACAAATCAACAAAATAACCAGCTTTCATACACCAATCAATCACGTTTCCCTTGCACTTCCAATAAAGTAATAAATGTACATGTACATTCACTCACCTCTCTCAGCATCACAGCTAAATCCATAGCGACTTGGTATTTAGCGAAATATACGTACGAAAATAGCAAACACTCAATAGAAAAACACCGCATTCAAAGAATAAAACGAAACCTGAAATAACTACTCAAATTAACACGTAAGAATTTCGAATAAACCGCTACGTCATGTCACATTACCAATAAAACCGTTCTTTATAAAATAGGAAATACGCATGCGCGAAAACTACATGTTTCCGTAGCTTCAAAATACCCAGTCAGCCATGTTCGCGGATATACAGAGTTACCCATGTTGGCGCGTTTATTGCTCATTCAAAAACAATCGCCGCCAAGCAGTGGGCTAAAGCGCATTCCAACCCAACTCTTAAATAAAAAAATTATTTCTTTGGTGATGAAAATACACATTTTCAATCATTTGTTAAAAAAGAGAAAAGGCATCAGATGATGAAAAAATTCTAAATTTAAATGAAGCAATAGTGAGAACCATGAAAAAATTTTGCTTTTAAAAGTTTCTGAAACACATCCCTCTATTTTGTATTTGTTCTTAGTTCCATACAATTTCATATATTACGGTATTTTCTAGAAACATGTCTACTGCATTATAGCAGGGATTCTGTACTGTTTTAAATAAGTAAATAAATTCATTTATATGTCAGTTAAAAGATGAACAAGATTTTAAAGAATGAAATTTATACATCATACTTTTTTTCTGAAAAGCTTTCTTCCAGTTTTTTAGTAATACAGGTACAGACAAAAGTGGGTGGGACATCAGAAATTCACCTCTGTCGTATAGTCCCGCAGCACATACTATGAAGTTCCACTCCAGTTTTGAGGAAGAGCAAGACTGAGTGAGGAGAAGGCAGTCGGAGGGCCTCTTTCTCACCCCTCTTCCCTACCACTAACCTCTTGAAAGGGCTTTTGGCTCACTGTGTATTTTGAGTACCCACTGCCACCAGAGCCATTGCTAGGGTTTTCAGTTCCTGGGGACAGTTTAAGATTTCATTTCCCCCCTCCTGTTTGCCAAGAACGGAAAACACTTCATCCTAAAATTTCATAACATCAATTTGGTGCCCCCTGGATGCTGTATCCGGGGACAGATGTCCCCCCTTGCTCCACCTATGATTGCCACACAGACACACTTACGAACATACCTATCTTCTCCAGGATTCGAACATAGGCCCATTAGTATAGCAGTCAGTGTCACTAACCACTACACTGCCTTGGTGGCTGTCAGTAATACAGTGAATATATCTATTACAACTGTTTTTAACACTCCAGTCACCAACATTAATGCAAACATTCTCTAATTTCAAATGGTCCCTACTGATAAAGAACGAGACAAAATGATAACAGTTAACATATTAATACAGAACACTTTTCATGCTTCATAAATTCATACACAGTTTTTACAGTATGAAATAATTCTTACCCCTTGCACGAGATAAGGTTTTGATCCATACCTCTGAAGTTTTCTCAAAGGATTCCTAAGATTAAAAAAAAAAAAAGGTCATATATAAAATAATGAAGAAAATTCTAACTATTTTGCATCACCTCAGAGAAAGTTATCTTTGCATACACATAGTTTTGAAACAATTCTGAATTTCACCTCATCTATGGTCACAAAAAATAAGATAATTACACCCCTTTAGTTAACAGTAAAAACTGAAATAATAAATTTTACGTTCATAAAAATTAGATATTAATAAATGTTTACTCTTACCAACTCATCTATTCACTAGTATGGTTTTTAATGCACAGTCATATAATATTCTCAAAAAATTGTTGTCTTAATTTCCTCTTAACTGTTCATCATAATTTTAAGTTTATTCAACATTTACACAAAATACTTAGCATAAATTGCAACTGAGACAAACTGCAATTTAATACACATAAAAGGCATTCAAAAATTGCAACGACCGAATTTTTACGGTCATGCTTAACATTCCCTTCACAACAGTGTATCTACTACAGATGAGCAAAGATTGTTTACTTCTAATTTTGCATGACAGACAGACAAAAAAGACAGATGTCTTGTTTTGCACCCGCTAAGTCTTTCTGCCCCGATAGGAGAAAAATCAAGCTTAGGTTCGAAAAAAAGGTATATAGAAAGGGGGCAATTTTGTGTTTCAGAGGAGAATAAAAAAGAACTTCGTACATTTTATCGGAGTTCAAAAGGCCAGGAAGAAAAGATGGGACAAAGTAACATTAAAATAAATGGCCCAAAAGCAGTAGAGAGAGAGAGAAATGGGCCTATAGAAAGAAAAGGAAAAGAAGCAGAAAATTTCCTATAATTAGATTGAATCCATGAGTGCAGTCAAAAGGGGAGAAAGCTGTGTTCATTTACAATAAATAGCGTCTCCCAGGTGTGTAGTGAGTGTGTTTGCTAAAGCTGAATAGATGTGATGATGGGGAAAACAATAAATATAAAATAAAATTTGGGAAGCAGTTTCAATAACAGTATAAGTCTAGTTGAAAAGCTAGCTTTTGCTAAGATAGGAGCTCTGCTAAGATTCCGCCTCCATTGCCTACGATTACAGCGCCTTCATGGATAATGGAATGTATGTGTCTCTGATTTGAAACCTCTGATTTGAAATGCAACGCTAAGTGATTTGGTGTAACTGAGCTAGCTATAATCGTCCGCAAGGCCAAAAATAAGATAAGTAAATATAAGAAATGATAAATACATACATATAAATAGGTGAAATTAATATAGCAGGTATTATATATATAATATATATATTTGGTACTGAAGATTGCAATAAAATTATTCATATATATATATATATATGAATAACTTAGTTTAGAAATATATAGATACCCTAGCATAATTTTCCACATTAAGGAGACTATATTCTATAACAAGAAAAGTTCAATTTAAGTAGAATAAATAAAAGTGGCATAGTATAAATACATATATCAATACATGCATAAATAAATAACGTCTCCATGGAAAATAGTATTATAATAAGGGAATTAAGCATAATTTTGACCACTACTAACGAACGAACGAATGCTAATATAAAAGAAAACCTTGCGGGTAAATATGAGTGTTTCAAATGTACTTCATTTTGGGCACGCCGTTTATCATCTGAAGAAGTCCAGGCTAAAATAACATGACTGGCTCCTGAATCATTAAAGCTGTTTCAGCGCTTTGTGATGCAGCACACAAAAACCTATAAATCAGTCTAAAAAAAAGCTTTTTATTACAATTATACTCGTTAGTTGTACATAAAATGAAGAAAGGGAATAAGATTAATAGAAGAGCTTAATAAAAGAGCAACTGCAAGAGCTGCATCAATATACGAACGAGTAAAAGACCTTGCCCATCATATGGCCGCGTCGCCTTCACTGGAAAAAGAAAAGTATTTCTACAAACAAGCCAGGTTCTTGCCGCAAAAGCATAGACATGGGATCTTCGCCTAAAGGCAGTGGCAGCAAACACCAATTTTTTGGTGGAAAAAAAAGGAAGAGATTGAACTAAATCCATCCAAGAATACGGGTCATTCATTATCTTATTTCCTTCGTGAGAAATACTGATACAAGAAGTTATGCACTCTCACTACGTTATTCTACACAGGATGATGCAAACATGCTTTGGTGTCAGCTTCCATGGAATTTAATTCACTTGAAAACGTAATAAAGGAGTGCTTATAACTGGAGGGAGTAAAGTAAGATGAAAAGTTACTCGACATAGGGAAATGAGAGCAAGCGGGGAGAAAAAGATAACCTCTTTAGTAAAGCTAATTTATATTAATTAAGAAGCATTTTAACCTGTAAGATAAGACGGAGAGGGAAAAAAATTGGTTAAATTTGAAGACGTATCAGTTACGAGGTACACAGTATAGAATAGGCCCCGCCTCCCAATAAGGGGACACTCCTTCATTTGATTTAGAATGGGGTACCGGAGACTAAAAATGAGATGACGATTATGCCTCGTGAGCTTTGACAGGTCATCGTCACCTGAGGAGATTGGTAACATACTTCAAAGTAATTTAAGAAGGAATAAGAAAAGAAAAAATATAAAATAAGGGAGAAGATAAAGAAAATTTTGTAAAAAGGAAATCTAGAAATTCGGACAGAGGTGGTTGTTTTAAGAAGTGGACGGGAGTAGTGGGAGCGGATAAGACGTTACAAGGTCTTGCTGTTTAAAAAAAATTAAGAATGAATGGGAAGGTAAAATGAATTACTTGACTAGAAGCGTACCCCTTTTAGACTAATAATAATAAAATAAACAAATAAATATCTATTGAGCTATGATTTAGATAAATAGGGAAAAAGAGAAGACTGAGCCCCACCCCCTAGAGTTAAGTTTTAGGGGTGTTGACTGATCGCATAGCCTTTATTTACAAAATTCTTTATTTCCCGGGACTTGAACTATGCTATGCTCACCAAAAGATATGTTCAAAATTCATTTCATCTGCTACACACAGGGTAGGGCTTTGCCCAGGCACCTGCACCGTGACTTAGTCACCTAAATCAGCACAGTCTTTTTAGGCGAAGTTGATAATATCCAACTCGGAGATGGACATATGAACTAAATGCGCCACCAATGTGCAGGAAGAATAACTAAAGGCTGGTTAGTTCAATTTTTTGGGTAGTTTGTCAAAGAGCCAGAGAGAAAATTTAGAATACTATCAATTGTTATTTTTAATATCAAACATGTTTTTTTTTGCTAATAACTACTACCATCAACTATTATTACTTATAACAATAACAAAAGGAAATAATAATGAAAAAAAGGATTAAGTCAGAGAAGGGAAATAATTCATACCAAAACCTAATCATCTTTATTATTTTTTTCCGAGAAAGTAAGTAATCCATTTAATGAACACGTTGGAGGAAAAAACAAGATACCAAGTCAGTGAAAGACGTTTCATGAATAAGATCGATGATGATAATAATAATAACAATAATAATAAAAATAATAATAAAAGGGGGAGAATTTAAGAGAAAATATTCTTACCTTGTTGTGGTCATATGAGGTCACTGTAATTTCCAAAGAAGTAATCCTGGCAGCAACCAGCTATTGTTGTTTAAAGATAAATTTCGTCTACAACTGTCTAAGTCTATTTTCACCTAAAGGCAATGGCACCAAACACAAGCATATTGTGGGGAGAAACACGAAGAGACTGAAATAAATTTATCCAAGAATGTCGGTCACTACCCTATTCCCTTCGTAAGAAAAATTGATACAAAATTTACATAACTTTTACTACGTTATTCTACACAGGATGAGGCTAAGAATTTCGTATTTATTAAGAAGCATTTTTAACCTGTAAGATAAGACGAAGGGGAGAGAAGAAAAAAAGAGCGGTAAATAGTTACGAGATATACAGAATAAAATAGGCTCCGCTTTCCAATAAAAAGCCACTTATTCAATGGGTTTAGTCTAAGAGACTAAGAATGAGACGACGTCACTGCCTCATGAGCTTTGACAGGTCATTGGCACCTGAGGAGATTGGTAACATACTTCAAGGTAATTTAAGGAGGAAAGAATAAAAAGGAGAAACTAAAGAAAATTTTGTAAAAAACAATCTAAAAATTCCAACAGAGTTGGTCGTTATAATAAGTGGCCTTAAGTAGTGAGAGGATAAGGTGTTACAAGTCTTACTGTAGAAAGGCTAAGTTGAAAATGAAGGAAAAGATAGAGAGCAATTTCTAAGATGTTGGTGAAAATTTTGAACAGAGAATGCTATGTATTTAAGTGAAAATTACAGATGGACAAAAATAATTCGCGAATTTAAATTTACCAGGTAACATTGGCCCTTTAGAAATAAAGAGGCCAAGTGGGTAAAATAAATAATTATAGTGAAGCACGAACGGTAAGGGTACATAAATTGAGAATAGTATTAGGAGATTACAGAGTTTACGTATGAAAAGCAATCGATGAATTAATTAGAAAGAATAGGCAAAAGTAACCTAGCTTAAGATGAAGGTTTCAAAATATGATGTTTCAATACTTCTGAATGCAAAACACCTGCATGTTAAAGAATGCTAAAAGCTGAGAAAGAAAGGAAAATTATTGTGCATATAAGAATAGTTATATTGTTTAAATACAAAGTACACAAACAGACAGTGCAAAATTATAAATAATTTCTTACCTTACCTTAACTAAAATGATCAAATTCTCATTGAAAATATAGTAATAAAATAAATATAGAAGTATTAATTGAGTCATGATTTATGCTCTTCTGAACATTCATTTTTAATTAAGTAGCTTATTTATATAATTAAATAGTTGCTATATAAAGTGCGAGAGTACTATCAGCTTCTCTGCAGACTTTAGTTTGTAAATATGAAATGATAAATAAATAAAAAACTGAGAGGAAGAATGAACTGTAGACAATGATTAATTTAGATTTTTAAAGAAAGAAATAATTTTAATTAAGAGTTAAAGTGACTGAGTGTATTGCGTTTTTTAGGCGAAGCTAATCATATCCAATTCGGAGATGGACATATGAACTAAATGCGCAAGATGTGGGCAGGAGGAGTAACTAAAAGTTTGTTAATTTAATTCTTTTTGGCAGTTAGTTAAGGAGTAGAAGCTAGAGAGATGTTTTAGAATACTGTCAGTATTTAATAATAATAATAAAAAAAACAGTAATAATAACTTTAATAAGCGGATAAGTCAGAGAAGGGAAACAATATATACCTAAATCTTAATCATTTTTATCATTGTTTTATTTTTCAAAGAAAGTAAGTAATCCGTTTAATGAAGACATTGGAGAAAAAACAAGATACCGAGTCAGTGATAGACATTACATGAATAAGGTCGATGATACTACTACTACTAATAATAATAATAATTATAAATAGAAAAAAAAGGACAAGTCAATGCGAAAAGTGAGGCCGGAGATTGTAAGGAGATGCCAACCAACGTACAGTTACTACACCTTCTCATAAAGAAATTCCTCATATCAAGTGTCAGGAATATAGAGGCTGAGGGGCCTGAAAAGGATAGCTGGTGAATGATGAGATACTGATAGGGCAGTCCGCGTCTCTTGAGTGTGGAATATGGAGAAATTCACACAAATTAAAAGCTAAAAGCATATAGAAGACGGAAAATTTTAAAAATACCATATTAAGTGGGATAGCAACCACTAATTTAGTAAAGCAAGTAATGTTGGTAGGAAAGGAATGCTACTTACTTGAATGATGGTCCTTTGTTTGACCCTTAGCCTGTCGAGTTATTTTCTGCAAATACCTTTAAAACTGTCGCTAACTTTTGACCCAACCTCCCCTAAAATGTCGGGAAAATAACATTGAACTTTCGAAAAACGCCAGCAACTTCTTTTGTTAGTTGTCTTCACTCCCAGAATTTTTGGTCAAAGATTCCGCCTAATAGAGAGAGATTGCTCCATAAACATTAGTAGCTGCGTGTTGTCAAGAACGTTGCAAATGAATAACTTTTATCTGACGGACAGTGGGAGTCCCGTAGGGTAAATGTCCAGCAAGTGTTCAGTTCAGCAACATTTCATGAATAGAAGATTTCAGAACCACAAAACTTAAAAGTTTTCTTTCATACAGATATTTTATTTTCAAACAAATTGCCTATAAAATCTTAAGTGCAGTAGAATGGAATATTTATTAGTTAAACTATCGTATATGCAATAAATTTGAAATAACAAACTTCGGTTTTTAGCTTTGTTCTGGATTGAGAATTCACACTTAGATTTGAATTGCATTCATATTTTTAAATATACAGAACTGAAAACATTAAATCTCCTAGTTTCATTTGAAATTTATACAATTATTAGCCCAAAGGGGCAGTTTGCCCAGAGGGGCTATTAATTTCGTTTTGGCATTTTGCGTTGGTTCACTATAAACAAATTTTAGTATAACTAAATAATATAAACGATACTATAAAAAATTCACTATAAAAATTTTAGTATAACTCACTTTTATAGTATATTTTAAAAATATTACTATGAAAGTCTGAATCACTTTTCAAATCGCTGCCACCAAATATAAGAGTCCTACATTATATTTAGAGAAATTAAATAGTGAAGAATCTGCATGAATGTATGTTAAAACAACGGTACCTAGACACATCAAATTTTCAATAACGTAGTCCTTCACTCGAATATGGGTATCTGGAAGCCCAAATTTTGAATTTGTTTTATTATGTTTCATATTTTGTAAAACTTTAACGAAATTTTGATTAACAAACTGAACGATTTCAAAACAAGCAAAGGCAACACTGGACGAAAAAACAAAAAACATTTTATCTACAGCGCGCGCGACTGTGTATCGGAGATTCTAAAGATATGCTCTTTTTAAATATTTTGTGATATTGCTGTTGAATTGAGTTTTATGGTCTAAGTGCGAAGAACACGGTATTTAATAAATAAAGGTAGCACACAAAATGTTAAAAAACGCGGTTTTGGGCGTAATGTAAAATCTGAAAGCCTTCAGATTTATTATTATTATGTTTCTTTAAAAAGTTCTTAAACTTGTTAATGATTGCTCATTACAATAGTATAGATTCGCACAGTTTTTTTTTCAGTTTTTAGAACAATAGTTTCACATATCTTTTAATTTTATTTTGCAACATCCGTTTACTAGACCTTTCGTATGCTGTATTTTTTTGGCTTTCGTCATTACATTCTAAACCTGGGAAATGGATTTTTGGCTTCATTTCTTAGGCAAAATGTTGAACAAAGCATCAAAGAAATAACTAATATCCAATATGAAAAAAAATTGTAAGTTTTAAGTAAAAAAAGGACTGTGCAGTTAATGCTTGAATAATTCTTAAATGCACTCAAACAAAACTTAACACTCAAAGACAAATGAAAGACAGTTCGGCACGAGACGTTTATAAATTCTGATCTCCACTAAATTAGTTCTAATATTTAAATTAATTATAGCAGAGGTAATAAATGTGTATAGTTCATTCATTGATCTACGTCTTTTACAGCCACTCAAATTAAAACTCTTCTCTTTAATAAAACAATCGTTTTAATGGAATTTCTTGATGATTAAAGAATACAAAATTGTTAATTATATCCGTAAAGTTCTCCAAATTAAATTAAATCGTATTAAATATAGCACATGCGTATATCTCACGTTAATGAAGGAAATAATTTACTATATTTCAAACTAATTAAGAACATTAATAGACAAAGAGGAAAAGAAGAGCGAACGAGATTTATCGCATTTCTTATTATGGATCTGCACCAGGGACGAAGAGAATAATTATTAAAAATCAAACATTCACGACAATTGTGGCCGAGGAAGTGAATACTACACACTTCATATCGCTAACAAGACTTTAAAAAAATGAACGAAAAAATAAAGCATTTATAGTTTGCAAACATCAGATTATCGCCCGACGCTTCAAATCAAAGTTTACCATTGAAAATTAAAAAAATAACACTAATAAAATTTAAGGTTTTACTTCCTTTTTCTTTTAAATAATAGTACATCCTACTCTTGCCAATTCATAAAATTAAGTACATTCTATTTACTCGTAAAACCAAATAAAATACAAATAAATAAAGTTAAAACTCAAATCAAACAAAATTCCAATTTTATGAAACCCAGCGATTGTTTCTGCACTTTTCTATGGTAAAGCTGTTATAAGGAGAAAAGAAAGGTTTTTAATAATAAATTATTAAAAAAGTCTATTACAGTTTAATTAGAATTTATAGAAAAATGAATTGGTATGATCGTTTTTCAATCTATATATTATTATAAAATAATAATTAGCAGGTTTTTTTGGGAGCAGATGTAAGATGATTGCATACATAAAAGTTAAAGGTAGGAATTTTGCAATTGACCTTTATCATAAGAAATTGGAAACCTATTTTATTTATGACACCCATGGTGCGAAGAAACACTTATTGAAAAATGTTGAATACTTATTGAAAAACACTTATTGAATTTTTTTTTATTAATAATGGATAGGATTTATCGCTAGATGAAAATATTAACACTTCTTCCATGTGTTTAAACAACAGATAACAGTACAGCAAAATCCTTTCCTTCTAAAATTAACTTATTCATTGTTAATATTACCAATGTTGCTGTTACTCTCCTTCGAAAGAACACATCCCTGACAAGGGCGGAATTCATTCATGAGATTAAAATACTACAATTAAAAAAATCAAATATCAAACATCGAAAACCTTCAGTTACTACCGATTTTAGGGCAAGGACAAGCTTATTAGCAACTTTAGCAAACACGATGGAGGAAAGAAATAATTTTTTTTAATTATAAAATATGTCAGAAAATAATTACCTATTCCGATATTAATAAAAAAGGTCAGTTCCTTCTATTGTCTTATAATTTTTATGAAAATCGTAGCAAAGATATTTGTTCTTTAAAATAATCTCCCACAAATTAACAAACAACTTTTTTCTTACATCGTATTTTTCTTTTACTACGGAAAAGTACACAAAAGAGGGATGCCTTCGTGAAGAGCTTTCTAAAGGAAACTGAACAGTATCTTCGTTACGCATAGGAAAATCTAGAATGCACCCTTGCAGCCAGCCTGTTTGCCAGGACACAAACCCGTTTCGAACTACCAGGGTTCAGTGGCATTACCGCTCTGTCACTGGTCTGCCTTTTTCATCAAAAGATTTTCGGCAAATAATTCCCTAATGTATTATTTTTCATGCAATTTAAATACTTCGTATTCTTAGTTTTCTAATACGTTTGTGGGGTTTTACCTATTTAATTCTAAAGTTCTAACTTAGAACCCCACGAACACTAACAAGCGAATAATCGCTTGAGTGTGTGAACAAAACACGTAAGACTTAAGGAGGGTTCACAACCCTTTATTTTTCAGTATATTTACAATCAGTTCCTACTTGGAACTTTACACAAAGCCTCCACTCGGACTTGAACTTAAATAATAATAAATTTAAATTAAACTAAATAGCTTAACTAAGCTATCTGAAAGATATAGCCGAAGCTATCAGAAATCTAACTAGTTGGCCCCTAAGTATTAATTAAATCGAAGCCAAGCAAGGGCCTAAGGTATGGCCGAGCGTATTAACTAAGAGAGAAATTAGCCAAAACGCGCGCTAGACAGGGAATCAGACTTTGTCTCTAGAAGTCCGTGGAGTATTGACTTGTAGAATAAGATAGGAAAGATGCAAAACTTAAAATAACTGTTAAGAAACTTAGGATAAACCTTACACATTTCTAAAACTTACGTAATTAGCAAATTTCATTAAACGTTTAGTTTTTATGATCTTTATTATCTCTTTCCACTACTACATTTTATATCTTTGTTTCTAAGAAAAGTCCCGTTCAAGGCGATCCTTATATTGGAAAAAATAAGAAACATAGTTCCTCTCAAAGCAATTAAGAGATGGGCATATCTTGATGAATATATATAAAAAAAGAATAAAGGAAATCTGCAAAAGATCACTGCTAAAAATAATTATTTTGTAAAGAAAGTAAATATTTATTAAATGATAACATGAACAGAAATTGCTACAAATATCTGCGTGTGGTGTAGTTATTGTTAGACAACAAAAAACTATAGATAAAAGTTGCTGGTTGGGCAATTATTATAGTTATATACAAAATGCTAAATATTATTCTCATGACACAGTTTTGAAAGTCACTGCTTTTACATTTTTATTCAACAGGTAATTAATATTTTCTGTCTGTTAAAATATCTATTTTTCTCACAAAGCCTGTAGTGTTTCGAATTTTTTTTTAGCTCTCTGTTTTATACTCTTGATGCTAGCATAGTATTTGGAACTGTAATGGAAAAAAAAAAGAAAAAAAAAAAGAAGGAAATTGAAAATAGGTGCATTACATTTACTTTTCACTCTTATTCTTTTGTAAGCATACATGCTTTCCTACAACTTTTCCTAAAATCTTTCCTGATCATTTACAGAATCTATACTGTTAAAAATGGTTTACTGCGCCTGATTTACTTTGCATTATCCTTTCAATGAAAGCCACAGCCCCATAATATATCTACTTAACATTTTAAAACTGCTACGAGTTTGAATGTTTTTAGAATTATGTGAATAAACTGAAACTCTTACGAATATTATTATTCATATCTGGGTAAGCATTTTCGTTTTGAATGAAAATATTTTGAAAAAGCCACGAATATGACGTTTTTCTGATAGTTTACTTTTTAAAATTCGAAGCACGTCATGCAAATGGTCATTTCTTTTTTATTAAATGTTTACTTGTAAAAGATGAAAGTTTGTAACTGATTTTTAATCAATCATCATGCATATATCACTTGTAAAATATTAGCTACCACATGTGGGAACAGCTATTGTTTATCTTATGAAAGCTTATTATATTTCAACGTTTATAGATGTCGAAATGTAAATATTTGGAAATCGGCAAAATATCTGGAAATGCTTCTCTAGCAGTGGGTGATGGAAGGATCTCGTAGTGTGCACTTGTAGCTTTGAAGAAGGAGGGAAAGCAGACTGCGCTTCATTAAGTTTGGACATTGTTTTCAGGGCTAAGGAAGAGAGCTAGTCTGCCGCTATATGTATATTGTGTTGTACACGCTTCCGTTATTCTTATTTCATACACCGTGAATGAGTGATTACATATTTGCACTCCTGCTTGACCGGGCCATTAGGTGAACGTCAGAGCAACGTATGGCCTGAGAGCAGTGAGAACAGTACTGTGAATATGCGTTTTGCATCTTTTTTATTTATTGACAGATTATTATTTTTATTAGTAGTAGTATAAAAAAATGCAGATCTTTAACATCACTCATTATCTGATGGCATTTTTACTGCCTGAATTAATCGAAAATACTGGACAATCGAGAAATCTACACTGAATTTAAGAAAATATATCCAATTCATTAGTGGCTCTTTTTATGGCTTTTATAGCGAAATTTTGGTATTCAGTATTTTTTTCCGATTCTTTATAATATCTCCTGACTTAAAGTGACATGACTCTTTTTTGTGCATTATGTTTTTTCGACTATTTTGCTTAAAAAGCAGAAAGGCAATTAAAAACTGATAAGTCTAACAAATGAAAAAATAGTTTCTTTTCCAATTCCAAAGTAGTTCGTTCGCGAAACGTGTACTACACTCATGTCCACAAATTAAGGATAATGCAAAATCAGGCAAAGGAAGAGTTAGAAGCAAAACAAATTTGACTTATTTGTAAAGCTTATTTATTAAACAAAAAGTAAAGAGCAAAAAAAAGATGCTATATGTTTGATATTATTAAAAAAATTAACGATTTTTTCTCCCTGGAGTAAATTACAAAAAAAAACCTATTTACAAAAAACCAATATTACATGACCGGTACTATTGTTAATACATTGTATGTCTCCCAGACGATGCAATACAGTCCGTACAACGCCTAGGCATGCTGAGTATCAAATTATCGATCTGATCTTAGGGGATATTACACCACTCAAAAAGCAATGTTCTCTGAAGTTCCGGTACACATGTAGGAGGAGGTTGACGAGCTGCAACTCGTCGGCCAAGCATGTCCCACACGTGCTCTACTGGATTCAAGTCCGGTCAGAATGCTGGCCAGTCCATACGGGTGATATCCTCGGATTGAAGGCATTCGCTTACGATGTTTGCACGGTGAGGACGAGCGTTGTCATCCATAAACACAAATTCTGCTCCCATGGCGCCCCGAAACAAACGTACATGTTGCTCCAGAATGACGTCCCGATAGATTTGGCTTGTCATGTTCCAATTTGAACATGCAGGTCAGTTCTGGAACTCAGAATAATTCCACCCCGAACGAGCACTCCTGCACCACCGTAACGGTGTCGTTCAGTGATGTTTTCTTGGTGGTAACGATTATCTGGAGCTCTCCATATGAAAGTCCGGCGAGAATCAGACTGCAAGCTAAACGTGGACTCGTCGGAAAACATCACAGAAGCCCACTGTTGCGGTGTCCACAATGCATGCTCTCTACTCCGGGCTAACCGCAGGCGACAGTGAGTTGCAGTAAGTGGAACGCGTCTGACAGGTCTACGAGCATATAGACCAATCTGCCCTAAGCGTCTGTACACAGTCTGCCTTGAAATTGTCGTACCAGTGGCTGAAGAGAGCTGACAAGACAGGTCTGAGGCTGTGCTCCGCCTGTTTCTTGTGGCAGTAACTGCAAATACCGGTCCTCATTCGGCATTGTAACTCTGGGGCGACCTGTGCTGTAACGTCTACTCACATTACCATCATCTTGGAATCGTTGCCAAAGCCCGGAGATGACACTTTGGGCAATTCCAAGTCCGTCTGATACTTCCAGTTGGGTACGCCCACATTCCAGACGGCCGATAATTCTACTACGTAAAAAATCATCCAAATGCGTTCTTTGTGTCATAACTATTCGGTTATTGCACTGAAATGCTTATAAAACGCCTGCGAACAATTTTACTTCTTTGCCTGTATTCCTTATATATCACTCTCTTACACTCTCGTCATTGTGACGTACCATCGGTGTCATGTGGTTACTTCCTGAAATTTGCATATGATTCTTGGAGATGTGTGTAGTGATTTTACAGGTGATATATTTATTTTAGAGTTCGATTTCCGCGAGACTCCGAATTATCCTTAATTTATGGACATGAGTGGAGTACATTGTACTTTTTTTATATTTGTAACTAACTGACATTTTGAATGACGATCGTTGTAAATTTAGGCACTTAGTTGCTTCATAATCTACAGAATTTCTTTTTATTCAAATACGTCTGCTTCAGTTGAATAGGCATGGTGTGAGCAAAGTAGGAGAAACAGAACTAGAAATATCGTACAATCAAACGGTACACTAAAATAATATTTTCGCATTAAAAAAAGTCTCGCTGTTTCCCTTCCCCTTTCGTCCTTCAAGGAAGTCTTCCCCGGAAACGAATTCGTGATGTTAACAAAACGTAAAAAGACACTCCAGAAGCTATTTTAATGGTTTAGAACGATTAGCGTCGCCCAAGAAAGGGGAGGGGATACGTGGGTTGTATTCGTATACTATGCAGCCGCTTTGTTGAAGGTCAATCTATTCCAGGTAAAAGGAAAGCGGAAAATTCTGGCATAGCTTAGGACTGCTTATAAAATTCAGTCTTATCAATTAAGCAAGAAAAAATGTCCTGCTCTGACAGTAATAATAATAACTGCATAATAAGTGCAAAAAATTTTTCATTTCAATAACTATTTTCTGATATTTAAACGGACATTTGTACGATAATAGATATAAAAATTAATATGTCAATAACTTTATTCTATAACTTGACATATTTTTCTCACAATAAGCTTCATTTTTACTTTAAAATATAATCTCGCAAATTTAAAGTATAAAAAATAAGAATTTCATGAAAGAGAACTATGAACACAGGACATACAAAATGCCATGTAGTAGGTAAATTAAATGGTACTGTTCTGTTATCGGGATCGGATTCAGAAATGTATGTATGCATGCAAGAGTGTATCTATGTATGTGCGTATATGTGCATATGTATACACACAAATGCATTCGTACGTAAATATATGTATATATACATGAACACATCTTTACATACACACATTTCTGAATACGGTCCTGACTTTTTTCGTTCGCAGCAAGAGCCGTGTACCAATTAAATATCTATTACTTCACGCAGTGACAGCACCTATCTTTTATAAATTACAACGAAGCTGCAAAATTTCATAAAAGTTATCAGCTATATATATAATTTTAATTAATACCGAAATTTTCGAAGAAGTTAAATGAAGATTTATATTATAAGAAGTACTTTTATTAACTTTAAATCGCTCCATTGGTTAATCCACAGTAAATTGATTATATGTGAAAACTTAATCAAAGATCTGACGCTTTTACTGTATGACAACGCTCTAAGAAGCTGCTTTTGCTGAGTGTGCATGGAAGGTAAATGAAAGATCTTAGATTTCACGGAGTGGCAACTCTCCCCAGCTCTTAGATTCGTTACTCATCCATCAATTTTTTGAAGCACATTCATATCTACAAATTTTCTTTTTCTAATACAGGATTTTAATCGTTAAGTTAAAAAATACATCTCCTTCGTGGTCCAATAATAATAACAAACGTGAACAAATAATTTTCAAGCAAAATTATTAGTTTTAACTGATTGTGGAAAAGAAGGTGAGAGATATTTGCCTGAAGGAAGAGATGATTTTATGAAGGACTTCAAGGATTTGAACTGGTTCATGCTGTACATGAAAAAAAAAATGAAAATGCCATGTAGTCAGTCTCGAAATTCGATCCGAACTAAACTACTAGTGCCCACCGGCTTTATCCATTTTTCCACAGGTGGGCCGCTGTGGGAATTGTGCCAATTTTCTTTATTTCTGGAAAATTAATTTTAGAATCGTCACTTCACTTGCATTTTTTATTCTTAATCTTACATTTTGCATAAATACTTGCTTATATGTCTTTGTTGTTAGGTAAAGTTTGTCATTAATAATTCAGTTATGTTTAGCTGACTGTGAAAATTTTCGGGCGTCATTCAATATTCATCTATATCATGACTATAAATTATTTCTTCATCCATTGAAAAATGGTACGGCTTTCCGAAATAACTGAGAAAACAGGAATTATTTTATACAGTATTCAATGAATTTTTATTCCGCTAATACGAGAAACTTCTTTCTTAATAAAATATATAAAAGACAAATTGTGCATAAATACGGAAAATTACTCTGATGATTTGGGATTGATTTTCCTCTTAATGAAAGCAGTTGCGTACATACATTAATTAAAATCCTTCTCATAGCTCTGCTTTAATTATAGCGACGTATACAAGACTACCTTCCAAGAGTAAGTACGTAGAGTCATTAGGATTTTTGAGACAGGAGACATGGAAAATGAACAATACCCTCACCGGGACTCGAACTTGGACCTCTCTCATACGCGCAGGGTGTGCTACCGTGAAACCACGAAGGCATGAAAAAAAGAGGGAGAAAATACCTTATATACTCCCCCTTTTAAAGGGCGACTAGGGATTAGGGTACCAAGTTGCCAAATCGTGGTAGTAAAGAATCATCATCCTTTACCTTTTAGTTCGGGCGACACTGTAGAGTCATTAGGATTTTTGAAAGAGGAGAAGTGAAAACTGAGCAGTGACCTCGCCAGTACTCAAAGCTGGACCTCTCGGAAACGCGCCAAGTGTGCACCCGTGAAACCACAAAGGCATGCAGAAAGGAGGAAGAAAATACCATATAAGTATGCCTTCGCGAAGGATTTCGTAAAGGAAACTAACTCTTATCCACGTTACATTTAAGGAAAAACCATGAAAACAGCTATCATCCAGCCCCTTCTCTGGGATTAGAACCCGGCTCAAACTACCAGTTTTCAGCGACTTAGCCACTCAATCGCTGGTGGCGTTTATTAGCATTTGTATCAAAAAACTTTGCAAAATAATTGCGTAGATACGATTATTAGGTAATAATGAACTAATGTATTAATTAAGTTCTCAATATAAAGAAAAACTTTCATTCAATTTATCGCTATCAGCACTGACATTTGGAGAGAAAATAATTTATTTTCTGATAATAAAATATCTTTTGAACTGTAATATTTTGTGCGCAAAATATCTAACATTTCCACGCACTTATTGTTTCAATTCTCGTATATTCCATTAATTATAAAAAGATAAGACTTATAGATTTCTTTCTAAAAGAGTTCCAAGACACGGCGGAGAATTTTCCCCTACGCAGATTTTAAAATTTTGGTTGCATTCCAGATTTTAATAAATTATTTGAAAATGCATTTTTCATTACATTTCTGAATTATTATTAAAAATGCATTTTTCATTACATTTCTGAATTTTTCCCATTTTTACTAAAGATTTGGTAATGTAATCAGCGATTGAGGATTGGACTTTTATAACTACAATGTACCAGAAGGCACACAGTTGTAAAACGATTTGTCATCATTCAGAAAGCTTGCAGAATAATATACACTTGCTGTCCGACAATAAGTCTTCACTCAGAGGACTGTTCCGTAAAGTGCGCTATTCAAACAGATTTCACACCCTATTAAGAGCTTTGTACAAATGACAGCCGCCTGCGGAAACGCAGGGGGAAAGAAGACCTCGTGTAGCGTCTCAACACGTCTCAAGCATTTATCGGAAATCTTGCCTCCGTGTATACACGTCTTAATCAATTTTCGAGAATTTCAGTTCCGTGTATACGCGTCTCAAGCATTTTTAGAGAGATCTCTGAAAACGTTTAAAGACGTCTTAAGCAGTTAAAGGGTTGAAGGCTATAGATTCCACTGTTTGGAAGTATAATACCCAACAATTATCGGTGAAGCTACCGTTACCTGCCGTCCAAAAGATCGTCCTGAAAAGGAAAAAAAAATAAGAATAGAATACTCCAGGAGACAAGGGTATATTGTGAAAAATTTCGGCATTTTCCGGAGAGCTAGAAAAGTGCGGCCGTCAGTATCGGTGACCCCCAAACCGATAATTTACACACAATCTTCAAAAACAGATAAGGGAAACTTCTGCGCCTACCTGTCCGACGTCGGACGGTTAGCCGCTACACAGTAAAAATGCCAGAAGTCTAGCTAGTTGCCCAGAGTAACGTCTCGCTTTAGCAGAGATTATGCTTTACACATGCGCAGTACGCACTTTTTAAACATGGCAATCTTCACCGCTTTCAGCCACGTATGTGCGTGCTGTGTTGTGTGTTGACGAATGTGCGTGCTGTGTTGACGAGAAGGAATTGATCAGAAATTTCTTTCTATATTCAAAACATAAATTTAAAAAGTATTTATAGGCCAAAAGAAAAATATTTAATACTGTTTGGATTAAGAATTACTGATCTGTTATTCATTTAAGTCCAGATATGCGATAAATGATTTACTCGGGACTTAATAAAAATATGTAGAATTAGACGTTTATTGTTTTTTCACTCGTATTTATGTTTGTGAATTGCTTTATATTAATGCTGTAAGTTTCTGTAACGCTCAATAATCAATTAACATTATTTCACATTTATTTCCCAATATATTTTTGTTTGATATCTCATCCCATATTTATTATCATTAAAAAAGTCCATCTTTTTAATATATTTCATTTTGAGGATACTCAGTTTCAGTTCACGTTGGCAATACTGGTTTTTACACTAGGGGTACACTAGGTACAGCACTTGCATCGCTGCGCGACGGGCGACTCTTCAAATTGCTGCTACTTTTGATGTTCGTAGGCATTAATTTATTCTCGTTCACCTTATGGTGTAAGCCAGTAAGGTTTCACCGAACAGGTTTTAGTATAATAAAATCTATAGTGAAGATGAAATGGACTACTTTACTTCAGATTATTCGATAAATTCTGGAAATAGCCAAAAATTTTAACTCGAATATTTTACAAAGGATCGAAATTAGCAGCCAGTAACACCAAAAAATCGAAAAAGATTAAACATTGGAATAGCACTGCACAGAATTCGACTTAAGCAGGAACTAGAAAACGTTTTCCAAAAATTTAAGACTTTTTTTCCAAACCTGCTTGAAACTCAAGCTCAGGGCTCTAAAATGACAAATCAACCCAGACCAGAACGCTTCTACTGTATTTGTATTCTCGTATTCGAGAGGTCCATGGTTCAAGTCCCGGGGAGGACATTGCTCATTTTTCATCTATCCTGCTTTCAAAAATTAATTTAATGTCTCTACAGTGGTGCCTGAACTAAAAGGGTGGTGGATGCTGATTTTCCACCACCAGGGTTTGGCGACTGGGTCTCCTAATCCCCATTCGCCCTATAAAAGGAGCGTATATAAGGTATTTCTCCCGCCTTCTTAGCATCATTGGAAATTTACTTGGAGTTGGCGTGCTTGGTGCGGCAACGCGTCTAGACCATTGGTAAGTGATCTTTTTACTAACTTATGCATTCAGGATAGACATTGCCTTGCTAAGATTAATCGACTTTGAGGACTCTTCAATTACGGATATGTAATTTCCCCTTCTTACTCGCGAATGGAAAATTTAGATATTTTCCGAGAGAGAGAGAAAGTAGAGGATATTTTGAGAAATGGTACTGTAGATGAAATCAACTTCATTCTAAATAAAGCTAGCATTGAACAAAACCGTCTACGAAACGGCGTTTCGCAACTAACCCAGGACTTAGCCACATGGCTTGACTATGTAGCAGCATACGCGACAAAACAAAAAGTGCACCCTGAAGGTATTAAATTTCCCACCGCTGCGGATTTACCGCAATTTGAAAGACGACTAAGTGAGATAAGCATAAATAATATGCCTAAACCCAGCCAACAGGAGTGGAAAACCCCCACTAAAACCCATAAAAGAAACCGAAGTCACGGAAGCGACTCACACATCACCCCCACCAAAAATAAATTCCAGCATTTGTTAGATGATGATGATATGGATACCCAAGTAATTGATTCGCAAAAATCCCCAGGAAATAACCCCAGCAAAAATGATTTAGGATTTCAACA
>KK118383.1:159141-203546 GCA_000611955.2 Stegodyphus mimosarum | reverse complement strand
CCTAAACCCGTTTACTAGGCGTAGAGGGTGTTATTCAAAACACATATCAAATCCAGGAATCCCTCTGGCTCTGCCTTCTTATTTTTCGTGCATTTGCTTTGCTCTTATAAACCCTATAACGCTTTTAAACGCTTTTAACGCTGTTTCGTAAAGTAGGATACCTACCAGAAATTCCCCTTGCTTTTTACTGTTTTCTCATTTAATCATGACAGTCACGATTCAATCATGGTTTCGAATACTTAAGCATCTTTCCTGATGTTCTGTGAATGAAAAGCATAGCTGCCTGAATAATAGTATTAGTAACTGCTTCAACTGCGTCATCAATAGGAACATCTACCATGTTCTCCGTGAGCTCTGCAGTCGAAGAGAAGAGTTCCTAGTCTGCCCCATCAAGTATGAAACGAGGGGATCTCGACATGTTTGCTCCTCTTCGTGTAAGAGATACAAAAATGGGATAATGATCGCTGTTGTAAAGATCATATCTCACACTAAAAAAAACACAATGGCGACAGAGATGGTGAACAGATGACAAGGCTGAGAGCGTGGAATGTCTTCGAAGGCTCATGTATTCTGCCAATTATTCAGGAAACAAAGACTATGGTCTTCAATCATCTGCTCAATTTGTCTTCCTCAGGAGTTTGTGTCTTTACTTCCCCGGAGCAGACTATGGCCGTTAAAATCCCCTATTGTGATAAAAGGCTCAGGCAGGTGCTCTATGAGACTATTTAAATCCTGCTGATCAATGTGCTCATTTGGAGGCAAATGCAGAGAAAAACCTTAAACATAACCTTAAACATGGGGTTTGGAATATAAGGTCTTACAGGAGAATTTAGGTATGCGGTCTTAATATTCGTAGGAGATCAAGCGAGTTGAAGGTCAGGATTACGTGTTTCGTATCGATCAACTGACCTTCCTTTTGCATCTTGATCCGCTTAATACTACTGACATTTTAATCAGGCAACTGGGATGCGATCTGTTCTTCAGGAACATACAGAAGGTCGACTTCCGAGATTACACCGCGACAATGATTCAGTGCCTTATGTGCTGTTACAGTGACATTCGCTTGGCCAAGTTTGGTGATTTGAAGTGAGGAAGCAGACTATGTTGCCGAAATTGTATCAATAAGCAAGTTTCCAGAGGGGAGACGCTTTATATTTCTCGGTTGACCAATACAAGAATGAATGTATTTATTTATAACGAGAAGAGACATCTTTTGAAACTCGCCAGAACTAGAAACAACAAAGAAGCGGAGATAATTGTTAGGAGGAATTGCATTGGCATCGGTACGTTTAGCAGTAGATTTTTCAGAATTAGCGCTTCGTCGTGTCTGACACCGAAGTCTTTAATGAAATAAATTTCAGGTTTAGACATATTCAAAGAGGAAACGATTCGGGTCCGACCGCCCCACCCACCACGGAGCCCAACAAGGAACACAGATTCCTGTGTTAGGGATAGTCGGGCCTATACACAAACTGAAGCACCACAGTCGGTTTTCCCGAATGCAGGTACTCCCGAGAGTGTATCCTCAACCCACTGTGTCAACTAATGTGCAGCCGATTGACACCCGGGAGGTCGACAAGGTGCCTCCTGTTTAGCTGAAGCAAAGGCCAAAGCAGTGTGTTGGAGACATTTCCTCGCCTCACAACTATTAGGACCCTCCTTTCGAGCGACACGGGTCTCCACGCACGGCAACACTTGGACAGTTCTTGCCACTCGAAAACTAGAGTTAAGGGCTGTTCCAGTCTCTTATAACGAACCCCAACCTCCGAAGAGGAAAACCACAATGCAGAATGGAAGGAAAACAGTATCAGCTTAGAGGAGAGAAGACTGAAGAGAGGACAGATCACTGTAACTCCAGGATCTTGACACCCGTCTCACCAAGAAGATGATCCGCTGAAGGGCTAGGGTACCTCGGGATTGCCACACCCGTACTCACAAAAGTGAGCCGCTGAGGGGCGTTATCCTTTTGGAAAAAGCCGTCTATTGCTCAAGAATGGCAGCACATCCGGTGAAATCACCAGTCTGGCATACAAATCTGCTAACGACGAGAGTGTTACTGTCGTTATAAAAAACTGCTCCTCAGACCATGACTCCTGATGTAGGTCCAATATCTCTACGTCGCAGACAAGATGGCTCCAAGTGATCACACTGCCGCCTTCTAACGAACACATGGCCATCACTGGCAACAAGGCAGAAACGGTTTTCATCAGAGAAAACAACAAATTTCTGCTCAGTCGTCGAATTAGCTCTAGATTAATACCATTAAGGCACAGATCGCAATGATTTGCAGTTAGTGGTATGGCAGCTACAGGTCGTCCGACTCGGAGCTATCTCTGACGTAATATATCTTTTACAATCTCTGTATCACTCTGGTGCTAGCAAAAGCTTAAATGTCTGCTGCAGATGCAGTGCGATGTGCCACATTCATAGAAAAAATATGGCAGTGTTCCCTTTGAAGTGGTGGCACATGTCCAAGAGGACCCCGGCTTTCTTCAGCCTAGTTTCCCGTGACCACTGCTGCCAACATGCTTGCACAGAGGATATATCATGCTAAGTCTTTCTGTAATATCGCAAAAAAATGTACCTTCTCATAGCCCCCCCCTATTACACGAACTCTATTAAATTCAGTAGCCTGCTGATACTGCCTCCTATGTCTCATTAAAGACAATCTTGACTCAAATTTCACTCACAACTTCCAACCCAGAGGGTAACTAATTAACCTGAAGTTTACAAAGCATATTTAAAACAAATATGATTTGCTTGTTTATAGCAGTGCTACTAACACCACACTTATTCGTCCAGTGCGAAATTTGAATAGACGTCATCTTTCAGATATGTAAACACGCCTTCAAAATTTCGTTTATCCAGAATAGTTCCTTCTTGGTGCTGGGATTTCATTTTCAGTGTAGAAACAGCAAAATTTAAAATTGCTATGAGAATGCATGGAATTTAGAAAAATATAATATTATAGAAAGATGTCTCACATTGCAGTCATATTCACGATGTGTAAACAATACATGTTTCATGTGATTATTAAGGTGTTGAAAGGCATAGTACAGAATGAATTGCAGAGAAGAAACAGGCAAAATAATAATATTTTACAAAAGCTATATTTACCAAACCGAACTATTGCACAAGTTTGAGGATTTAAAAACTGTAATTTGTGCATTAAAAGCAAGCGTAACCATAATAACAATTTGTTTTAAGTAGTTACTAACAGAGATTAAATGTTAACAACTTAACTTAAAATTAAAGCTACAAATTTCAGGAAAGGTTGAGGAAGCATTTTCAGTAAAACATAATAACCGGGAACCAAAGCAATACTAAAAAATACTACGAATGATTCATGACCATACATAAATACACAATAATGAATAGTTACTAGACAAGCAATTCGATATGCAAATATAATTACTGTAATTATTGGAGCTGTGGCGTAATTTTCGAACTTTCTGAAATTTCAAAAATCTTCCAAATTTTGTCCGAAAATTGCTTTTAGTGATTATATTTAATAGTGCAAAAATATTTTAAATATTTTTTGTAGTTAACCACTAGGTATTAAACACTTAAACCTTTAGTGATCTTTCTGAATATGCAGAAATAGCTGTATTTCGTTTTCAAAGTAAAGATTTTAATGGAAGAATTTATTTATTATTTATTTAATGGAAGAATTTATTTGATCTTGTTTCAGATAAATGACGCACAGAATTTTGTAAATGAAGTGATGATACATTAGATACAATACAGTAATTTTCTAATGTTGTTTGGTTATGTCCCGTTACGTTATTGCTACTGTCATTACGTCACTGGAGAATGTTTTATTTAAGTTCTTCGATAACGAACCTTGGTGCAGGAATGTATAGTGAGGAATATCTAAATTTCTCGATTCTAAAATATTGAAATGTCAAAATTCAGAAATCGAGGAATGTTTTCTCATGCTGTAATTTTAATATTATACCATCCTGATTCGCTCTATACGCTTTTTAATCATGCGTATTAAGCTTCCGTACCACACATCATATTACAAATAGGTATTGTTATAGAGTGCTTAGCACAGAATTTAAAAAACGTTTAAGATAATTTAACAGAACCAAATGAGTCAAATATTTAGGAAACTGAACTGCTTCAGCTGCATCCCCCGTTTCCTTTTAAAAAAGACACCATTTTTTGTTGTTCTAATTTAATAGCTGCTATCATAAAACAAATGGCTGATAATGGGCTAAAATCATATATTTCCCATTAAAACATTTATAACAGAATTTTTATTATAGATTACGAAAAATAGGTTTGTAAATATTCTCCAAACTCATAAATACCTTGACAAGAGCTTTGAAAATTACTGCACTAGTGATTCAAATTATCAGTTCCAAAAAGATCAGATGAAAATATTTCAGCGAAAAATTTCTCAACCTGCATCTTGGAAATCAAAGATTCCATTCCTCGAAAATACTATTTCGTCCAGAATTTAATCGATGAAAATAGAATTTCTAGAAAAGTAGGATAAAAAGAAAAGAATTTAAAGAAAGCCTTTAAAGCATAATTTGAGAGCAAAAAAAATAACGATTTTTCCAGTCATAGGTAATGTAACTGAAGAATGAGCTGGCAGTTTCAGACATTCCTTCTAGAGAAATAATAAATATGCTAGAAGATTTGAGGCATCTTATAAGAAATTCTCGGAAAACACAAGCTTTCAAAGCATTATTTATTTGGCCACTCACGTTACATTATATTTTTATGAATGCTTCTTCTTGCGCGATGTTATAACGACTATGAAATGTCTGCTCATATGTTCAAATAATAATAGTTGAGAGTTAAGAATGGCAATGTTCGACCATCCTGAAGATGCTGATTTATCTGTATTGCCATAAATATAGAAATAACGTTCCCAGTGCAATAAACTGATTCAGATTTAGGTAGTTTTCTTTTTCTTTTTTTTTTTGATAAAGCAAAATAAATTTTATCTGTGCCGTAAGAAAGACATGGAATGACAGAATCAAAAATTATAATTTTTCGAAAAAAATCGGTAATATTTTAGACATATGCGCATTGTACATATCATTATGCAAATATATAGGAAAAAAAGGATTGTTATAATTTTAGTGTCCTAAATACTGTTGCTTGATTTGAACTTCTAAAAATAAAGCTTCTTAAAATAAGAATGAAAATTTTATGAAAGCGATTTCATCACTGCGACAGACAAAACTGCGAGAGACTCTATAATTTGGAGGTTCCTGTCTTGAATTAATAGTTATGAAAATTTGGTTTGTAGTTATGTTTTGTGAAAGTCAATGACTACGTATATTGCTAAGAGTAATACTTACTCAAAAACATCAAATATTTATGTAGCTTAGTGTCTTAAAGCTGTCTAATGGCTGTAATCAAAGATACATAAAATTTTCTACTAAAATTGTACTCCATTGGAAATTAAAACTATGCACTGGTTAAATAGATTAAACTACTGGAGGGGAGGGTTTTATGTTCATTAACCAGTTACCTTATTACTTTTGTCTGTACTGTCACTTTTACTTTCGTCGGCTGCCATTAGAATACAAATTAGTAGATGTATATAAGAGAACAAAGGTTCTGAATGAGCTCATCAACACTGACAACTGTTCTGTAAACTCAATACATGGATGGCCTCGAGTCCTATGAAAATATCTTTAGAGAAAATTTTCAGGGATTTTATCAGAACATTACACGTTTCTTGCATTAATATGCAACCCAAATTTTTACACTTTGTTGTCAACTGATGACAGTCATATACTAGATATGAAACTGAATTCCTTGACTGAAGAAAAACTTAAAAATTAATAACTATATATTATTAAAACACAAGAAAATCAAACTTAGAGTTCGATAACTGTAACGCATGAGGGAAATCAGGCAGAGAACACAAGTAAACTTTTTAATAACTCATAGACAACCATCAACGATGAAAATTGAACCCCTCCCCGAGATATTGCCTAAAAGCGCACATTAACTAATTCATCTGAGATGACAGTACTAAGCAAAATAAATTTGACTCATTGCCCAACAATAACACAATAGAAAACAATATGAATTCCGATGAAGGCTTCATCTTGCCCAGCAAAATTGCTTGGTTGCTTTCCAACAAATATAAATTTTGCAATATGAATTGGAATAAACTCCAAGAACGCGTTAAGGACTACGAACTGGTAAAGTCCAAGGCAAATTAAAATATGATGTAATGTGTATTCAAGCATATGGTCCCAATGACTGTAGGAAATTTGCACGTATCTTAGACTTGGGAAAGCTTCGTGCATTAACAAAAGACATTCAGATAAGCCAAAAAAAGGCACTTGTGAAGAAAAAAAGAAAAACACGTAAAGGTACTTCGACACAGGCTTTACTTAATTGCACAAGACATTGCTTTTACAAAGGCGAAACCTAGGATTAAAATTACAAATGGCGAAATAGAAATTCTTATTATGTATTTCATAACTTCCTAGTGAAATGACAATAGTAAAATTATCTACAAGGCAGTCTAATAGTTCATATTAGACCATATAGGATGTGCCAACGATTTGCAATCAGCGATCCAACAATATGCCAGAGATGTCAGTATTTTGGTCATTGTCAAGCACTTTGCAGAAACAATTACATGTGTACAAAATGCGCCAAAACTCATACATGTGCCCGAACCCACCAGCGGCCAAGCGGTAAACTCATTGAACACTGGTATTTCCGACCTGGGTTCGATGCCAAGAGAACTGGCCGCCTGCATGGACGTTTTCTTGGGTTTTCCCATATACGTATAACGTGTATACGACATTATTTTCCTTTAAAGCCTTCCACGAAGGCACTCCTAACCTTAATAAGATAGTGTGCTTTGTCGTAAGCTCAATAAACGAAACCAAACCAAACTATACGTTTCTCCAGAGAAAAGAAGAAGGGAATGGTAAGTATGCAAATAGTAAAGGTTCAAATATTTCAGTTTGGAGAGATTGCTGTATGAATTCTAAAAATCTTAGCAAAGCTAGAGAAGATAAGGAGACCGCTAACCAAATGAAAGTAACCCCATATCAAATTCGTCCTAAGTAGCAGCTCGGGTGCCACGAAATTTATCAGCAATGGTTCTACATTTCAGCCTTGAACACAAAGAAAAACTAAATAGGAGTATATAATCTTTCCACGTTATGCGCCAGTAAATATAGTACCACTATTTCTAAGCTAAATAGCGTTTAATGTTTCGTCAACAATCTGCGAGATCCTCTGGGATTGTATGTCACCAAATATGCTGACAATACAGCAAGCTTAAGTGTTTTATGTAACTCAGATCGTGCAATGGATAAGCTCCAATTTAGTTCATTGGTGCTCAATATAGCGCACCAAAATTAACCCACTAAAAAGTAATAATATCATTTTCAGCTGAATATGAGCTCTTTAAAGCTAACACCGTTTACATGTCCTTATGCAGGCTTATGCAAATCAAACCTTAGCCTTGAGAGCAAAAGAATTCTCTTTGTCTCTTCAATAAAGCCAATATTTACCTATGTCAAGACAGTTTGGGCCACTGCATTCAAACACAACGGAAAATATTGTACAGCTCCCAGAATAAGATCCTAAAATATGGAGAGTGGGCTATGCGTTTCGTTTAATAGTCTTTATTACCATAAATAATCTAAATACATGCATTCACTTGCATCTCTTACTTAAACAGTTTACTATAATTTCTTGACTAAGACTTCAAACTTAAAGTTCTGTGCAATTGCTGGACTCACGGAACACGATTCAAATATTAAATTATTTTGAAAGACTGAGGAGAGTGTATCGCGATTTCTAGTAATAGAACTGGACCGCAGTTCCTCATGTAATAATTTATTTTATGACGTTTGACATTTTTAACCTATTTTTTCAATTTTGTCGTTTGCACATCTCAAAGAATTCGACTAATTCTTAATTAGTTATTTGTATAGATTAACTGTATATTTACTGTGCATAATAACGCTGTTACTGTATATATATAATTGAAAATTTGTATATATAACTGTATGTTTACTGTGTATAATTCCAGAGATGCCATTATCTTCTATCTTCCACTGTATCAACAACTCGCGTATAATTTTGCACTAATGTAGCACAGGGCTTTGCGCATGAATTCACATTTTCCGTCATTTATTTCGGAGATTATCTGCAAAGACACTGGTAAAAGCCAGCAGCTGGTTGTTCTCTTGAAGCAGTTCCGAGTTCTAAAGAGAGTTTGTGGCAGCTATCGCTGACTGTGTCACTATATTAATCTCCCCAGAGTCTGAATTACTTGAATCGATGTTAGCATGGCTAGCCGTAATTGCTCAGAGCCAAAGCTTGTACTGTGTACAGAGAAGGTGCTAGTTTCTTAAACTAATTATGAAAATTAAAGGAAGAAATAGTTAAAAGGATAATATTAGTTTGTCAATCTAAAGTTAAAAAAAAATCCTCGGTTAATGCCATTAAGTTGAATCTTTTTAATTTTTATAGTTGTGTTAATTTTTTTAATGATGAGAATGTGTCACCCTTTGAAGGTAGTTAATTTTATTTGAACTTTAAGCTTTGCCTCTACAAGCTTTGAACTTTGATTTCTGTTATTACGTAGGTTCTATAACTGTTAGGCTAATAAACTAATAAAAGGATTATTTGAAAGCTCCTTCTGTGTTGGATTTATTTTAATAAGCAATTAGATCGGGATGAACTCGCCTGACATCTTCAGATATGAAAATCTAAAGTAGTTAGAATCCTACATTGCCACTGGGAAAATTGCTTAACATGTTTTACTCAATTTTTCATTTTTTAATGTTTGTTATATGAGAAACTCTTTAGTAACTGTTTAAAAAACTCAGCTCTAAAACACGGTGCAACTATGAGTGATTTATTTGGGGTGAAGTCTCATGTTACCATCTTTAATTTTCTGAATATAAATATTATATAATTTTCTAAACGTAAAAACAGAGTAAATATTTATGAGTTTACGTCATTTGTGAGTTTTGTAGATTTTGTGGTTTTATATATACGGCTGATATTTTAATATTATCTCAATCATTTGTGTCTCTGCTTTATCTGGAATGTAATGATTTTAACTACATGTATTCCTGTTCAGTATTCATTGTTTTGTGTTAATATGTATTCTGCGATACGTTTATGTTTTTGTTATGTTATTTTGCTAAATCTTGATTTTATTCATACTTATTTTTTGTATAGTAATTTTAACTATTTGCGTTTCTAGTAGCTTTTATTTGTTTTACATCATGGATGTATTGAGTGTTTTTTTATGCTCTAAATTATTTATTTCAGATTTTAGAATAACTGCTACCTGTCTGACGCATATAGATTTTGCATCATTAAAATCCACCAACTAGCCAGTCATCCAAAATATACTAAATATAACAAAATACTATAAAATGATCTCTTAATATTACAATCATGTAAGTAAAATGCAGTGAAATTGTCTTCAAACTTGAAGTGCGAATACTTTAAATATTTAAAGTTTTTAGATGTATAATGTGTGAAATGTAAACTCAAAAATATATAGCCGAAAGTCCGTTAACATTTGAAAATTCAATAATTTACCGAGTAATATAGGTGCAGAGGTAAAACCTGACACACATGCTTGAAATGTTATGGGGTTTTATTGAAAGTAAAAAAAAAGTGCTTAAAACGGCCAACAGATGTTGCTTCATATGATAACAAAAGCAATAATTAGCATAACAATTAATTTTTAGCAAAGACTATGTTCTTTATAACAAATGTTCAACATGTCGGCCGTCATTCATTAACAATAGCTGTAGTCGAGGGACAAAGTTGTGAACAGCACTGTACGGCATATCCGCAGGTATGGTGAGAAACTGCCCTCGGGTATTGTCTTTTAGCATCCCTAATGAGATCGGATGATCTCAGTAGATTTGCGGTTTCAGGTAAACCCACAATCAATAATCATACGAATTGAGATCTGGGGACCTGAAAGGCCAAGTATGACGGAAATTGCGGCTCAGCACGTGATCCTCACCAAACGATGTGTAGAAGAGATCTTTCACATGTGTAGCAATATGGGGTGGAGCGCCATCCTACATAAAAGTCATACCTTCCAACAGGTGTTTATCAGCCGGACTAGGATGATGCGATTCTGTAACATGTCAGCGCACCTTGCACCCATCACACTGGCTATTTGAATAGCAGAACCACGAATTTTCCCAAAGAAAAAGGGTCCGATCACGACTGATGTGATAAATGCACATCCCATCGTGACCAACACCCGGAGGTAAGGATAGAAAAGTGACAAAGTCATTAAGAGACTGATTCTCTTTCTCACTACAGCTCATTTCCTACACCAGATGTAGGCAACGCGGCGCCATGGCGCCCCCGATCGATTTTTAATGCGCCCTCGCTGGACTAATGTAAATGTATGATAGACAAAGCGATTTACTTACTCTTGTCAAACGGCGATATACAGCAAGTACTGTCTGACCACGTATTCCAGATCTATGTAAACATCCGGTTTGGGGCGGAAGTGGGCACATCTATCAGTTATGTAAGGGTGAGTGCAGTAGCCCGGTAGACACTAAATGTCACTGACCTTCGATTTCACCCACACCCCTTTGACCTTCGAGAGGGAAAAATACCCGCGCTTTTCGCCCACGCACCCCTTCAATTAAACTGACCCATCTTGGCCCTCAGCCAAACTGCTCTCGCTAGCGTGGTTAGACAGTACTCAGTTGAGTTTAAGATTGTGCATAGATTAGTAGTTTGCTAACCTTGAGCGTATCTAATAACACGCACGTATTTTTTGTTAGTGTGTGATCGTATTTCGAATAGACCACGCGTAGACTCTGCATTTAAAACTACCAAGTAATCCGAAATATTTCTTTTCTTTCAACACCCTTCATGGATAAATGTAAAAGAAAAAGAACATATTATTTTAACGATGAATGGGAACATCTATATTGTTTCGTTGATTACAAAGGGGAGTGTATATGTTTGTTGTGTAATAATAGTGTTGCGATTCCCAAGAAAAGTAATATTGAACGACATTTTAAGACCGTTCATAATTCAAGTGACTATCCAATGAACTCTGAAATTAGAAGAAAAAAAATTATTTCTTTAAAATCTCTAATAACTAATCAGCAAAGTTAATTTACTAAACCACTGCAATAACATAAAGCAGCAACGATCGCGTCATATAAAATATTGCATTTGCTAGCTAAGAATAAAAAACTATTTACAGATGGAGAATTAGTGAAAGAAGCCATGTTAGAAGCTGCTGATTCACTTTTTGAAGGATTTAAAAATAAAAAGGAAATAGTTTCAGCTATAAACCCGTTGCAATTATCAGCACGAACTGTTAATTATCAGCACGAACTGTTAAGAATTGAAGTAATTGCGGAGAATTTGGAGGCAGAATTAGCAAATGATATGGAAAATGGTATTTTCTTTTCGCTACAGATGGAGGAATCGGCAAACGTGACAAATATATCACAATTAGCAATTTGCGTGAAGATGGTATTTTCTGATTTTACAACAAAGAATCCCTTAAAGTTCTGCCATTAAAGGGAAGCACCAGAGGAGAAGATATCTTTTCTACTTTTAAAAAGTATATAACAGATGTAAAATTATCTGTACAAAAGTTATCGTCAATTACAACAGACGGGGCGCCAGCGATGACTGGTAAGAAAAAGAAGCACCAGAGGAGAAGATATCTTTTCTACTTTTAAAAAGTATATAACAGATGTAAAATTACCCGTACAAAAGTTATCGTCAATTACAACAGACGGGGCGCCAGCGATGACTGGTAAGAAAAAAGGATTTATTGCCTTATGTAGACAGGATTCCTTATTCCCGAAATTTATTCCTTATTATTGCCTCATACATCAGGAAATGTTATGCGCAAAAACAATTGATTTTCAACACGTATTTACGATAGTAACAAAAATTATTAATTCCATAAGATCGGGAGCTATGCAGCACAGATTGTTTAAATTACTTTTAGAAGATGAGGACGTTCAGTTCACAGATCTTCTTTTACATACTGAAGTGAGGTGGCTGAGCAGAGGTAAAATACTTGAGCGATTTATCATGCTTTTGCCACAAATAAAGGAATTTATTGCATCAAGAGGCGAATTTTACGAGCAATTAGAAAATAAGGATTGGCTAATCGACCTCGGATTTCTGACAGATATAACGGCAAAGATGAATTAATTAAATTAAAAAATACAAGGGAAAAATCAGTATATCGCCGACATGATTATGCAGTAAATGCATTCAAATGCAAGTTAGTGTTGTTGAAATCCCATCTATTGAAAAAATCATTATCACATTTATCAAATATAAAATATACTGTTGAGAGTTTAAATTTAAATAATGAAAATTTTACTGCTACATCATATTTAGAAATTATAGATAAGCTAATAGAAGAGTTTTCTTCTAGATTTCAAGATTTTGCAGCATTAGAACCCGTTCTAAGATTTTTAATAAATCTATTCAATGTTACTGAAGATGATGTCTTTGAAATAGTTTCAGTGTATTTCGAACTTCATAATATCGAAGACCTAGAATTAGAAATAATAAACTTCCAAAGTGATATTATTTTAAAAGCGCATAGTAATGATAAAATGTTTTGGAACTTAGTCGATGAAAATACGTATCCTATTTTAAGGAAATGTGCGCTAAAAATTTATTCATATTGTGCAACAACATACAATTGCGAGTCTTTGTTCTCAAATATGAAATATTTGAAATCAAAATACCGAACAAAGCTTAATGACTCACATTTAGATAATTGTTTAAGGACCGGGAATTCTAAATATATCCCCAATTATAAGAAATTAGCTGAAAATATGGACACCCAAGTTTCACACTGAATTATATGTATCATTATGTATGACACCAACAAAATAAAGTTATAAAAAATCTGTTTTTTTAATGCTTATTTATACCTGTTGATTATCTGTAAAATATGCGTCCTCGGTGATTTTCAAATTTAGTATTGCGCCCTTAAGGACAAACAGGTTGCCAACCCCTGTCCTACACGATTCTCATGCGGCGTCACTAACATTTTGCTGCCCAATGTCACATGTTGGCCTTTTTTAATTTTTTTGTTTGCTTTTAATAAAACGCAATGTCATTTCAAGCATGTGTGTCACTTTTTACCTCTCTACCTACGTTGTTCCGTGAATTACTGAACTTTCAAACGTTAGCAGTGTTTGGGGTCACCCTGTGTGTCAACTATGTTTACAATTCATTTTCACATCATAATTTCTATTACCGTCTTCTAATTTAAATTTCACACACACATACGTCATTCTTCGTTTTATTGTTAGTAGAACACCATTTACCTAAAATATTATTACAAATTGGGATAAAATGCACAGGAAAATCTATTTCTCCTCTATACTATCTACGGTTTAAAGAGAAATAATTTTAGACGGCCTTTCTTTTTCAAGAAATTCATAATTAAATGTCATAATAAGCAAAAATAATGTATATTTGCATACATCCTTTTCAAAAATAATGTTATGTCTAAATAAATTTAGGATAAAATAACTTGAAGTTTTAAACTTTTTAATTAGAATCACATAAAGAAAATGCCATTCATCTAAAATAATGAAATTTATTAAATCTTAATGGCAAGACTCAAATGAGAGTTACTTGAAGACTTCCACCGTTTTGAAAAGCAAAAACTTGTGCAGACCCTTTCCTCACAAAATAGCAAATATTCCCATAGCTCGTACTAAAAGATTTTTTAATTAATTTACCGAAATCTTTGATGTTTCCATTTTTGTTAGTTTATTCACTGCTAGAGAAAACTTTTAGTGCAACATAAATTTTGAATAACACAATCTATCAATGAAAGTAAATACTTAAAGGTCATCTCCAAGACAACGCGAATATTTAAAGGTCATCACAGCCCACTATTTTTACCTACAAATATATTGCGACTACTTATTTACACTATAAAATAATATATTGGCTTTGAATAAAAGGAAAATAAGAAGCATTTCGTTTAAAAGAAATGGAAATGACTGCCTTTCGAGTTTACGTATTAGATCTTACAGCTTTTATTCAATGCCTCGGTTAAGTTATTTCTCTTACGCGATATTTCGGTTAAGCGGGGTTTCAGTGTACTTCATTTTATTGCATATCACATACATTTATCTTTATTACAAATCAGAGTTTTGGGGAAATCTGCTTCAAGCCAGTCGATTGGGGATATTTCATCAGCTATATTTGACTTATTATTTATATCTTTGAAACACATTTTGGCAATTTTCGCTAAATGCCAAATTTTGTTATAATTGTTATAGGGAAATTAAATCAAAGAATTGTCTTAAGATAGCGTTTAACGATTTATTAGCTCAAAGGGCAATTTGCCTAGAAGGCTTATGAATTTCGTTTTGGCGTTTTGCGTTGATTCACTAAAAGCGTTGTTTCACTTTTCAAATTGTTGCCACCAAATATTATCCCCCTGTATTATATTTAAAGAAATTAAATAATGAAGAATCTGCATAAATGCATGTTTGTTTCTCGCATTGTGATAAAACAAAGGTACCTAGAACCATCAAAGTTTGAACACAGAACGTTTCCACTGAATATGGGCATCCAGAAGTCCAAATTTGAAAGTTGGAATTTGTTTTATTATCGATCTCATATTTTGTAAAACTTTAACGAATTTTTGCTTATCAAACTTAAGGATATCAAAGCGAGCCATCGCAACGTTGTACAGAAAAAACACTTTTATCTCCAGCGCACGAGACTGTGTATCGGAAATTCTAAAGATACGCTCATTTTAAAATTATTTTGCAATATTGCTCTTGAACTGAATTTTATGGTTCAAGTGCGAAGAACATGGTATTTAATAAATAAAGGTAACACTCAAAATGTTGAAAAAACGCCCCTTTGAACTTAATTTAAAATCTGAAACTTTTCAGATCTTTCTTTTTTGATCATATTACACTTATTATTTAAATTTTTAAGTGATCTTCATTTTATAATGCGTATTCTATAGCTGCAGAATTCATGAATGTATCTCTCTTTTTCTTAGAATTTTACAGTCTATCAACAAATTTCACGTGTGTAACACAAATACTGATAATTCTGACAAAATTTACATTTTTCGGAAGCAGAGAGATGACAGGTGAAATGTAATCCATGTGTTATTGTACCATTGTTTCTAAAAGTTGAAGTGAAAGAAAAAGTTGCATGGCTCTTATTTTAAATCAGGATAATTAGTCTCGTAAAGACATTTTGTAGAGATACTGAAACAGCGAAACATTAAGACTCTTGCACCAAACGTTCCTAGTAGGAATCAAGAACTGTGTTCAAAACAAACAACAGAAAGAGCGAAAGGAAAGGCTGAAGTAGAACCGTATTAGATAATAAAGCACATTTCTGTAAATATAACTTTCATATGTATTAGAAGATCATATAATTAACAATACCAGACTCCTCTAAATAAATTTAAATAAATTAAAACAATTAAAGACGTTAGTATTGAAAAAGAAATAAAATGTCGTCTTAAGCTTTATCCCAAAAGTTATTTTTTGCGGAAAGAATATAAAACATTATGCATAATTTTTAGCCCAAAAGGGACGTCAGTCCCAAATGGGATATTAGCCTCGAAACGGCATTTTGCGTTGAATCACTATAAACGGTGTATCACTTTTGGAATTGCTGCCACCAAATATTATCGCTCTGTATTATATTTAAAGAAACTAAATAATGAAGAATTTGCATTATTGCAAAATGCATGTTTCTTGCATTGTGAAAACACAACGGTTTCTAGAAACATCAAATTTTGAATAGCGTAGTCTTCTACCCAAACATGAGCTCTTGGAACCCGAATTTTTTATTTCGAATTCGTTTTATTAGCTCTTTCATATTTTGTAAAATTTTTATGAATTTTTGACTAACAAACTCAGCGATTTCAAAGCGAGGCAACACTGTACGGAATAAAACACTTTTATCTCCAGAGCGCAAGACTGTCTATCGGAAATTCTAAAGCTATGCTGCTTTTAAGTACTTTGTGATTTTATTGTTGAATTAAATTTTATATGGCGTAAGAACCAAGAACGAGATATTTAATAAATAACGTAAACACTCACAATGTTAATAATAAAAAGACCCCAAAAAATTTTGTAAAGCCATCTCAGTAAGAAAACTGAATCGTGATATGATGAACTGAAAAAAGACTAAAAAATGTACGCCGCGACACTTAATGCTGCATCGGGAATTCTAAACGCTTACTGCTATACCGGTTGTAATTATGCTATTTAAATTGTATATGATGTAAATGCGAAGAAAATGATGCTTAATAATAAATCTAAAAAGTAAAAAAAAAAAAAGAGGGGGGTTGCTATAAGTGAGTGCAGAAGCTATCTGAAAGAAACAAAAGCAGCGGTCGTTTTCAAGCAAAGAACAAAAATCAAAATGCTGTAAAAAAACAGAAAAGAAGATTTTAGCATAATAATAATAATAATAATACTTAAGTGCCTCTTAACTCTGATGAAAAAGAAAAGGCGAGTGTGTATTATTTAACACTGTTATTTAATGGCTGGGTGAATTTTGTACGGTTTTAGTAAACGAATTTCTCATAGATGTAAAAGGAAAGTAATGCAAATCTGTTAAGTTTTGATATCCAAGCCTTTTTTTAATGTAAATTCTTCTTTCCATGAAGCACATATCTTCATAACATGGCATTCACAGGAATTTAGCAACTATGGGTGTTATCGTCACGTTAGGATTTAAATATCATGCTAAAAATCCGAGTTTATGTTAGCCTGTCCTTTTTTGATTAGCTGAGAAATAAATTATCTCAATACTTCCAACATTTTGGGTTAAAATAATGAGCCGGCATTTTCTTCTAATAAAATCATTAATCTTTGTATTGAATAACAGAATATGTATATGAAAAACATGAACAGAATACATTATTTTATTTATAGGTGTCGTACGATCCAAACGCAGTAGTTATACACACGATATTTCACTTTGCTACTTAAGACTGAAAAAGCTTTCTCATCAGCAAACACCTTAAAAGCATTTCTATTTGTTCTAAGCAAATGCAATTTAGTGACAGCTTCACTTCCTTTTCTGCGAGGTAGCTGAAATACTACTTGACCTTTCAATGAATAAAACCCAATTTCCACCCACTTTCTTTCCAACAAATGTAGAAAAATAATCAGTATGGATTTTTTGAGTTCCAAGTAATCACCTATCCTTCTTCGACATCTGGCGAAATAACATTTTTCGTAAACTAATTCCACTGACATCATTTCGTCCTTAGTCTCAAGCGTTAAATTTCTCACACCTGCAGGCAAATTAATCCATCCGTTTCGAAAACGTTTCAGCGCTGGGTAGCAGAAAAGGTTTGTCTTGGTATATGCCCCACTACCACCACTACCGCCGCCGACACTCGAGTCTTCCGCCAAAAGGGGCGAAGGAAATGTCAATATTGGTTATTGCTCTGCGTGAGCTTTGTCGAATAGTTTTATATCTGTGATTAATCGTATGTGCTTAGCATAAATGGCATCTGTTTTGAATAGGGTCGTGCACGTATTAAAAAGGAATTTTCAATATCTTTGTGAAACTGATTCCCAAAACTTCGTCCTAAGAAGGTGTTAATTGTACACTGCTGTTTGTTCGAACAGAAAGGAGAGTAAAGGAATAAAAAAGGAACGTGAAAGGAAGAAAAGGTACGGAAATAAAAGAAGCTGAACAAAGTAGTGATTACGAATGTTTTTCTACTAGCATTTGCCTTAGCTAACCATTTCCGCTTATAGCAGCTTTGCATTAGTAGGCATATTTTTAATAAATAAAGTTGTTGTTATATTGGTGTTATGAATCTTATTTGCGGATAAATGGCCTGGAATTAACTGACGTTCTATCGAACAGTAAGGAGAAAAATAGCGGATATGTTTTTTCATTCAGAATATGCATAGGATATAATTAAAGCCATTACAAATATTGCATTAAATTTACTCTTTTAAAGTAAAGTAAAAAAACTTTGATGCGTTTCTAAATTATATTTCAAAGATAACTGATATATTTGGCACCCAACGAATTTAAATGTTTTGGGCGTAACGAATGCTTAAGGCGATATTTGAGCTTATTTTCAGACACGTATCGATTTAAACAAGGTCCCGCTAAATTGAGTTTTAAATTTTGAATGGTAATCAATTATTTAAAAGAACAAGAAAGGTTAATTGATGAATAGAACGGTGCCAGTCTGAGTGGTGAAAAACGTGCATTCTGTGTTTGTATAGGTGGCTTGCATTTCTTTCCTTTACCCTTCTGTATGTTTATTGGTAAATACCGTAAGAATAAAAGAAAGCTCTTTTTAACTGCTGAAAATAGCAACTTTTTACCTCAGGGACGACAGTCGCTTTCTTGTAGATATAAAAGTCAGCACTATAAGTGTTAATTCCAGTAACTTTCTACCTGTTTGAAAAACTGAACTTTGTACATTTTTACACAATTATTCAATTTTTTTCGTGTGTCCGAAAATATCTTTATTCATATTGGTAAAGAAATTCTGCCATATGGGATAATTCCCATTTATGTGCCCTGTGTTTAGCTACAGAAAATAAGAACCAGATATAAAGAAAGTCAGAATACGTGCTAATAATAAACAAGTTTGCAAAATTAAAAGAGAAATAAATTTTCACTACGTTGAACCACCAAGGTTTCTTTCCAGTTTTACGAGGGCACGTTTTATCGCTGAGCACTCTTCCCAGTTTTCCATGAACGAGGTACTACATCCTCTACGAGATTCTTTTTAAATACACTGCTGGACACCGTAAATGCAACACCCTGAAGGAAGCATGCAAATATTGAAATTTACAGCATGCATTAGCGTAGGTGAGGTATGCAAATGATCAGAATTTCAGCGCAGACGCACATCACGCGCGCCTGTGGCGCCACTTCAAAGCGCTATTTAAGGCTTGGAGTTTTTGACGATTTCAAGTTCGGCAATTGTGTTTTTCTTGTGGTATTTTCAAAAAAACGATCCATTATGCCTCGTAGTAAACAGCGATCATCGTTTGATCAAGTATCCGAGTTCGACAGAGGAAAGATAGTGGCCTACCGAGAGTGTGGATTATCTTTCAGGGAAATCGGTAGTCGTGTTGGACGAAACCAAACAACTGTAATGCGGATATGTGACCGCTGGATGCAGGAGGGTACGATGGACCTACGTGTTAGATCGCATCCACCTCAGTGCACCACTTCACGTGATGACAGGAACATTGTGCGCATGGCAGTGACGGATCGCTCAGTCACATCACGAACCATAGCACAGCACATTCAGTCTGTAATACATCATCCAGTGTCTGCGCGCACCATTCGAAGCTGTTTACAGCAGAGTGGTCTGTCCGCAAGACGTCTATTACTTCATTTACCCTTGACGCAGAACCACAGATGTCTCCACCGCCAATGGTGCGATGAAAGAAGGATGTGGACGGCAGAATGGAATGAAATTGTCTTTACTGACGATCCACGCTTCTGTCTGCAACACCACGATGGTCGGATTCGAGTCTGGAGACACCGTGGAGAGAGGATGCTGAACAGCTGCGTTATGCATCGCCACACTGGTCCTGCACGGGGTATTATGGTATGGGGCGTAATTGGATATCACCCTCGCACTCCTCTAGCACGCATTGCTGGTACTTTAAACAGCCAGCACTACATCTTCGATGTGTTGGAGCCAGTAATCTTTCCTTACCTTCAGGGCTTGCCCACAGCCGTATTTCAACAGGATAATGCGCGACCACACGTGACACGCATTGTCCAAGGGTTCTTCGTCAATCCCCAGATTGAACTGCTTCCTTGTCCGGCTCGCTCTCCGCATCTTTCGCCGATAGAAAACATGTGGTCCATGGTTGCTGAACTATTTACCCAGATTACATCCCAAGCTGTCACACCAGATCAACTTTGGCAACGTGTGGAAGCTGCTTAATCAGCTGTACCCCAAGAACACATCCAAAGCCTCTTTGAATCAATGTCGAGGCGTGTGGCAGCAGTGATCTCCAACAATGGCGGCTACTCTGGCGACTGATTCTGGAATGAACCACACTTTGCAGAAGTCTATAAATGTAATCATTTGATACTTGGTCAACATGTTACCTACTAAATAAATTTTGTTGTGATATCTCTTGTCTTTCCTGGTGCTACAATTTGGGTGGCCAGCAATTTGGATGCAGTATTAGCTAACATGAAGTGATGGCTCTTTCAGTCTGTTACACTTTATGACGCATTATCACGGGGTATTGTGCCTTGTAAAAGAAACAGCATGTAATCATGTGATCTATTCGTATTTCTTTTCTTTAGGCAATTGACCATAAATTAAAGTGTTGAACGATTGAATATCAAGATGTGTTTCCAAAATTTTAAAGTTTACTGTCCTCTAAAAACTTATGACGATATTATGAATTCTTTTCCCTCACTAATAATACTGAAATAAACTAATAATTTCCTGAGTGTTAAAAATATAGAAGTATGAAAAAGGGAAATAAAAATAATAAAGAATGTAATAAAGAAAAAATGCATTGGGAGTAAAGCAAGAAGCAGCATACTTGGGCACTTCCTGGTAAATTTGAGTAAATATTTTTAATCTTACGAAACAATATGGAATCATATGAACTAAATAAAACCATTCTTTTGATACCTCGTGTGCATAGAGTAAACACCTGTACTGAGATATAATCTAACATTATTTCAATAAACACGCATTCGGACACTTAATATGTATATTTTATGGAACAGACTGGGATAATTTTCTTTAAGTAAAGGGCAGCATGCTTTTTGATATTTTGTAGCACGATGTATACGCACATGCTTTGTTTCTAAGCCAGGTTCGTTTTGAATAACAATAAAAATGAATACTATGCTGTTTTTGGAAAAAGACAACTGGTGCTTTGACACAAATTAGTACATTTCGTAAACATATATTTTGGCACTGCGAAAGTCTCCATCAGTGTCTTGGTATCAGTGGATGAGAACCGTCTTCATGCGTCATTGTAATATCTTCTGTATGTGATCGATGAAAGTTGGACTGATGAAAAAGATAAATGTTAGGAAAGAAAGTCTTCGATAGAAAATGTAAATACCCAATACCAAGGTAATGTAGGCTTTGGAGCCTGTGCATGGTAACATCTCACGCTGCCTTAGAAAGAAACGGAAATCAGAACTAGCAGCTTTATTAAATAATGTGATAGTATTACCGTCTTCTTTGCGCAGGTATTAGAAGAGGTTCCGGCTTATAACACTACAAAATCATTCAAAATTAAATAAATTTCAATTGTATATTATTCTTGATTTTATAGAAAACTCTAGCACATTTAAGAAGAAACTGCTACAGAATTTTCTTCTTTAAGGAGAGTTATTTTCCAATCGAAACGTTTTAAAGCTCTAATCTCTTATAAGCATATCTTTAAAAAGGTACTAATATACAGAAACATTTCTGATTCCTCTTGACACTGTTTCATATCCATATTTGCATTTCTTCCCCCCCTTTGAGTTACAATTTGATCATTCTATAAAACGTTTCAGTAGCTCAAGAGCGTTTGAACATGATAGGGTAATACTTAAGATACTATAACATTCAAAATCAAAACGAAATTTGGTTATTCAGAATGCCCAAAACTTCTGATTAAAGATTATAATTCGCATTAATTATTTCACATAGTAACTAATTGTATTGGAAATAAAAGCAATTACATTTGTCCATTTTAATTTCTTCCTATATTAAACGTTTTAGGAAACAAACTTACAAATATGTATGAGGCACCGAAAGTTAATTTTAATTTTAAAAAGCTGTAAACTTCAGCATTTTGAAATGGTTTTTACAGAAAAAATGTATATTTAAAGGAAGGCAGATGTAAGGTTTCTCCAAACCATATAGTTTTCTATGAAACTCACATCAACAGAAAGCTGAATTTTACCTAATATTCCATTACTTGACTAATGTGAAGATTTCTGCATGTCCATAACAAATCCTGAAATAAGTATATGATTAAAGCATAAGCAAGCAATAAAAAATTATCTCCTACTTGGATTCAGAGTATTTTAACTATTAAACTATATTCTCTAATCAGTCCAAAATATTTCTTCCTGATTTAAACGTCTTGTTCCATTATAAAATATTAATAATTCACATCGTGTGTAATTGGCGTCTAGGTCATTTATTAGATCAGTACTTATGAAAGAAGTTGTTGTGCAGCAGTTTTAATATATTATAGAAATATTTGCATTTTCCCCTTTTATGAATAACTGGGGACAATAAATTTTAATAAGAAGAACGGGATACTAACTCTTCATAATACAAGACATGAAATCATTATTTAACCAGCGTTCTAAAGGCACCAATATTGAAAAGGAGGACTTTGAGAAACAAAAATATTAAATATTTACAAAATTTAAAAAACAAATTAGGTCTTGCTTACGTATGCATTTAAATAACTGAAAAACGAACTAGAAATTTCATTTGTACGAATAACAGAATACTACCTCGTTATAACACAGACGTTGAAACTCGAATTAAACCAGACTTGTAAGGTCTTCTAGCAAGTGCAATCTACTTCTGACAGTTGAGGCATGTACATACTCTTTCTCTGATGGCTACAAAATAAACTGTAACAAAATGAGATATTATCGTCTTCAGGCCTGGCAATAAGCATTTTGCCGACGTCATCTCTGAGGATCCTAAATTCTGCTGACGGCTGAAGTGTCGCTAAGTCCTAAAAAAAATGCTTCCCTTATATTTTGCTCCCAAATACCTTTACTAAATTCTAAACACTTTACCATCCTTAAATTTTGCTATACGGTTCTCCTTTAAATTATAAAATTTTTGCCATCCATAAAAATTCTAGCGCCTGTTATAGTTTGACCGCCGCACCACGACTATGAACAAAACTACGCATGCGCTTTTTGGACGAATTTATTCATGAGATAGGAAGGATGGGCATATATTATGTAGTAGGGTTTTTTTTATTTTTATAATTTTCCTATTTAGCTTCGCAGCATTCAAAGAGCATAGAATTAAGGCAAAAATTACTTTTGACTATCTAAGCTGAAATAGTGATCATCATTTCTAATTAAGTCTTTCATTACATTGTGTAAAATTTTGTGCATTTCTTTATTCCTTTATATATTGTTAAAAATACTGTTGTTTTCAAAACTTAATTTTACAGTATGTACATAATTTAACGATAAACTGTAATTGTTATTGCATAATAGTTTTTATTATAATTTCTTAATTGTATATTTTATTGCATAATTTTCATCATATTATTAGTACAACGAATTTTAGTTATATTTTTAGAATTGGATATAATAATTTTACGACAGTAAATAATTACTGTAATTATATTATAATTAATTACGAGTACACATACTTTTTATCTTTGAGTTTAAATGAATGTACATTATTACACACTGAAAAAAAAGAAATTTCTTAATAATTATTTATAGTAATTTTAGAATAATGAAAGATTATTATAGTTACTTAATTAATAATAATAATTATACTATAATAAATAACGTATACATTTCTCTTCTTATTTTTGCGCTAAAACCTACATGTATTATTATTCATGCTAGCGGAAAAACAAAAGAAAATTATGTTAAGGGGAAAGGAAAAATATTCTTGTAATACTGTCAAATGCCACATTATATGAATTAAATGATATTGACAAGTAAATGTTACGATTACAATACTGACAAGTGTCACGCTAAATCAACTACGATCTGGGCATATCCAGCTCAAATGAGATGAAAACTTGTAGACTTTTTTTTTTTTTTTTTTTTTTTTTTTTTTTTTTTTTTTTTTTGTCTACATGACAAAAATTATATATCTGCTATGAAGTAAAGTTCCGTTATTTTTGGTGATCTTATTTATTAAAGTACTTATATTTACTCATATAAACTCATTATTTAATGAACATAATTCAGCATACTCGGTTTCCAGGTTTCAAATCAATACGAATCTCAATTTCTGATCTCATATAACTAACTAAATCTGTGCCCTTTCCGTCAACTTAATGACAGTGTCTGTACGTACGTACGTATGCACGTGTGTATTTCGCATAACCTCAGAACGTTGAAATTTTGTATATAGGACTGCTATAACATGCAGATGTGCACCTGCTATTTTGTTTGCAATCGAATGCTCCAAAAGCATATAAATACTATATATATATCCACTCTGTTACTCGGCTCAGTTTGCTCAGTTTCTTTTTTGTTATATGTTTGTAAAAGTTTCTTTTTTGTTATATGTTTGTAAATTGTGCATTTTAGGCTTTAAAATGATTGAATTATGTTGATCCTATCTTCTGGTTAAGGTTTTTATGCCTTTAGTTAACCTGCATGTTATAATTGCAGAATTATCAACAATTTAAACGTTTTTAAGTGCGGCTATGACTAATTATTTTGGCCATACCGGCCATATTTGTTTACATTTGAAACTTCGCAGAATAGTGGATTTGTTGCCAATCCAGAGAAACTAAGCTTCGCAACAATAAAGATAATGCCTTCTTTTATTTTTGCGAATTAAATCATGCTTCATCCATTCTGGAATTTATTCGAGGAAATAAGTGTCTAAGATTTACTTCGTAATTTTGAATATAGATATTTTGAGTTTTTATGTATTTTTGCCTTGTCGCGAAGTGAGATCTGAATTGATTGAATGAGAAATACTGAATCGTTTGTGAAAAACTGTTTCTTTTTTTTTCTTTGTTTAATTTCTTTCATACATCGTTTAAGATTTATCTTAGTACTTGAATAGAACATGCGGCAACGATTAATTACTCAGATGATATACATAATTTTTTGCATTCTGAGTTATAAAGTAAATGAGAAATAACGCTGTTAAGTGAACCTAGCGCCACAGTCTCGCTATGATAAACAAACATAGTCAATTTTAAAGAGTGCAGTTATTCTATTGTGGTTTTTGCGTTATCGACGATGAAGATTAAATTCAATCCAATAAGTTTAAATGAAATGCATATAATTTAATATTCCGCACAAGAAAGTCATGTGGTGTACACACCAGATTTTTTACTAACCAAGAGACAGGAAAAGTGAGCAATGCCTTCGGCGGGACTCGAACCACGGACCTCTCGAGCACGCTCCGAGAGTGCTGACCGCTACACCACGAAGGAATGTTAAGAAGGCGGGAGAAATACCTTACATGTTTATCATTTAATTTCCCAATGTCAAAAATGAAAAAGAAAAGTGTATTTATTAGCTTTTGGGGGTAAAATAATAAAAATGCTGATGAAAAGGCTTCACGTGCAGGGTACGTTTTCAGGATGTAATCCAGACACGAGAAGCAAATGCGTTTGGCAAAATGGCACCAAAACAATGGCAAATTGTAAAATATTTCAAAACGGTCAATACTGCGAAACACAATAAAACGAAGTATCCCTGTATTTCTGTTTGCGTCATTAATTCAAATAAGGTGTAATCTACAAATAAAATATTACTATCAGCTATTACACGAACTATAACAGGAAAACGCATGAACGAAGCACGATAGTAAAGTTCTCAGATAGAAAGCCCGAACAGAAATTTTATGAAATACATGAAAACATAATCGGAATCATCCATTCGAAGCATTGTACGTTCCCACTAGTTTGGAGGGAATATTCTGACTATTATTCGCTAGAATGCGCTCCGTATGTTCCGCTAGATGAAATCTGCAATGTTCTCTTTTGAATATTACGATAAAATGCTTCACATTAATGCGCTGCAGCTACCCTTGAGAACATTTGCATTTGCACTTGTTTCTCGATCTCTTTCGTGTATTTAGTGAATACACGGAAACATTTCGAAGCACAAGCAACATTTTTAATGATAAGAAATAATCGTAGTACTAATAAAGTGTGCGAATAACGTAAGATAAAGGTGGCTGCAGGCTTTATCTTCTTAAATATTGATACTAGGCAGGCACATATTATTATAAAATTTTGCAGAATTATATAAAAATAGTACTACAGCTGGTAAATTTTATTAAAAAAAGTTAAATTATGAAATCTCCACACAGTTAAAATTACAGTTAGTAAAATATTCATTGTTGTTTCTTTAGTAGAACCAGATTAGATATTTCTGCTTTCAAAACTCCAGGAAATATTGAAGAATGAATTCACTAATTTAGATTATTTTACAAGTTTTCTTTTCTTCCCCCCTTTTTTATTATTATAGTTTAAAATTATTAAATAGTTAGTTTAGAACTTATTAGTTTAAACCCTTATTAGTTTAAAATTTCAAATCTTAAACAGCTAAATCGAACCATCGATAATGCTACTAACTAAACGTTTGGTGATAAATAATAACTCAAAGGGCAAATCCAACTTAAAAGTTTGTTCTATAACTTAGGAAAAGCTTAAGAACTGAAAATGCAGAACGGAAGAACGTCCAGATAAACATGGAATAAAATTGAGATATTTTACGCTTAACTCTGTAATCCACATAAAACTGAAACTTACATCAGACTATTACTCGATTAATTTTTTATTTTTTACTTCTACTTTTATTAGCCCAAAGGATGTTAGCCCAGAAGGGATATTAATTTCGTTTTGGCATTTTGTGTTGATGTATTATAAACGGCGAATCATTTTTTAAATTGTTGCCACCAAATACTAGAACCACAGTCTATTTAAAGAAATTAAATAATGAGGAATCTGCATAAATATATATATGTTTCTTGCGTTGTGATAAAGCAACGGTACCTTAAGCCATCCAATTTTGAATAACGTACGTCTCTGCACCCGAATTCGGGCATCTGGAAAGCCGAGTTTGGAATTTATTTTATTATCTATTTCATATTTTGTAAAGCATTTATGAGTTTTTGATTAAGAAACTCAACGATTTCAAAGCGAGCAGTGGCAAAACTGTACGGAAAAAAAATTATCTCCAGCGCACGAGTTCCCCAAATCCTTTAATACTAGATTCTGGTACATTGGAAACATCAATCTATTCAGACAAATTTAAAAAATTAAGTTTTTAAAATTAAGCATTTTTCGAAACTTTTAAATAAAATAATTAATAAAATAAAAGGAGGAAAATAATTTATCATATAGTTTAATGGAAAACATATGTTAAATAATTCTCTTTACAGGATTCGTCTACAATTTTTTTTCACGAATAATAAAAGCGTGGGAAGCTTTTGATAAATTTATAAAGATAATGGCTTATACTTTTGACAATACAATTAAATGAATAGATTTCGCTACATAAGCGCTTACGCTTTTATTATTCGTGATATAAATTTGAAGATGAATTCTATAAAGATAATTATTTATCTATGCGATGTACATAAAAAACGAGATTATATGTAATAAATTATTACACGCATATAAAATTATACGATGAAATCATCCGCATAATTGCATAAAAAAACGAAATTATGTTTCTTTATGAACAGATATATTTGCTTATCAATATTTAATACGAGTTGTAATACTTTAATACGAGTTCTAAAAATTTGAATTTTAATAGAAATTTGATTCTTTACAAACCAGTAGGAAGTTATACAAAATTTTCGCCTCTTTTTCTAAATAAAAATAATATCCAGTGTTGCTATCTGTTATAATAAAGTTTTCTCTCTTTAAAGTAGATGAAATTTGATGAAAAAAAGAAATAGATAGACAACTGCAATCTATATGCTTGCTGTAGGGTTTTAGTTTTTCGTATTAGGCTTTATCTTGAAGTAGATGATAATGGCATTACTATAAGGTCTGTAGAGAATATCCAAGGTATTTAATTTAATATTTGCTCAAGTTATATAACATAATATTATCATAGCCCAAGGTATACAATTTAATATTTTAGAAATACCTTTTATTTATATTAAAGATACCGATTTTAATAAAATAATCACCGAAATAGTCCGTATTCCGCCTACCAAAGATAACTAATTCACTGTAAATTGCTGATGCCACGTAAACCATCAAACCTGTTCACACTCAGCACAGTTGCATTCGATATACATTTATTTAATCCCTTCCCGTGCCATTTACCTCGACGAAACTTGGGCTCACGTATTATGGGTCAACGCGTGGTAAACAAGACAGACTGATGCTTGAGAACAGTCACAATACGAGCCGAAACGTAAATGCCTGTGCTATAGTCAGTTTTGCGTGATACTGCTGGCGTAGAAGCAAACTTTAATCCTTCTGCCTTTCTTAAATATTATAATATATTATATTGTGTAATAAATAAGAGTTTCAAAGTTACATTTCATAAATAAACAACACTTCAACTAAGTAAACTTTAATAAACTGCTTTCACTTAAATCTTTTGTATTTTGCATTTTGTAGGGGTTTATTAAATTTTACTAACTAAACTGCTTTGTAACAGCAGTCATGAGAATCGTGACTAACTGCTGTGGTGTACTGATAGGAACTAACGTTTGACTAAGCTTTCTGAGCCTGGCTCGCGATGTTTATATTTGGGACAAAACCTTCATCACGAGTCAGACTCGTTAATGTACGGGAAGGGGTTAATCGACTATTGTAAAACGCTTGATAATTATTTCCCTAACTATATGCTGCATAACTATTCATATATGAATCAGTTTTATTTTCATCTAATTGTTTAACAATTCACTGATTTTTTTTGCGTGCTGATTTATATTTGCATCATTCTTACTTACAAATTAACGTACATTTCCTTACTTTGTAGCACTAGGGATCTGTATTTTTAAACACAATTTGTTATGTCATCTGATTAGTTTGTGTTTGATTCCTTATTTGAAAACTTAGCTTGTACTGATCCAGTTTTCCAGCAAAAATTTAAATTTTAAAATATATATTTTTTATAGCTTTCAAAACAATATTTTATCTTAATAAAGTATATTTCATTCTGATTGACTCAAATTTTCGTTACTATGTATTTAGAATTATTACTGATAAATAGTGGGGTTGTAAGTAACAGGGCTTAAGGGCTTTGCTTTGCATACAAATCTGAAGTTACAGAGGTAATGAAAATCAAGTTGCTAACACGAACCCACCTTTAGTGTTACCCTCCCCTCCCTAATGCGGTGATTACTTTATCTACAGAAATATTTAGCAACTAACATTTTAAACCGTACTTTGATAATTTTTCACTTTAATCGATTTAATGAAATACTAATATGAAAATGGCATTCGGTACTTAAGCACATTAAAAAGGAATGCGTGCATGTGCGTATCACAGATCTGCTTTATATATAACCGTTATTTTCTGAACAGTATCCACCGGATTTAAGGACGCAATATGGCATTAAATGGAATATGGAATGTAAATACAGGCATTACAGATTTTTGATTTCCTCACAAATTTCTCTTTTAAAATATGCCTTATTAATATTATTTTTTATGAACAGAACAGTACCTGTGAGCCTTAAAATTAAACAAACAAGCGTTATCAATTCGTAAATGGCGAATGAGTTGCCAACTTTCCGGAGGGGGATGTGGATAATTAACAAGTACCAAAAACGATTGCAGCTGGCATTTTAGAGGCAAACTGAAAAGTTATTAAATACAGAATTTATGTCCATCAATAGCGAATGTTTTGACGAAATTTACAGCATTTTAAAATGTCACAAATTTTCCGGACTAGCGCTGTACCGTCAAACGTTGTTTTGGCTTGCATATTTTCTATTTCCTATTGACATCGGTATAGCAGTTAAGAGTTTTAATATCAGGAGCTTCTGAATGAACAAAACAATTTGCAACTTTCTATGTATTGCTTTATCCTTAATAATTTCAATGTTTCCTCAAGAACAGTTATTCAATTACTTGGTTTTTAAAAACCTACGATTTGCACTTAAACTGATTCGAGTTTGTGAGTTTCATGGCGCATAACCTTAAAGGTTATAATGCGCCAGACGAACGGCGCAATCTGATTCGGCAGAAAACTAGCGTTTAATTCCATGTATTCAAAAAGAAAGTTATCTAAATTAACTTCTAAATTCTTGTACATGAAAGAAATATGAACAAACATAAAAGAAATAAATGTGTTAATCACAAAAACTAAGCTTTCTCCCAGGATATGGGCCGCTTCAAGAACTCTCCTCTTGCTCTAAAGTTAAGAAATTAATTTTGCAAAGTTTCGCTTTTTACATCTTTGGAGTTTGCCTTCTGAAATTAATTACAGTCATATTCTATATTCATTTTACCTTATATAAATTCACTTGAATGTAAACTACTGTCACTTTTTATAAACATTCTAATTGCTTCAAGCTGCAAATAACCTTATTTTATCTATCACAAACTTAACTATAATGCACAATCTATAGCTGGACCTTAAAATCTCCGCTACTATATTAAATTAGTAATTCCTGAGACACAGAAACAGATTTTATAACGAAGGACTCCATATTCCAAAAGACTGGATAAACTAAGAAAACAATCAGGAATTTAACAAAAAAAAAAAAAAATGTGGGTGACTGGTGGAGCGGCGTATGGGAAATGAACTTCCTAGTGACGTACCGCTTCGGAGCAGTGTTTGGATTTCTCGTTGTAGCTAATTCCAAGCTGCCTGCTGTTGCTAAAAATAGCCAAGCTGCTATTATTATCGGAAAGTCTGTTAATTCTATATTATTCTATGTTAGTGTCGGTGCCTACAAGTTAACGCATACGAGCAGTGAAATTATCCGATGAAACTGATGTGCATCAAAGAATAGTATGTTTTGAACAACAAGTTACAAGGTATGCTTAGAATAGCTAAAAATTCGTATGGCTAGAAGGTATCTTAGAAATCGCCTCTTCGGTTAAATGATCAGTGCGGCGTTTTTCGTAATATTTCAGGGTGTTGAGAGGGGTATGGTACTTCGCATAAACAAAATAGCAAAATGATGAAAAATGGTTCTTTCATGGTAACAGTACACGAAGCCGCAGTGCCCAATTTATTAAGCCAACTTGTTTTGACAAAAAGAAATTTTCTGTGGTTCATTATCCCCGCCTACATAAAAGGCACTGTATAGCTTGCATCCTATTATTATACGAAAGTGGGATTGCTGCATAGGAGATTTTGCAGTTATGCAAGTATCCCAAGCGTATTTAGAATGGATAACAATTTATGAGTCTGAAAGTATCTTAAAATTTATACTTTGAAAAGTAACTTAACTCGTAAGAACTCGTAAGAAATTTTATAAATCAGAAAAAAAATGTCCTACTCGTAAGTTGAACTTGGGAGATCCCTGCACGTTTGTAACTTGTAAAACGGGAAAATGAGACGAAAAAGAGATAATTGTGATATTGTTACTTTTGAGATTTCTTTATGATTTGTCGACCAATACTAATTTTGAAAACTTTATTAACAACAGAAAGGAACACACACATACGGAAGAAACTCCATCTGTCAAATAAAAGTAGAATACTTTTCTCAGCAGCAACCGTTTTCAAATAACAGAATTTCTAAACAAGAGAATATTGATTGTTATAAAATTGCCCATTCTGAATTAGTCGTATTAATTTCTTTAATTTTACATGCTTTAGAAAATTACATTTGAAGTGCTTGATTTAAATGCGTTCCAAATACATAAAAATGGCAACTATTATTTATGAACTGAAAATAATGTGAAAATGGAAATGATTGGAAACAAACAAAATGAATCAAATTTCTTCACCTGAGGTAAGGAAGAGCGATGGATCCCAATTTTGAATATTTCTTTCGCCTTCAAAAGGTTTCATATGTTATTGTGACGCTATTTATGTTTTTTCTCCTTTTCATTCGCTGGCAGCAACCGTAAAAAGTACATATATTTTATTTTTCCATTTTGAAAAGTTTCTCTATTTATCGAAGAGCTAGTATTTTCAGCTCCAATTATTTTGAAAAATAGAGTTTCGAAAGCTATGAGGAGATTTCGTTTTTTCCCCCGGAGGGGGTTGTTTTCACAGTCAAGACTGGCTCTAATAATTTATCTTAACATTTAATTTATGTAATATAGACGTAGAAGAAGACAAGCATTAAAAATATGTACTATTATTTGGAGAAACAGGTATAAAATTGTGTATAGCTAAAATCAATAAGCTGTTGACAAAGCACATGGCATTTGTCTTTCGAGTTATAATAATTTACAATTAAAAAAAGTTTTTTTAGAGAATAAGCTTTTATTTAAAATGACTGTGATAATTAATGTACTAAAAAAAGGAAATAGTTTATCATATAGATTAATTGAAACTATTCTGTATTATTATTAATATTCTGTAAATAGATTAAACAATTCTGTTTATAAAATTCTGCTACAATTTTATATTCTGAATAATAAAATTGCGTGAGACACTCATGATAAAGTTATAAAAGATAATTACTTATACACTTGACATTGCAATAAAATTAATAGATTTTGCTATTTATGCGCCCCATTCTTTAATTTTTTGCGATATAAAATTACAGATGAATTCTATAAATGGAATAATTTAATCTATTATTTGCATTAATATACATGACAAATTATTTTTCTCCTTTGAGTGCGGCTATTATCATATCCATTCTAGTAAAAGCTTATTGCTCAAAAACTGTTTTAATAGTATTTTATTTTCTGCTTTTGGTTTCAATTATACGTTATCGATGATGAAATGTTTAGTCATTATTAGCTTATGCATTAAAGCATATATTATTCCCGATACCTTCTGCATTAAAACCTACATCGTTCCCGACCACGTATGGTAAAATTGTCATGATATGGTTCCAAGTTGTATCAGTTGAACGCATTGGGGATATGAGCGACGCTTGATTGAAAGAAACGCTGAAGAGTAACTGGTGCCACTAGAGACGACAGCAGAGTTCTAACTAATTGAATTCTCTAGTTCTTCTGTGGTGCTAATCATTTGAGTATCTTTTTGCAGGAAAGAAAGTGAATGGTCATTATGTAATCTATATGCTTTTCTAACTCTCTCCCATACATGTTTACTCGGAGGAGATGATATTATTCCATACACATGAGGTACCAAGAATCCCCTTGGCTTTGCGGCCGCAGTCTTCGCATTTGGTTTGGTTTCCTTAAAGGCAAGAAGATTTTCCCATGTGGGCTACCGGCGAAACTTATCCCAAGCTTTTCTCTGTTGTCGTTGAGTCTCTCTACGATATCGGTTCCACAGTGGTTTCGGATATCTTCGAAATCATGTAGATGATATAGGAATAGAAGATTCAGGTGCTTATATAATAACCTCAGTGATGGCTTCCACTGCGTTCTTTAAATGCATATCGTTCACCACCTCTTATCTAAACAGATGGAAAAACATCCCAGTCTGCTTTCCTCAGTACGAAACATGGAGGCCTGTATATGGGCTTTATCTCCTTATCTGCAAAGTAATAAAAATAGGAAAATAATCACTGTAATATAGATCATTTCCAATCTTAAATTTGCAAAATCGAAGCAAAGATGGCTAAGTCAGTTCTGTAAAATGTCTATGTAGGCAAGTAAGTTTCTTCTTATGCATCGTAATCTGCTAAGCACCGCAGACATTCTGATCGGAGAGCTCTGAAACGAATTCCTCCTCCGAAACAGAAAGGTGATCTAATTTTAAGATCACTCCGCGACAGTAATTTAGTGTTTTGTGCGCTGAGGCAAAAACATGGAGGTTCCTATGTTCAGTTATACCCGATCAGTTAACAGTTATACATACTAGATAGGAGATACAATTTCTATCAATAGCTCGCCAGATCGTAGCCGTTTCATGAACTTTGGTTCTCCACCATGTGTTCGCATATATTTGTTAATTAAGAATGGTGTCATTTTTTACGCTCGCCTGTTGAGTTTTTAAATTAACTTGCTAACTGACTTGTTGAGGCTGACTTTAGGTTGAAATAGCATTGGCATTTTCACGTGTTTTTTTTTGTCAAACGCAGGTCTAAAAATATAGTTTCGAGGTTACAGAAGAGTGCCATATTTATAAAGAAAGTGCTTCAAACCAGCGGCTTCACCTACCACTGATGTCACGATCCTGGAGCCCTAGTGATGTAATCTTTCTTCCTTTCTTTTTCATCTCCCCTTACCTGTTTTCTGGGGGGTTAAGAAAACGCAGATTCCTACGTGAGAGTTAATCGTGTCTATAAGTAATCTGAAGTCCAATACTCACCTTCGCTGAAAACAGGAATTTGCGAAAGCTTGTTCCCAAGCTACTGACGCGAAAGATGATTGACCAGCTAACTGACACTAGCGGGAACAGCTTTGTGCGTGAGATTTCAGTATGAAGTAGAGGCCAAAGCAGTGTGTTGAGGACAGTATCTTGCCCCTTAACTACTAGGACCCTCCTTTTCAACTTTACGAGTCACAACGTACAACAAACACGTAAGCGGTTTTCTCTCCATGAGAAACTGCAAACAAAGGAATGTAACAGAATCTCACTTTCAATCCTAACCTTCGAAAAGAAAAACTATAAGGGTGGGAAAAATGGAAAAAAAAAAACAGATAAATAGAGATGAAAACGAAAGGAGGAAAGATCACTAGGGCTCCAGGATCGCAGCCCTCGTCTCACCAAGAGGATGATCCCTTGAAGGGCTAGAGTACCTGGGGATTGTCATATCCGTATTGACCCGTATTGAACTCCTGAGAGGTCATGTATTTGGGACGAATTTGTATCCATGTCTCCCAGACCCCAGACAACTTACGATATTCGTATTTCAGCCATTGAGTGTTTGTCATAGAGTCTGTCTGACAGTCGCAGATTGCGACTATAACGGCCAATAGTTTGGTATTGTAATTGTCTTAATACTAACTCTGCATGGATGTAGGTATGTCACACAACTGTACATACATTCTGGAGGAGCCGGCAACTCACATTTAATGATACAATACGCACCACCCTAGATATGACTGAAATACTAGCAGTAAAGAGGATATACTTTTCTGATTTCAATATTTTATTATTCTCAGAAAGTTGAACAAACTATGTAGTTATTTACATAATACACAAACACTCTTCGAATTTCGTGTCGCCGTTGCAGTTCATTGCTTCGCAGTCTGGTAACGCTCAAACGAAAATTCTGCAAAGATTTCCAGTTGGAACAGGAAAAAAAATGTGAAATTTGACAGCATCCAGAATTTTCACAGAATCATGCAAATGCAGTACAAGAGTTCTAAATTTTTGCCTGGTATGAGGAAAAAAATTGTACTGGCAGGATCATAAAGATATTCCACACCTGTTAGTATTAATCGTATAACTGAAAACAGGAATTTTAAAAGCTCACTTTTTAATATACTTCAAAACTATACCGGTCAAAAGTGAATATCGATATGATGAGATTCAGGCTACTTACGGCCCTCACACTGAATTTAAATACTTGATTACAGTGTACATCATCTTTTTTGAGCTATTATTTCCCTTCAAATGTGTTTATCAAGTAATACAAAATTAAAATGTACAGTAAAAGTAAAACGTGGAAATTAGAAACACACTTTGAACTCTTCAATTTAATTTTGTTCTATGAATAGCAAGATATACTTTCTGAGAAATCCAAAATTTGTACAGTTCTAGGTCAGCAGCTCCCATTTTGACTGTGTGAACAGATTGTTCCCAAAATTCTTCTATTTCTTTTATTCAGAATGCTCAAATAATTCAGTAGACGAAAATTCTGAATAATAGTTTTTTCCAAGTGAATTTCAGCAAAATGTTAAATTTGCTGATATTCATCTATACATATAAGCATTCTTTATCAGAATACGGAATATTTCAAGATCTCCTTTCGCAGTATGAAATTTCTAGTCTTCTAATCCAAGCATCTTGTCACTTGAAGTTAATGTATGCTCTTCTGGGACTTGGAATAACTTGTCTTGCAGATTTATATGGTTAAATGGGTCTTAAAATAATCTGTGCAATTAGTTTTAATTTTGGACGTCTTTGGAAAAATCATGCTTTTCCTCAACCTTCAGATTTCTTAATGTGTCAAAAGATGCTCAAATAAGGTTTTGAAGGGAAGGAATTAGGTTTTGTTTAATAACATTTTCATTGTTTGATAACTTGTTTAACAACTTTTCCCAGTCCTTCTTTAAAAGATTTTAAAATCAGCACCTCTGTGAATGAGACAATTTCAGCATAATCTTGTTTTACACGAGAAACAAAAACCTGTCGACAGGAGCATAATCAGTATATGTTTTGGTACAGATATTTGTTTTCCAGATAATAAACATAAAATATTAAATATATCTATTTCTTGCAATGTCTCTCAGACAATTTTTTGCAGTAAAAAATGTTTCCTTGAATTTTATTGACACTGAAAGATCTTATAAAAGCTACAATGTGACATTCATTGATAAGATCTGTCAAACTTCAAACTTGATAGAAATAGTATCATTTTTCAGTTTATCACTCAAAAACTCAAAACTTCTTACAGCGTCTCTTTCGAAGAGTCTGAAAATGAAACAGTGTCGGGTTTTGGTATTGTATCGTTTTGCAACTTTTAACTAATGCTTTAAGGATTAATGTAAAACAACCAGTTACTTTTACGAAAATTTATTTCTACATATTTTGCTTTTTAATATGAAATAAATAGATATATAGGTATTAATTAGCTACACTGAAATGGTACCAAGTGTGCACGTATTAGTAAAGTTCAAATCTTTCAGCAGATTTTTTAGTCTGTTGTTGAATTAAAATAACTTATAGTGAACGTGAGTGCAAGTTTTGCTTGTTTAGAATTTCCTAATGAATAAAAATTAAGATGGTTACAGCTAATTAGTAGGAGTGAGAAATCGTAACTCTAATTATATTTCATACGTTAACATAAAGTGCGAATTTCATTTGATTTACAGGCAGTTCTTCTAAAAAATAACTTTTAATAAATTTTGCACCTTTGGCTTTTAATTTTGCACTGTTTCCTGACTCACTAAACACATGCTTTAGTGATCTAGTGTCACTCAAGATACGTGAATCTGTCATGTACGTCTCCTGTATGCTGATCGCTAAAGGCGATTTGGTTCTAGTCATACAGACCTCGTTGAGCATTTTTTAGGATTATTATGCTTGTAAGTGTTCCAACACGTTGAAGATATTCTTTCAGAACACGTTTCGGAAAGATCGCATGACTATGTATCTCTCAAACGGTTCGATGAAGGCCATGCTTTCTGTTTAAGTAATGAATAATCGTGAAAAGCTTTCGAAATGCCATAATTGGTCCCAAGGCACCTTTTAATCAAAATATAAGAAATTTAAATTTTTACATACGACTACACAAAAAACCTTCAATTAGTAAATCAGTCAACATGCTGAAAACCTTGTTTTAATTTAGAAACATCCTCATCGGAATTTTTTCTAAATTTCTTATCCTTTACGTTCAAAAATCAACCTTCTTGGTAGCGTAACCATGTATTCGTATATCGTCCACTACCTTTGGAAAACGTTGCCATAGTACAAAACGTAAATTTTAATGGTTTTTGCTCGTGGGTTCACGCAAGAACTGAATATGCGTGATATGGTATAGTGCTGCCATTCAGCAGAGTATAAGAATTTTATTTGTTTTTTAAATTTAATCGGCTTCTAATTCCTTAAAATAATTGAGAGACATATAAACAATAAACGTACTCCAATAATTTAAATATTTATTTTATTTTCGAATAATGTAACTAATATTTTAAAACATTTAATGCCTAATATGTCCAGCTGATAATTTTTATGAATTTTTGCACGATTATTTTAATCAATAAAAATGTTGCTAATACCATATATTATACACCCTCGTGCGAATGAATCTGATTTTTAAAATTTAAGTTCCTGCTGGTCCTTAAAAAAATCTCAAATTATACGTCTTAAACCGTTTTTACCCAAATTTAAAACATTGTTTTTGGTGGCCTATAAACTAAATTACGTTTAAGCAGAAAAGCAGTCTTAGAATGGCACAGGCTTTTAATAAAATTATGTTGAGCACAATTATTTGAAGGTTTCTCTTCTACAAGAGCAAAAACGTTTTGCAAAAGAAAGAAGAGCAAAACAACATTTATACCAGAAAAACAAAGAGTGGAGAAAAGTGAAAAACGACTGTAGAGCCATCTGTCGATGAAAGCAGAAAGAAATGTTACAAAACTTAGATGTTAGAATTTTGAAAGAGCTAGGAAAATTAATATCATTATTTAAAGAATGTTCGAAGAAGCTTTTTAGATAATAAGAAATTTTATGCATAAATTATTGTTTCATTAGAATTTTCTACAACATATGACCGTAAGTTCGTTTTCTGTTTGCTTTGCCCGTTGATTTTTATTTAAATAATTTTGTTGCTCCTTCCTTTGCAAACCCTGTTTGTTTATAAACCGAGGAGGCATAGCCGAGCGGGTTTAGTCAACGCACAACGCAAATTAAAATGTTAAAAAAAAAAAAAAAAAAAAAAACCGCATCACTGAATTAGATGTAGAAAGTAGCAAATATACAGAAATAAGCAAAGATACAAGGCTTACCCTTGAAGACAGACGCAATCTTCTAGCAATGGATGACGAAATAGAGATGCACAACACCATGCTAAATACTCCAATCCCAGATGAGGACATACCAATAACAGTTACGCCGACTAATAGTCAGGCTACTACAAATGAAATAACCTCAAAACCAAATACACCTCCGGGTAGCACAATAAATAATCATGAACAAACCGCTACCAGTTCCACTCAATTTACGAAAATCTCCAGTGAAAAATGGAAAACCATTCCAGAACAAAAATCCCCTAAGAAAATTACTACTCAGAGCGATAAATCGCCAAATGTGGCTCTCGCCAATTTCACAGTTTATTAATCAGAAGTAAATTTGAACTCAACGAATAATAATGACAACAATAGCACTGCTAATAATCAAAATAATACAATTACTAAGGAAAATAATGAAGATAATTTCCAGAAACCAACAAAATATGCAAACAAAATTCCGCCGTTTGTAATCACAGAATCATCAATAAGCTGGAAAACCTTAAGGAAAGAACTGCATGAAGACTTATAAATCGAGCAAATCGACGGTACAGTCAAAGGTGGAAACTTAATTATGAAAAGTATTCGATTTAAAGGATTATCGAAAAATTCAAAAACTTCTTAACAATAGAAAAATAGCCATACATTCGTTTCAAACACGGATAAAACTGTCCGAGTCATTGTGAAAGATATTTCCAATGATTTTACGGAAGAAGAAATCGCAGAAGATCTTATACTTCCAGGAATCCCTAAAATAAAGGTCAAGCACCTTACAAAACTAGTGCAGAAAATAATGGGTCTTTGGGTTACGGAATATAAATCAAAACCCGACCCAACTCAACGCTAAGCCCGCCATATAAAAAAAAGGCCCGCCATATCATGCGGGCTAAGCCTAGTATAACAGAGGTAAACGGAGCGGAACTTAACGCTATAATTGCCAACGATATAACCACACTCAGAGAGTTTGTCATAACGCGTCACGTTCTGTTCTTTGTGCACAAAACCATCGCTCACATGAATGCCCTTTTAAGGGCACCGTAAATTTCAATGCTATGTGTGTGTTCTCTGTAATGGATGCACCCAGCATCATCTAATATTTGCCGAAGACGCCCTGGTAATTTCAATGTAAATAATAATAATACTACAAAATATGCAATTATCAACAACTCTGAAATAGAAGCAATTAAATCAACGGAAAACACTATTTCAAAAGAAAATTCAACCACTGTCACTTCCGACCAATCAGGAGAAAAGTTCAACCAATCAAATACAAACAGCGTAAGCTATGCTTCGGCTATTATGAATAAATCAAAAATAATTTCTAATCAAAATAATAATAATAAATCAGCTAATAATCAACAAGCAACTAATCAAAACTTCAAATAGAAAGCTGGTGAAAGTTTAAATATATTCATTTCATTTATGGCCTCCATATACGACCTCTATGATGATTTCCGAAATGCCAGCTCGTCACGGAAAAAAATGCAGGTCGCTTTCGAAGCATTAAAGATCTACTAAAATGTTAGTAATGATTAATACACCAAACAATGTAAATATAGCGAATATGCAACGTATTAAATACGCCAAGATTGTTTTCTTCAATCGTAATGGTCTCTCAAGACAGCATCTACAATTTACGGAATTTATATTCAGCAATAATATTGATATACTTCTTCTGGGTGAAAACCACCTAAAACCCAAACAAAAATTTAAAATAGCTAACTATTCAGTATATAGGCCAGACCGTCTGTATAACAGGGGTGGCGGTACTGCAATCATCATAAAAAATTTCATAAAACATGCAGAGTGTCCTCTTCCTGACTTTTCAAGCTTTGAAGCCTGTGCATGTATTGTATATAACAATAACAGCAACCCCTATTTAATATTCAATTTACAAACCACCTCAAAACATTCTAAACATGTCAGAATTAGAATGTTTATGCAATTTAGGTTTTCCTACAATCATTGCAGGAGACCTAAATTGTAAGCACCCAGCACGGAATTCCAGCTCATTTAATAGCAATGAAAATAGGCTTTTCAACTTCATGGGAAACTCAACTATATAAATTCATGCTCCTTCAGAACCAGCTTATTATGCAGCTCAATATAATGACCATCCTGAAGTTTTAGATATATTAGTTACTAATAACATACCTCAGATTCCTATATTAAAAGTACTTGCAAAACTTGATTCTGATCATAACCTAGTTACGTTTGTTCTTCATGGACTTCGCCATTTTATGCCACCTCTTCCTACTAAAATTAATTGGCCTGACTGCAAATATTACTTGGAAAATAATACTAATGCAGCCACCAAACTCTCCAACCCTGAAGATATTGAAAATGATATCCATATGTTAAACAACAAAATTACTGATGCTATCAATAAATCCATTAGCAATAGTCAAATTAAAGATTATTCTTTGCCACCCTACATCATCAACAAAATCGGGAATAAAAATAAGCACAGAAAAATTTCGCAAAGGAATTTAGACCCAAGAGACAAACATAATTACAATCAAGAATTTAGAAATGTGAAGAAACTGTGCTATGAATTTAAACAAAATAGATTGGATAGTTATGTCGAAAACGTATCTCACTCTACCTATTCAATCTAGAAACTTGCCAAAGCACTTAGAAAATCTAGTGATGAAATTGTACCAATAGTCAACAATAATGTTACAATTTACAATCCTATTGAAATAGTTAATTCCTTCGCTCCAACTACTCCAAAAGACGTAAACCAAATCATTTCAAACCTAAATCCTAAAAAAGCTTGTGGATTTGACAAAATTAATAATAATGCAATTAAAGATTTGCCTAAAAAGGTTATAATTCTCCTTGTAAACATCTTTAATGCTTGCTTCAGATTTAATCACTTCCCTAAAATCTGGAAACATGCAGTTATAATAGTCATAAGAAAACCAGGCAAAGGTAAGAAAATCACAACCAACTATCGTCCTATATCATTACTTCCTGCAATATCCAAAATATTTGAGAAAATTATACAGAAAAGATTACAAAATGTTGCTGAAGAGAATAGCATCATCTCTCCTATATAGTTTGAATTTCGAAAGAAATACTCTACCATTCATCAAGTTTCTCGCATCGTGGAAATGATTGGTGAAGCCTTTAATAAAAAGGAAGCAGTAGCTGCTCTTTTCCTCGCTGTAGAAAAAGCTTTTGATAAAGTATGGCACACTGGCCTTATATACAAGCTGATTAAAAATAATTTCCCTGCTGCATTAATTTTGCTGATCCACAACTTTTTACAAAACAGATCATTTAATGTTAAGATCAAAAATGAAAATTCTAGCTATGAGAAAATTAGAGCTGGGGTCCCTTAAGGAGGAAATTTGGCCCCATATCTCTATCTCATTTATATAAATAATATACCCAGCTACCCTGGTACTTAAAAAGAATAGTATGCAGATGATACTGCACTTTTTTCCATATCCATGAACCCACGTTATGAACAATTTAAACTGCAAGAAGCTATAGACATTCCTTCAAGATTGGTTCCTAAAATGGAAATTTAAAATAAATTCTCAAAAATGTACTAATATAATTTTCAGAAGATCAGTCCGAAGACCAGCTACAAATCCCATCTATATAAACAATCAGCCTGTTACAATAGAAAATAATGCTAAATATCTTAGAATAATGCCTGACCGTAAACTTAACTTCAAACTGCATCTGCAGAATACTCGAGCAAAAGCCACATTCATGACCGTCTATTCAATACTAAATAAAAATTCTAAACTCAACATTAATCCGAAAAGAATAATATATCTGCAAATGATCATGCCTATAATGATGTATGGTTCACCTGTTTGGACAGCTGCCGGACGTACCAACAGAAATCTGCTACAAAAGCTTCAAAACAAAATAACCAGAATCACGCTGGGTGCTCCGTGGTTTGTGCGAAACCAAGTTTTGCATCATGATATGAGAATTCCAACTATTGACGAAGAAATACTTAAATCAGTCTTGAAATTCTACGGAAACTTTACCAACCATCCCTCTGAAATAATCAATAATATTGGAAACTATGACTGTCTCATAGATAAAAAATATAAGCGACCTCGTACAATTTATCACAATATACGATGGTAAATCATCTCTCTATATGTATATATTCATCATCTCATCATCAACTCATCATTTGGAGCTTTTAGTGTATCATCTATTTAATCAAGAAAACTTATTTTACTTTTACGTACTGCACCATTACTTGCAAAGACATAGACTTTGTTTTCGACTTGCAAAGATAAGACTTTGTGAGAAATTGCACTGTTTAAATTATCTTTACTTCTACTTTTCGTATCTCAACATATAATCAAGTTTGTGTACATACTCAGAGTAAGTATGTTCATTAGTGTACAGTATTGGCTAGCTACAGGCCACACCCACTTTATCAAGTTTTTAATTTATCATATAAATATTTGCGACCAAAATCTGATTTTGGTATTTTTCCTTCATAGAAGAAACTTATTAGCATCATCCTATTGCATTTATTTCATCGGAATGTTCATAATATTAAAAATACATGCATTTTTAGTGTACTTCTGGCTTCTATCGTCTCGAACCTTCACAAGCCTCCACCAACATCACATGACAGTGCTTTCCCTTGCGTTAGTCAAATACATTGACAACTGCTAAATAACATCAAATACTCATAAAACTCAAGAAAACTTTCACTTAACTACATGCGCCCTTAGAGGACCCAAACTCATTCATTTCAAAAGCCCTAGATGGATATTTTAATGACCTAGTAGTGTTTCTCAATTGAAACGAGACTAGAAAGAAATGAAACGACCTGACCTGTTTGTTCATAAAAAGGGGGGGCTAAGCCTGATCACCTACGAAATGTAGAATAAAATTTAATTCAAAATGTAGGTTAGTCTAAGGTTGTTATTTCGCCTAATTTCAAATTTTACATTGGCGTATTTCTCTTCTTGTAAAATTATATTGCATGAAACATTTTTAGTTTTGAAATTCCTAAAGTCTGAGTTGGCACTTTTGCTTTCCTGATAATAAAATGCCTTTTTTTTTAGAAATTCGCATTCATAAATTTTAAATACGCAGTTATCTTTCGAGACACGACTTCCAAAAGTTTTGATCAAGGGTACCTCAAGTAATTTTGATCATGCAAGAATTAACTTGCTTACTATAATACATTTGAAAAATTGTTTGCTATCTTTTCTACAGGAGTCGCATAAAAATTTAAAAGCTGTCACATGACCAAAATTGTCATTGATTGAAAGTCTACTTTAATTTATATATTTGTTAACTGGAAGGTGGATCTACGATTATACATTAAAAAATAATTTAGACGTGCAATCATTTTGAAACATCATGCCAGATGCAAGAGGTTTCCAAAGATATATCTTACATGTATAGAAATCATTAAATACTTTGGACCAGGGACTGGTAAAACCATGCGATAACGATATTCAAATTTCAGATCTTCCAGTTGCCAGCTGGAACTGCTAACAACTTATTTCACGGCAGCACTTACGAAGGAATGCTATTATCTCTTATACGAAGGGTGTTTTGAAAGATCTAGGAATTTTGGTATAATAATTTTATTTTTCCGATTTTTACCAGCATTATAATACAGTTTTCAGCATAATCCTCATTTAATTGAATACACTTATCCCAACGAAAAACTAATTTTGTAACCCACCCTCAAAGATCTTTTTCAGCATCTCTTCCCTCTCCCCTTATGACATGGTTAAACTCTCCAAAAAAACATCTCCTAAAGAGCTTTTCAAATGTGGTAAAATAAATGTGAAAACAGATTACTTCTCGAAGGCGTTGAACAATATCTGAAGTTTTCACTCCCTCTTTCCACAAAAAGAAAATGATTGCTCTTACATCTTCCATGTTGCCCAACTGATATAGTGGTTAGCGTCGCTGACCCAGTGCCGAAGGGCCCGGATTCGAATCCCGAAGAAGGCATGGGTGTTTATAAATGTATAGTGTCCGTGCGGCATGGGGGGCACTCTAAATACGCGACGAGACGAAAGTCCTCTTGAGTGGTTGATGG
>KK118383.1:134488-150282 GCA_000611955.2 Stegodyphus mimosarum | reverse complement strand
TTTATTGTATCTGCGTAATTTTATATATTTTTCAACTGTCCAAAAACTCGTAAACGCTATTAAAAACTGGAGAAATCTTTATAAATGTTACAATTTAAATATTAAAGACAACCCTTACAAATTTTCAAATAACTTACAGAAAATATAACTCAAATCATTATTTCAAATAAGAAGTTTCAGGTTAGTTTTTTTTCACGTAAAAGCACTACATATTTTACTTTGAAATAATCAATCGCCTTCACGTTTCCGTAAAGAAAGTTCTGTTTTCTTTTAGAACTTAAGAGTTATCGTACTGCTCATACTATAAGACGGCTTTATGCAGAAGATGTTTTTGCACTTTTTAAGGAATTTAATAAGAAAAAAAAATAGATGCACGTAAGGCGATTTCAAGTGAATGAATTTGCCGTTGTAAGAGTGTTCTAGAAGAACAGTAATTAAACTGTCTAAGTACACTACCTAAAGATTTTTAAAAACTTCAAAGACGTATTTATTGTGGCAAACTATTTACGCTTGAGAGGAATATTTGTAGCAAGCTTTGTACAATAAATGCACAACTTCGGATGCAACAATTAATTCTTTTCTTTATTAAATAAATCTTTGCAAGACACTAATTTACGATTAAATAAAATCATAGCTAATTAAGTTTTTACTTTGTATAGTTTTGCCAAATTGAAAAACTCGTTTTAAGTGTAAGATTTTACCTTCTATATCTATAACATTTAGAGGATTCATTCATAAATTATTAGCCCTGTAAGCCTACTAACTGCTTATAAAATTGTTTACTGAAATCTGTATACCAAGATCACACTGCAATTTATTTAAAAACATTTTTTTAAATTTTTTTTTAAAGAAAAACATCTTGAAGTTTTAATGGTGCGCTTTTCGAACTGTTAGACTACTCAAATCGTTTCTGGTTACAATACTTTTTAAGCAAACATATTGTCTTTCACATTTAATGTTAAAGATGACTTATCTAAACATCCTTCAGCATATTCAGCTGCTTGTGATTTTCAGAACGCAGCCTTCAGCATAGACGAAGAACAAACACCCTCTTACATTTAGGTCAACGCGGTAATTCTTTCTTCAGTAATTAGTTCTCGAGATAAAATCAAGTTTCGAGTAGCCTTTAACTTCATATTTCTTTAAGGTACTTTAAAAGTGTTTTGATTTGTCAGTTTTAGTTTTAAAATAAAACTTTCAATATCTAGAATTTATAACCAGCTTATTTTTTGGTAATATATAACCGACATTACAAGAATAGTCATTCATGTACAAAAAAAGGTGCTTATTCACATTTATTTAATCAAGTACATTCAAATACTTATTCGCATTTATTTAATCGTGAGCGGTCACAGTTTTAGGGATTAAATGCAATGGAATGTAAGGAAGCTCTAACTTTCAAAGCGAGGCAATGCGATTAATTGCCAGTAACAACGCTTTTTTCCAAAAATAAATAAAATGTGGTTTTAAAAAAAGAAGACTGTTTTATGCTTAGAAAAAAATTTCCATTAAATTTTTACTTTGGAGCAAAACAGTCTGTTTCAGAAAGTTCTTTTTTGGAAAAGTTCTTTCTGGAAAACGTTTAAAGCAGTAATTATTTTCGTACTCAGTTTGAGATTATTTTTGTTGGCATATTTGTTAAAAACTGTTTCGGAAATATGTTTCCTACTTTGTTCTTAAAAGACGATTTGAAGTAAATATTTCAATAATTTACTGAAAAACCAAATTATTTTAAAGTAAATAATACACGGGGTTAAAAACATATTTTATTGATTACAATAATCTTAGCAGAGCTTCAAAGCCCTAAGTTTGTTAGTCATAATTCGAAATATAAAATTTCCCTCCCGAGGATGACCACATCTGGAAGTGACCAGTATTTTGGAAACATGATAAACATCAGTACTCATAATTACAATATTTTTCTCTAAGAAAACCGCTTTCTAACCAAATCGAAGTCATTAAGTATACATCAAGACGATCACCAAAATATACAGTTTCGCTATCAGACTAAAATATTTTATATAATAAACAGGTCAAGAAGTTTTATTCTCATATCTGCAAAAATGTTTTTATGGAAAACAGCAGTTAATATTTTCTGAATGATGAACTGTATCTTTTCTCAACCTGTTGTACTGTTGTAGTTTACCATGTAGACCATATTAGTTGACACAGCATTCTTTAAATGATTCCCTACATTCCTTGGCAACGTATATCAATTTTTTATTAAAAAGCAGATGCAAGTTGAAATATATTGTTAAGAAACAACTGAACGTTTTCCTAGCTACCTGTTGCAAAGGAAGTTGGAAGAAAATTATGATAAAAGGTTTGATACTAACAAATAGTTCATTTATTTTGTGTTCAAATTGTTTATGAATATAAAGTAAGTTAAGAAACCTTATCATGTTGAATAAATATTTATAAGCAATGACTATTTTCAAAACTACGAAGTTTTTTATTGTAAATTTTCGTAATGTTTTCGGCTAATCGTTTTTATAAAATTTTAAATTCTATTAAAAATGTTGAAGCATAATATAAGAAATAATAAAACGGTTAATTTGACTTTACGAAATTCAGTTTATTGCAGAATGGAATATGGTTAACCAAAAGAGAAAATTAACCAGACATTAGAGTTTATAACTGTACTGTAATGTAAGTTTTTTAAATATATATAGTATATGTTTTCCGCACTTAAGAGTTTTATTCATTTGCAGTAGTTCATAAAATAAAAAAAATATAACAGAAATTTCCCTATTTTTTTTCATATAATATTAGCTATTTATTTCAGCAATTAATCCGTAACTTCATTTAACGTAAAGGTATTAATAAATCGATTTATTGCACTTTTACTTCAATAGTTTTCTTTAACATATTCCAGCAGTATTAAATAAGATTAAAACCTTTTGAAAAATTGATAATCGCCATCATCGATAGATAACTAAGATGACCATATCTGCAGGAAATCAAAATTGTCTGGAATCGTGAATGGTTGTTTTCGAAAGGGTTTACTGACGCATTTGGAAAGATTCGTTGAAGATGTTAAATCAAAAATCTGCATTTTGTAGAATTTCTTTAACTTTGTTTAAAATTAATAAGAACCAATATTAAATTACCATTAGTTTCACTGAAAAATTATTTGAGTTTCTAAGAAGACTGACACAAGCTCTACGAAATGATTTTTTTATGAATAATTTACTTCTGATAAATTAAGATCAGTTTAAGGGGGATTTTTGTCTAATTTTTTACATTTTGATGTGTTCGGAGTGGTTATATAATTAAATTTGTTCATGAATGTTCAAAAAAAGGACATTGTTTTCGAAGAAAAAGAAAGCAACAAGATGTATAGACAGATCAATTATTAGAGAGTACAGGATTGCTGTTACGTAGAAAGAATACAACTGCCCTCTTCTTTTGCGTTCTTTCCCACTTATTTAATGGAGGTTACTGAAGGTTTAGAAAGGAAGGGGAATAACTGGGACCACAGATCACACAGATAATCGAACAGTCTGGATAGCTGGATTGTCCTGTGTTAGTATCCTTATTTAGATTTAGCCTCATTAAATTAAGTAAAACAAAAGGAAAATTAAATTGCCTTTTCTGTGGACCCACATATGTAAGTTAAAAATTGTTTAATATAGAAATCATAATATAGGAAATAATAAAATGATTGATTTTTAATTCATGAAATTCAGTCTGTTTCAGAAAAAGACGGGATTATATATTTTTGATAAGTACTTTGATAACCAATGTGTTCATACGCGTCAGTGTAAGATGACACTGTCAAATCTAGATCAAGGTGAACTTATTCAACTAAGTTACTCTTTTCATAGATAAAAAGAATACATAAGAAAGTGTGCAAATTAGTAATTTCTTTTTAGTCTATCATAATCTAATACATCAATAAAGTTTGTGCAACTAAAAATTAAAGCATCTTTATTCGGTGAATCATACAATACAAAATACACTTTTTAAATAAAATTAAATAAGTAATTATTTCTTTTGATTAAATCCTAAATGATAAAACAAATAAAAGCATGAAATTATTGTTTATTTACGCTGGCCCTAAAACTAAAGAACACGCAAAGATAATTAATAAAGAGAATAAATATATTGACATAAAATATAAAGCTAATTAAATTAGAAATATTTATTACTTCAGTTTTTTTTTACTTAATCAATAACGAAGTGCATATCAATGTAATACAGTATATAAACGCTTTTCTGTTATAAATTGGCTTGAAAATGTTTTTGATTTGAATTTACAACTTCTCATTAAATGTGTAAATGTACTGCATCATCTTCCCATATTTTCTAAATCAATAAAAAATTTTAAAATATGCAAATGAACTAATAACGAGCTTAATTTTACTTAGTCTAACAAGAAGAACAAGCAATTCGAAATAGATGGAATTCGGCTGTTTGGATCTTGAATATTTGTACAATAATAGATTTAATTAACTTTAATTGCTTTCGGGGCTTAAATTAAGTAATGAGTTAAATCTGAAATTAATATTATTTACTACGGCTAAATAAATTAACTATTTACAGGAAATTCAATTACAAATAGAATATTACTATTTTTGTGATTTCAATCGCATTACATCCAGTTAAAGGGAAAATGTAATACTATGAGGGTGGAAATCTGAATGATTTCTTTGATGCGCATGATTACGCTATAGACGCATGATAACTAGATGTTAAGTAAGTTCACTTATAACTAGAGGAACATGATATGAATGTTCTCATAATTCTAAGAAAAACTATAAGAAGGAAGATTTATAAGAAATAAAGAAGTTCATAATTATTGAATACAGATATATGTATTTTTCATTTATGCTTAGAGAAACATACTAAATTGTCACTATTTATTTTCAAGTTTTGGCATATTTCAAAAACCTTTCTCTGAAAACTTAGAAAGTTTTCATAATTTGTTTATTTTTGTCTAAATTAAATATGTTAGAATTATTTAAAATAAATGTCACTCTTGTTAATATATTTGCATTACAGAGTAAAGCCAACAAAAATGTTTCGGAAATACCAATCTTCAGATTTCGGATTAAAAAAAATCAATAAAAGTTTGAATTTTTTTTCTTTTTAGTTGTTATTATTATCGCTGCTAATGTATGCTTTGACTATTTAGTAAACAAAATTTCAATATTTATTTAAAATTCTTTTTACTTTGTTCATAAACATTTTCATTAAGTTAAAAAAAAAATTAGCCCGTCAGCTATTTCTCAGTGGTGCATTCGGCCCACATGCAATTTGAGTTTGAGACCACGCCTCCAGAATGTCATTATGCAATTATTTGTGTCAGAATGTCATTATGCAATTATTATCAAGCAGTTATTTGAGTTCCAGCTTAATAATTTTTTGTTTCTGAGTTCTGTTTAGAAATCTGAAAGAAATCAGAAATGCTCTAAAACATCTATTTTTTATAAAAAATATACTGATATGTTTTCCTATGAAACAAGTTATTTAAAAAAGAATTCCGCTTATGCAGCATCTGAGATAAATGCTTTAATTCATTAAATATAAAAATAATTATTAATTTAGTTGATTTTTATAATATCTCTAAATGGCATCATAAGCAAGTTAACAGATGTTGGAGATACTGAAGAAACAAGAAAGATCATTAAATTACATAAATATGCAAAATGATTTTGCTTTAAACTGCAAAATTTATGCAGCTTACGCTGTTTCTGGCTACTTTATTTGTTATCTCCATTATTTATTCTTTATTTATTTCCTCCGTTATTTATTATTTAACCATTGGGATCTCCATTATTTATACTTTGGTGTTTATTTTAGTTTATTAAATAATTAAGAAGTTAAGAATGGTTCTTCCACGTGCTGGTAAGAGAAGTGAGTGCAGTTTAACTCATGAAATAGGTCTAGCCTTTATTTCATTGATTATGCAATAAACTTGTTGCTGATTTATTAAATTTCAGTTTATATTGTGGCTTGGCAACTCTACACATTTTAATAAGACGTAATTACGAGCTTATTTTCAAAAACTAAAATCATATTACTTAATACGAGAATTATTCAAAAGTTTTTCTCTTATTTTAGAGGTTATACGTTAGCTCCTTAATAATAGTAATAGCATAACAGCACACCCTAAAAACATGTAGGAAGAAAACACATGCTAGTATTCGCATACAGAATTAATTTTATATCTGAAGTTCTCTAATTTCTTTCAATCTGATTAATAACTCTCTTATTATTAGCAGTAGTGCTTCGCTAGTGAGCATATAATACACAACTTACAAACACACAAAGGCAAGCAAACTAAATTCTTTCGAGACTTTGTATGGATTTAAACTTTATCTTATCTGAAATTTCAAAAATTGCTTACTCCTTGATAACATCGGGCAATTTTTGAAGTGTGTTAGCTATTTCAGGGTCATATCCGTATAAAATACAATTTGGATACCCATATAAAATATCGTTTGGGATAGAGCAAAGTTTAAAGCTATAAACTCCCTAATGGAAGACTGTAACAGTATATCATCGTTAGGATTCTATTTTAGTGCATCCTTCCAAAATGGTTTTCTTGATTTCTTTTGCATTCTGCCTACACGATTGAAAAAATCTTTCCTCATTGGAAAGTTTTTTTAAAAAATGCGTTTTCTGGAATTCTATAGGTAGAATGGAATATGAAACTGAAATTTACTGCAAAATGTAAAATTATTTGTTTCGTTAAAGTTAGGTTTTGCGTAGAATATGTAAGGTTTTTATAATCTAGTGACTGTATGTAGTGATTAGTGAACTGAATAATATTAGAGCTTGTAAAATGTTTTCATTTACCTAAAATCTGATTTAAACATTTCATTTGGGTTGGTTGGTTAATTGCGTTTGGATTTTCAGGACAAAGGGCCCCTTTCATTTGAGAAACGTTTTTTTAAAGAAACATTTCACTGGGAAAAAAGACCGTTTTAAAAGTCCTTGTATAGTACAATCTTCTAAGTTTTATTAAACTCACTAAGATAGAAACATTTGACGCAGTTACCTTTTTTAGTGTTCGAGGAAACAACATTGAAAATCTCAGTTTCTATCAAAGAGCATTTTTAATTATTTGAAATGTCTACTTGTTTGCAAAACAATAAATTTGAATTTTCGATAAAATAATGAAGATCTATTTTAAAAAATTTCATTTTTGAACCAGATAATTTTCTGCATTTCGTATAAAATATTGGGTCGTTGCATAAGTTCGAAGCGCTTTGCATATCAGTTATGCCTTACCCATCAAATGCAAATGGCACACAATGGTTCAGTTACATTCGATGGGATACGATTTCTATATTGTCGTGAAAATATAGATTTAAGCCGTCTCCGTCAAATCTTTGGGGTCTTCCTGAACGTGAATCATCAGAAAGTCAAATCGCATTCTCCGAAACTGACAGAACCATTCTTCTTGCCATACTTTTGGCAATGGAATTAGTTTCACATACAGCATAAATTGTTTTCGCCGCCCCTGCTGCACTTGATTCTCAGTTAAACTCAAAGAGTAGAAGTTCCGGAAATGTTTAATTTAGTCCATTTGACACTTAGTCTTGTTTCAGCTACAACATAGACAAAATATGCTCAGAATTAGAATGCACTGTGTAGAATGCATGAACAGAAAACTACAAACCAAGAAAATAGGGGGGGTAATGGACAATGAGATCTTGACAGGGTAGTGATGTCAGTCCATCATGGAACGATAGGAATTTATGCATCTAATCAATATTTGAAACAGATACAAGAGTTAAGTTTCAGACATGCACATACATTATGTATGCTCATGTGTGCGTACGTTTTGTTGTAAAAATTAGAAGAAAAGTAAGCCGGAGGAGAATAGAGTCGTATCCCCATATCCGCAGTTCACAACGGAGGGGAAAAAATAGCTTTTTTGAAGTTTCGAAATGTAGGCCGAGTGATGAAAAACATATGGCCACTGAAACAACAGTGAAAATGTGATGCTACTGTTGCACACGCATGCATTTTCCTAACGATGTACATAAATGGAAAGAGTTGAAAATTGTCATCTTTGAAACCTCATATATATATATATATATATATATTCTCAGGTTACTAGTTGCTCCTCAGAATTACGCTTTTCTTATTGATCTTTTACTCATGACGACAACTGTCAGCAAGGGACCACGGGCTATGGTCAAAGCATCTGACTCCTACTCCCCCCCGAATTTATTTTCCCATTGAATTTCTCTCGGTTCTGCTTTGAACATTATTTTAAGTTATTGTATCGCAGTACTTGTAGTCGGAATTTCTTTAAGTTATAATGTCTTTCAACTGTAACAGTAGCAATGCTGTCAGCGGTTACAAACTTAAGCGAAGTCGTTATATCTTATCCATCAATGAAAACGCAAAAAAATTCAACAATTAATTTAAAAACACAGTATATGAAGTGATGTAGTGTACAGTATATTTTATTATTATTTAGGAGTATTGTTAACGTCTTTCTGCACCAAATTTGTTAATTAAACTTCATCGAATTTACGTATGTTATTTGGATATTCTAACCAAAATAACGTTCACTGTTATCCGCGTTTTCAGGTATCCACGATATACCCCGGAAGAAATTGCCCGCGGATTCTATTGTAGGTAGTAATCAGATCAAGGTAGGTACATTCATATGTACATAAATGATATACAGAGAGAGTCACTGACACTTTTAAAGAAAGGAATCAAGTATCGAAATTGTTGAATGATAATTTTTGTTTCGGAAGAGATTCTGATTCAAATAAAGGCGTTGAAATATAAATAATTATGGCGAGAGTTATTCATACAGAGTTGATAAGAAAATGAATTGATTTAGTATAGACGAATAATAACCATTTGTTTTACACAACACTTTTATATCATTATTATAAGCTCTTTTTACTCATGTTACACATTCGAATTTAGATCACGATGAATTCATACATATTTACATTGAGTGACTCTTTCCATAGATGGATTATCCCCATACTGTAAGTCCTTATTTCCAAATGAATTATAATAAATCATAATTATAATGGAAATCACTAATTTCTCTTCAACACTTGCAATATACCAATTTCTTTATACACTCTTTAATTTTGTTATTACTATTAAATTCGCTTTGCATGTAAGTATATATAAGTTGATTCATAATAAAGGCGATAGACTTTGAAATCATATTACGTTTTATTAAATAACTGTTTTACATGGACTTTTCGATACGATTACACTAACAATATAAAGATTATGTAAGGGCTTTAATTGAGCAACAGGTTTACCTACTATGTGTTATTGAAGTTAAGTTAGAATGAATAAGCTGCAAAGAAGACAATTTGCTGAAGCAAGGTAAAATTAGTTAAATTCAAGATGGATATTTTACCAAAATTTTAACTAAAAATTAATATACTACACGTATATGTAAATCGAAGGAAGAGATAGTTTAAGAACGTACAAATCCCAAATCGAAACCTAGAAAGTAACAATGGACTGACTGTGTAACAAATTGTGATTTCGGCAATATTTTAAACAAAGCTTTATGATTTATGATTTAAGATTTAAAAAAACATTTTGTCATCTACGTTTGAATTTATCCTAATGTAAAAAATGAAAAAAAAACTTTATTTCAGAATGAGTAAACGAATAGAAACCATTTGCATTTATTCGTGAACGATTACAAAAAAAATGTACTTACCTGCTGAAATTTCACAGTGGTAAATATGGGTTGGTTTCACCTAGAAATTTGTCCACAAAAGCATCTTCTCACAATCAGATAGTTATAAAGTTCGTTGTCATGATTAATTAATCAAATCCAATATTTCTTAGGAATACAGATGATGAAAAACTCAAAAATACTAAATACAGTCAACACAATCTTTTACTAGGAATTAAATGCAATAATTATTAATGTTCAGCCATCCTACAAATTCGATCTCCGAGGAAATACAAAATGTCTCAAAAGGCTATATAAAGCAATACTGGATTTATTATTAAGTACTTAATTTATTGTTCAGTTATTTAATATGCATTTTTCTGATCTCCACCATGAAAACTTTTCACAGAATAATCGATTTTTAAGTACTTTTGTAAAAAATAGTAGCATTAAAAAGCTAACAAAACTGTCAGACTACTCACCTTTTATGCCTAAATAGTTCTGCAGAAAACGTGTGGGATATACGAGAGATATGAAACATATATACGGGAGGGTACGAAGTCTTGGTTGAAAGTTGAGCTCCTGCTAGATGAAATCTTTGAATCTGTTTAAGCTTATAAAACTTTAAGTCTTTTATAAAGTTTGACTTTATAAGTTTTTTGATATATGAAACTACTTATTTCTGTCTTCAGCTTTCAAAAATGATTTAATTAGACCTTATAACAACATGTACTGAGTTTGGATTTATTCGGTAATCTAAGATATATTATTAAGGTATCTTCTCCCGCCTTTCCGCCTGCCTTCGTGATGTAGCTGGAAGTACACTCGATGCGTATTCGAGAGATCCAGGGTTCAAGTCCCGGCAGGGCACTGCATGATTTTCACGTCTGCTTCTTTATACATAAAAGAAACCTTCGTTCTCTTTCGTAGACTTGCATTTCTCATGAGCTTTGCCATATTCAAATAACCCCAACTAGCCATTTCAAAGTTAATAATTAGGTGCATGAATGCGTCTGTATTTCGTAAATCTCAAGAAATTAACTATAGATTAAAATGTTAAGAAGCAGAATATTCTGGAAAAATTGGGCCTTGATCCCAAAATAAGATTTTTAAAAACTCCCATAATATTGCCAAGTTGGCGAGAAACAGCCAACCATCCTTAGTTCGTACTCATTAAACATTGTACTGTTTATGTCTTCGTATCTGTCTGGCCTGTTTACTCATTTCAAGTCTGTATCCCCGCAGAATTAAAAATAATTAAAAACAAAATCTGAAAGCTTTCAGATTTCATATTACGCCCAAAAGGGCTTTTAACGGTTTTTAACGGTTTGTGTGTTACCTTTATTTATTAAATATCATGCTCTTTGCACTTGAACGACATGAAATTCAATACAACAAAATATAGCAAAATATTTAAAATCAGCTAAACAACATACCTTTAGAATTTCCGATACACAATCTCGCGCGCTGGAGATAAAAATGTCTTTTTCCGTACAGTGTAGCCATTGCTCGCTTTGAAAACGTTGAGAAACAAATTCGAAATTCTGGCTTCCAAGTGCCCCTGTTCGGTTGGAGGACTACGTTATTCAAAATTTGATGGCTGTAGCTACTGTTGTTTTTTCACAATGCGAGAAACATGCATGCATTCATGTAGATTCTTCCTTTACTTTCTTTAAACATAATAAATGGTGGTAACGGTTTGAAAAGGAATCAATGCAGAAAGTGAAATGATGCAAAATGCCGTTTTGAGACAATAGCCCTTTGGGTCTAAGGACCCTCTGGGCTAATAATAATCCAAACAAATACATAAAATTAAAATTATGAGCGGCAAATTAAAAATTAAAATAAACACACTGTAGATGAACAGGAAATTACAATAAAATAGAGTATAGCACAAACAATATATTAATAAAAATAAGTTACATTTTATTTACATTAATTTTAACAAACATTTCACGTTACAAATTTAAACAATGTAAAATTGGCAGACGAATAAACTGAAGAAGAAAAGTTTTCATTAATTTCCAATTCATTTCATCAATCAAAAAGTTTCAATCTTTTCATAACAACACACACATAGAATGAGAGAGAATACTTATCGTCTGAAAGCGCAGCATAGGATGTTTCTGGTGCAGCTGAAATTAATTAATAGCTTTGTCGTTTATAAGAAGTGTTAAGCAAGTGAGTAAAAATAAACCATTTTATTTGACTGCCGGCCTGCTAATGTAATTATGCAGATTGCTGAAGGAGTATCGCTCTTCCTCAGTTCTTTACTTTACTTATTACCATTGTAATTATGTTTGATAAGCCAGACATCTTTTTCACTCATTGTTTCCTAGTTAAGATAATAAGCAAGAAATAAATTTCCTTTCAATCTTATTCCATGCCAGTATTAAGCAAAGTCAGATAAAAGAGATTCATGCATGGTTTTGTAAAGACTTTTAGATTAGTTTCGTAATGAAAGTGGGTACTCTTGGGACAAATGAAATAATTCGCTACGTTCATGAACCATGCATAATAAGCAGACAGTTTCTTAAACCTTGAATAGAATTAATACCCAAACTAATTATGCTAATTAACACATGCTAACGTTTAAAAACGTAGGTAGATTATTTGAAGTTTCTTAAAAATTATCGGCATATGCTTAACAGTTATTCAACATCTATTTCTTGTTTTGGACTTTGATATCCAAGAGCGCGATGTTTCAAAGTGATTGAAATAATTTATTGGGTTTATGATTCATTTATAAAGTAGACAGATTATTTTTTTAATTCGAAATAGAATACATATCGAAACGTATTATCCAATATTTGCATTTAAGGCACATTGTTAGGCTCTTCTTTTTTTCAACTGAGCCTCACCAATTGTTCAACTTCTGCTGATAAATGTCAAATACCACAAGTCGTAGCTAACACTGGGAAATAAATTTCCCAAATTAGGAATATCAAGGAAAGAAATGCGTTTTGGGGAGGTTTTCTATTATTGTCTTCATGAAAGGGAATTCCAGCTAATGAAGTACCTTTGCTTGAAACTGCGTAATTGATTAAGGCAAAGAACATTTAACTCTTATTTCCTAGATCATTGATGGGCTGATAATGAAACAATGACTTTCTGGAGACAGAAAAAACACTAGCAAGTGAGTTCTGTAAATATACCTTTGTGCAGGATGGGCATAGATTATTCAGCTGATGACAAATAAAAATATTTTTATTGTAAAAAAAATGTTTCGGTCGAAACTGTTATGCTATAGTATCTACTGACTCAAAAAATTTTCATTACATGTTATTTTTCTCATCAAGGGATCTGCACATTCCTTGGGTAGACACTATCAGTGTTTCTATCAGGAATTACATGTGATCAAGTTGTAGAGACATTAGGTTATTTAGTAGCAGGAGACATGAAAAATATGCAATTCCTTCGCCGGGAATCGAACCACGGACCTCTGAAATACCGGCTCAGTGTGCTGACCATTACACCACGAAGGTACGCTAAGAATGTGGGAGATATACCTTATATACTCCCCTTTTTAAAGGGCCACTAGGGTTTTAGGGGACCTAGTCGCCAAATCCTGGGTGTGGAGAGTCATCATCCACAACCCTTTTAGTTCGGGCGCCAGTGTAGAGACATTAGGTTATTTAGTAGCAGGAGACATGAAAAATATGCAATTCCTTCGCCGGGAATCGAACCACGGACCTCTGAAATACCGGCTCAGTGTGCTGACGATTACACCACGAAGGCACGCTAAGAATGTGGGAGATATACCTTATAAAGTGAATAATTCTCGGATCATGTGAATGATTCCATATGCGTTATTCTTCGGAGAGAAAACAATTTTCGACAGACCACCATTTTGATTTGCCCTATTTCATACTTCCATCAACTAGAATCATTGCAATTGAATGGGATTTTAACTTTGTGAAGATTCGCTGCACTGGGGAAACGTTGCTGTGAGAAAGGAATTTATGGACTGGTGAAGCTGAAGTGCAAGAAGCTGTGGTATCAGTCAAGTGAAAGTGACCAGCAATGAACTGAAATCATCATTGGACTCATGACTTTATAAATATCCAAGATGCTCATATGAATATTGACGAGGAAAGCAATATACAATGAAATTATGTCAATCAAGCAATGTAAAAACGAAACTTATTTTCGGAAACACATTTTACAGTAAAGTTATTTTGATCTGTCATCCGGCTAATACTTTATGAACCTCCTGTGTTTAAGACAGTCTGAATATTACGACAAAATAACGCGAATAATACGAAGTTAATAAATATTTTCTCAAAAATTATAATAAAATAATTTTTATTCCATAGTCTTGATTTTCCTTTTGCCCTGTTTTGAAAAAAACTCTAATATTTTCCAATTTAATATTATCCAACTCTAATATTCCCAGTTTCCAACTAAAATTGCCAAGATTCATCATTTTCAAGCAAATATTTTTATCATTTAAAAAACAAGTACATTGCTTAAAAATTCAATAAGTAAAATTAAAACTTTACGTTACATTTTTTTAAATAATATTGATCATGAATCCCAAATGATTAAAACTTTACATTCACATTTCTTATTATTTAAATTTAAATTGAACTTTCTATTTTCTTTCTTATTTAAAAATACCCCTCAAAACTTTCAATACCTTTATGTATGTAATAAACTTTTCTTTCCTTCGATGCACTATAAAAAAACGGATTTTAATTGAAACTGTCTGCTGTATGAGGACAGTTTTAATGCTATTAAAGCATTTTCCATTACGATTTAGAACTGATATGGAAATATATTTTACTCTCCAGCTAAATTATCGTTGATAAAACGTTTAAAAATAATGCAAGCTGATTTATCGATTCTTCCTTGAAATGAAAGTTAATTTAAAATTCAGATGATTTAACATGCTGCAGTTGTTTTATTCCAGTGATAATGATATTCTGAAATCATGAATTAAATATTTCTCAAAGCAAGAGACTAGTGGCAACAAAGTATTTAGAAAATCGGTTTTAAACTGCTTCGCAGTTTTGACGTCAGAGACGTCTTAAGCATTTTTTATCTATTTCTTAAATCCCTACTATTAGCTCACATTATCCCTATATCTTGTTCAGATTCTCAATCGTTAATAAAATACTTTTAATTCATCCATTCAAATTCAAATACATTTTTTTAAACTTGTAGTGGATGACACTTGATGTTAATACAGTTTTTTCACATATTATTGTCAATTCCTACTAATTTATTCTTGTTTATCGGAACTAAAGATATGCTGTTTTTATTAAATATATTATAAGACTTACAAATAATAACTGTTTATTAGGAGTCCTCATGTGCTGTAAAAATTTATTTTATGACAACTTATAAATAAAACTTATAAAAGTACATGACTGTGATAAATGAGATTGTAATATTTAAAAAAAATAAGTGGCAACAGTAAGACAGAGTTCTAAAGTTCTTTAATTGTATGGAATTAAAGAATTGTAGTTTTATAGAGTTGGATGAAGCGGATGTAATGTCTCATTATGTAGCGAAAATTCTTCCCATATTTCTACGTTAACGTGATAATAATATATATTTAAAATATAACACTTTAAAATGTCCCTTGCTTCACAAACGGAGAATGCGAAAAGAAACTACACCATAAGTCAAGCGAGGATTAGAGAAAGAAAAACATAAACGCCAAGAAAAGCTTCCTACGAAAACTCTTCGCAGCAGGTAAGTATATGTCGCCTTGAGTCGTGTGGAATCATTAGATGGAATATTAATTAAAGAACTGGACTGCTCGAAACTCACTGGAAAAGTTCCTTGCAATAATGAAGCATTACAGAGAGATGAATAGAATGAGAAATTATAGACCACCATCAGCTGCATAAATTAGAAACGAAAAAATGCTAATAAAAAGTAACTCAAATAAAATTTTTTATTGTTGACCTAAGTAAGAATTGGCTTTAAAAAATTGTTTTTAAGAAATGAAAGATAAGAAATGACACATCATTCTACCTACTAATCATTCTCAATTCCACTGTTTTCTCTTTTCTTGTAACAGTAGGAATAATGTTACCTCAGTTTAACCATATCATGTACTTGGTTATTCGTCTGTTTAATAATACTCTCTCATTATATTAAAATTTTAATAATTTATTATTAATTTAATAAATCATTATTAAATTAGCAGAAATAA
>KK118383.1:119052-134442 GCA_000611955.2 Stegodyphus mimosarum | reverse complement strand
TATTCAGTTTTTTATGAAATATTGAGCTGCAAAAATCTGACGCATTTGCAGAATCGCGCATATTACATACATTCTGAACGTTAATATAATCCTTAGCTATATATCTTTTAAACAGTGTTTCAAATTTTAAAAAAAATGTAGATTACAGATGGATAAAACTAGGAATAAAAAATAATACTATTGTTTTATTGTTTTCGGATTAAGTGGGCATCGTTACCACGATTTGTTCCTTAAAACGATTTTGAACATTTAAGAAAGCATTTAAGCATCTGCGGCATCTTATGTCATAAATCGATATACATATTTACAACTCCATGGATGCTATTTAAATTTTTATGTTTCAAGTGATGAATGTTTACAGTTTTTAGTGGCAACATTGCTTGTAAAAAAAGAAAACGATTTTTAGTTTTGAAAACGTATATAGTCTTGTGGAAAGGGGAAGTGTAAATGCTTACAGATATTACTTAGATGTTTAAATAAAAGGAAAAAAACATTAAAATCAGGTATATTTTATTGACTTCTTGTTACCTTAAGTAAAAGATAAATTAATTTTTATTATCGGCAAAAATGGTATCTGATTAATCGCATGAGAGCCACTCTATGCTTTTAGAAAGTGCTACAGAAAGATTGAAAAAAAAAAAAACCTGTTGCAAAAACAAAGTACATCATCAATGCAGTTCATGCAAAATATATGATACTGGCCGAAGTTTGTGACAACTCGTTTAAGAATATGAGAAACAAAGTTAATGATAAACATCTTGCTCAAAAAACTAGAAGAGTTTGAGAGCGATGATTTGAAAGAATTCATTTATAAATAACCTGTCGAAACTTTGGACGATTTGAAGATATTTTCAGCTTTTTTAAATGTTAATTAAATAAATACATTTAAAAAGTAAGATAGACATAAGGCTACAATATTAGAGGAATAATATTTAAAGTAATAATTTCAAATCACTTTTAACTTCAAGAAATTACAAATGACAGCATTTTTTTAAAAAAAACTGCAAGAATGCAATTTTGCTGTAATATTAGCATGAGAGAAAAAAGTCAAAAAAGAAATCCGATTCCATGAATAATTTATTCAGTTTCCAGAAATAATCAGTAACAATTGAAAAACTTAAAAATCTACATTGTTTAAAAGTAAGTTTAAAAGTAATAACACCAACGGCTTCTCCCATCTTGCTGGATGCAAAAACGTATCATATTACAAATAAGTTACCAAATAAATGGTATGGTAATGTTATCTCAACACAACCACATAATTAAAAAGTAATAGGAAAGATCTGAAATTCGAGGATTTATTCGGCATCTGCAATGAAATTATTCTCGAAATCTTATAGAATATTCAAAGTTTGAGAGGGAAAATTTGCAGAAATTCAAGCCATAGTAAAGTTACTGCCTTGGTAATCGCATAGGCTGTTATGTTTCTCCCTCTAATCTTGGGGACTTAGGGCTACAGAAAATATTGCATCATAATAAGGTGTTAGTGATTATTATCTAGATGGCAGTACATTAGCAGATGCAGACTCAGCAGTGATTTTACTTAACACCTCACTTGATTCTAATGAATGATTAAAATTGTTCTAATGAAAAAAATGATAATGAAAACGTGCTGTCATCAAAAAAATATTAAAAATTTAAGGCACAGTATTGGATCAGCTTTATAACGCTGTTATTGAACCTCACGTGTCTGTCTTCTGCAGGCGACATAAGCAGTCGCCTAAGACACTGAGGCTTAGATTGCGCAAGCTATTTCGACAGCTAAATAAAAGTATATTCTGCTTTAAATTATTCATATGTTTAATCTGTATGAGATGCTATTACATTGATTGTCTAAGGTGTCAAAAACGCTAGAGCCGCGATTGCAAGAACATAACGTAGGTTAAGGTATATTATGTACTTTTGTAATTAAAGTACACAATACACGGAGTTAGAAACGTTCTTCATTGCTTATATTAATGGCATAAACATCAGTCATGTTACGAGTATTTAAACATATGTACATTTTTTCTGAATTCTTCACTTTGCAATAAACAATATACTGGTACAATTTGAAATACCATTAAACATCTGATGCTGTTTGGAACGAAAAAATTCGCAAAATTGGCAATTTGCTAAGTTTAAAGAAGTAAACGGTCGAATATGTCACAATGTTAAGCTAATAATAATAAGATGTAGTAAAATTCTGATAGTACTGTCAGACTCAACTTGACTTCCAAAGAAAGGAAACACTTCTGCCGCTTATTAAATAAAACTATTCAGTTTAGGCCTCAGATCCTAATAAACCGAAAATACTAAACAAATTGAAAAAAATACAGCAGTGCATACTTTATATAAATTAGGATTCTTTAAATCTGGAAACTATATCACGTAAGTTTATTTTGTAAATCTTTTCAGTTTGTTCTCCTATCAGTTCTTTCTCCATTTAAACTCCTTCTAGATGTAATTAGATGAAGAATGGAATAACGGGAAACTACAGGCCGGTTAAGACGTGACTGATTACTTCAGTAAGAGAAATTAGCGGCTGCTTAGTGCAGTGCGTTGTCTATTTCGGCATGTTCTGACACAACGAACTGTTAAATGATTAGACATTAGCTGCTGTGTGTAGCAGTTAACTACCGAGAAATTACCCAGGTTGCTTGAGGTAAGTCTAATTAAGTTTTATTTGGTTTAGTTAGAACGGAGTTACTGTAGAAATCAAACAGACATGCCTCTTCGGGGTATTCGATTTTTGTTGGTATTATGAACAGTTAAGTGAACATGTAAAATATGCTACTGGATTACAATTTGAAGAAATTGTTCTATTACTTTGAAACTGTACATCTCAGGCAGGTATATAAATAAAGCTGGGTTCGGGATGAAAATTGGGTAATAAGTTCAGAAAGGAGTTAAGAAAGAATAAAAAAAAGTTGAGAAATTTACCGTCATAAATAATGTGTGTCATAAGGTATTATATTTATACAAATTTTCAGATAGTTAAAACAACTGCAAAATTTTGTTGTTCAGTTTCCGAATTAGTAAATCACTACTGTAAGGTTTCCTTTAGCTCAACTAATGTGCTACTCAAATTTTTGTTACCTTCCCTGAACTCTTCAACTTCCCGTCGCATTTCCTCGCCAGGATGCAAATTTAAAAGTAAGTGAAGTGAGTATTTAAACGGTTGAATCTCAGAGTATTTTCAGAGCGTGTTTTCGCTAGCCAGCGCAAGTTGCTTTTCTGACCTTGTTGTTACCCTGATACGCCTTTTTGGCCATTTGAATAATCATCCCACCTGTTAGGTTTGTCAAGTCAACCTAGCTTAGCCGTAACTTAAAGTGCTAATCCAGCACTATTTTTTTAGACTTGAATATATCTCTGTTACAAATTCATAGTTTCCACCGCAAGCTGTCGATCCTATTATAAAGCACGAAATACATGCCTTTCTGTTCATAGTTAATATAAATAAAGGGATTTTTTTCGCCCTTCTTCTGTGCTGGTATAATTTCACGTCTGTGCGAGAAGTCGCCAGATTCATTAATAGTACATAGATTAGTTTATGCGGCCAAAACGAGCCAGATCCTACAGTACTTGAAAAAAGAGTAATAAACATGATTATGAAAAAAAAAAAAGAACAAACCCGTCAAAAAGAGAGGTAGAGAGAGACTTATCTATCTAACTATATGCAACACACACACACATGTATTATATGTGTAACTGTTTCAACATAATATGATACACACACACACACACACACACACATGTATTATATGTGTAACTGTTTCAACATAATATGATATACGCATACCAAGACGAACAATATTTACAATGGACCTAGGATCTCATTCCATTCAGAGTATCAGAAATGTTTGGTTTATTTAATTACGGCAAAGTACGAGGACTGTCTACCTAAAGGGATGCATTCGTTGAGTACTTTCTAAGGTAAATGGCTTGCATACTCATTACACGTGAGGAAAACCACGAAAACGACCATGCAAGCCAGCCCGTTCCCGGGATCCGAACTCCGGATGGAACGTGCCAGAAACATATTCAACTTCACAACATATTCAACAAGCACATCTCGCCATCTCTGATCTTATTTGTGTCCTGCTGGAGGTGTAGTATATTGCCGTATTCAGATTTTCTATGAAAAGAAGCAGCATCGATAGTTGAGAAAGTTATCCGTAACAAACATTGTTCAATAAAAGTGCCACATTCTGCATTCGAGAGACTTCCTAAAGGCCATGACGGATTACACACGCAAAGATTTGGCAAGTTTTTCTTTTTAACAGTTGACTGTTCAACTTGGACATTTACCATACCGCCTCTTCGAGAGCTGCTAAATCCTACCATATAGTACATGGAATTAGAAATGTCTTTAACTGAAGATACTAAAGAATATTTTTAATATTCATTACTACCGAAAACTGCAGAAGGTTCCAAATAAAAGTAAACTCCAATCAAATTTCTGTACAAAACTAGTGTTATTAGTTTACATGTAACATACTGCGTTGTAATACGTTAATACTATCACAAGAAGAGAGTGTCCTTGATAGTATCAACAGATATCAAATTAGTTTGCTTTTCGGTTCGGTTTGAGTATACTTTATTTTGGATCTCTTCCATTAAAATATTTTAAGAAGAACATACTGGATTGGAAACAGGTCAGTTTTATTACACTGGTAAGCAATGCAATATTTTATGAAAACTCTTAAGGTACATCTGTTTGCAACTGCTTTCCTTTCTTTACCAGGATACTGTTTGTTCACAAAGGAAAACAGCAACGTGATTTGAAAATTTAAAATCATGGATAAATAAATACTAATGAAATTAACTGTGTTTATAAAAAGAACAAAATGCATAAAATTAAACTTTCACAGACGTAAATGCACAAAATCGTAATTACAAAATCGTGTAGGCACATCATAGAGTGCATCTTCAGATAATTTTCGCCTTTTAGTTTTTTTTTTTTTTTTAATGTATGCCAGAACTGAAACACGAAATATGCAAATGTGCAACAAAAATATTTCTTGAAAATTTCATGATGATCGGTTAAGTAATTAAGGCGTGAAAGCGTAACATTCATTAATTAAGTATTTATTAATTTTTATTTGTTTAATTTAGTTTATTATTTAAAATCCTTCAGGATTTCCTGCTTTTGGCTCTTATTGCACAAACATTTTTCAATCATTAGGAAACATACGTTGCAGTTTTACTAGATTTCGTGGCGATACACTCCGCGTAAATACAAAATATCCGCGTCCTATAGGTATTGAAGAAGGGCAGTATTTACTAAAATTTTACGTGGATTGTGTTTTTAAGATTCACGCGGAGTGGAAACTTATTTAAGGACATCAACGCGACCGCAGCCGCGGGTAAAAGCTAGTTTGATATAAATATAAAAATATAACTGGAAACATGTAAATAAGTACTTTCAAGCAGCAACTTTAATTACGAAACTCAAAATTTGTTTAGGGTTTATTCATATTGTGTTCAATTCAAAAGTCCATTTAGGAACTCTTTATAAGATTTCTGAAAATTATTTGACTATTGTTGTAGCCCTAATATTCATACTGGAAGCACGAATGTTTTACGGAAAATTTTGTTTCAAAGGGGAAAATTTCAGAATTTGTATTCTTGAAAAAATGGATCATTTTCTGATCGTCCTCAAAACTCATAGAGCTATTGAAAAATCTATGCCAAATTGAGTTAGCTTTTTACCTCATTTTAAATAATTGATTAAAATCGAAACCAGTCTTATTGGCGACTTCATCCCTTACTTGGCAATTTTTATAATCTATTTTGAACTTATTGGGCAATTTTTATAATTTATTTTGAACTTATTGGGCAACTTTATCTTTTATTCGAAGTCTTTAATTTAATAAATATATTCTACAATACTTTGATCATATTAACCGAATGATTGATCACAATAAACGATGTATTTTCCATGTTTCCCATATACAAACGGGCAAGACATCGGCAATCCTATAGCAATATCCGAATGATGACATTAACCGCGATTTATTAACCGCGGCATTTACTGTATCAATCATTTGATATCTGACATAAAAGAGGGTGTTCATCCAATTTCGACGTCGTGATCATACGTCGAAATAGCTACTTTTCGACGTGATAAAGCTCGACATCTAGCACGTTATCTCGTAAAATGACAGGATTGCTGCTTTTGAAAAAAATAAACCCGTATTTTCTGAAACCTACTCTTAAAAGTGAAAAGACGTGAGTACTAAAGTATTATCCAGAAATTAAACTGTACAATGCAGAGTGAAAACTATGAAGTCCTTGCAACAAGTACGTCTTATTAGACCAAAACGTACATTGCGTTTTTACCTACCTGTTTATTCACTGGACTTAACTCCAGGTGACCATTTTCTGCTTTCCAAAATAAGAATGCCACTTCAAAAAGAGTTACTTTAATAATGCAAACAACATCCAGAAAGCTGCGACCAATGTTTACATAAGACAGCATTTCTTTGAATGTTTGCCGACAATCATTCTATGAGTTTCGAAATTGTACAATGTATAGATTCTAGACGAAGTTCCTTACATCCATCAAGATTGATACTTTATAACAATAACATTTCTACCTGATATCAGTCTGGTTCTTGAATATTGCCGCATCACGTTAAATGATAAGCATTTTTGAGTGCTTATTATTAGTAGTAATACATATTTTAAAAACAAATTTAATTACACGTTGGCAGTTATTTTGGTAAAATAAGTAACGCATTTTGAAGCAAAAAGCAGGAGATATGAAAAATGAGCAATGCCCACGCCGGGACTCGAACCACGGACCCCTCGAATGCGCGCCGAGCGTGCTGACCACTACACCACGAAGACACGCTAAGAAGGCGGGAAAAATACCTTGTATACTCCCCCTTTTAAAGAGCGACTGGGGATTAAGCCACCCAATCGCCAAATACCGGTGGTCCATCACCTTTTTTAGTTTTCGTTCTCATTTTGTAGATTTATTAGGTTACTTTCGATGTCAGGAAGCTGAAGAAATGAGCAAGGCCCTCGCCGGGATTCGAACCACGGACCTCTCGAAATACGCGCTGAGCGTGCGGACCATTACACCACGAAGGCATGCGAAGAAGGCGGGAGAAATACCTTCTCAGTTAATATTAACTGTTCCACTGAAAATTCTTATTATTGTTAACTCTCTGGTATATTCTATGTTTATGTGTCCAGCGGTGAGATATGTCAACTTCCACTAGCATTCTGTAGTAACTATATCTTCGTGATTCTATACTTTCGCAATTAACCTCTTAATGTACTAAACCAAGTTAACTCGGATACACCTAACTAAATTGTTTCCGCGCACAAATATAAATACGTTCAAGATTTTGTTTTCCACGTAGAGCAGAATATATCCACTACAGTTGAGTTAAAATAAAGAAATGGGTTTAAAAGAGATTAATTACAGTATAGAATAAAAAAAAATTGGAGGAAAACAGATTACTTTCTGAATTTTTATTGATGCATTAAGGACAAGTTAGTGATTACTTACCTGGGTTTAAAGTACACAAAGTACTTAACCTTCGCTTTAGATTATTTTAGACTAACTTTTTAAGGTTCAAGAACAACAAGAGCAGTAACAGGAAAAACACGTGTAAATATGAATGGCACTTTTAATATTTACGTAATGGAAAATTATAATCCGCTGTTTTGTAATATATATATATACAAAGTAACAATTTATTATCATTCTTCACTCTGTTTAAATCAAATTTACTCAAAAAATTACTTTAAATGACGATATTCAAAACCTCACCATCGTCAATGTTTCTTCATTCACAGTAAAGGTTTATCAGTGTTGAGAGGGCTTTTCGTACCATAACATGATATTTATTTTTTAATAGTTAAATTCAGTACTTTGGTTTCGATACTAACTGTATTTTCCAATCCATGCATTCACTCATCAACATTTTTAAATCACTTTAATACCTATGAATTGAATAAATTCCCAAAAGCATGAACATGAAAATCACAGATTTTCATTTAATTAGTGATTCCGACTTCCAGTATACATTTTACAGTAGTTTTCATCCCTTTTGATGTTACTAAAAATAAAAGGGAGATATTTCCTACGTTTTGCTCTAATACGATTGATATATGTATTGAATCCACAAATAACTGCTCTTAGTCTGATACTTTAGAATAGATACTTCACAGCCATTTATGCCTCCGAAACCAAGCCTCATAACCACGGTAACAACTAGGAAAAGGATCGAATAATCTAATTTGCTGAAATCCCTTTCCTCTGTGCACTGATGAAGACACAAGTTACGACTGCAAATGAGGGGGATTGCTATAACCTTGAAGTGCCTATTTTAAACTAACAATAAGGATCCTTAGGAAACTTACAAGCTATTATCAAATAACAAAAATCAATTTCTTTTGAATTAAAATTAATTTATTCATGTTGGGTTTTCATTCGACTATCATTCTAATAACATACCTTACAATAACGTATATAGCATCATTCAGTGTTTTATTCAACATTTATTTATTGGATCGCATTAAAATTTCTTACACAATATTGCGTAATTTCCGGTATTTTGTCTACCACTTCCTTCAACTTACCGAAGTGTGCCAAATGAACATTACACTTATTTAGCATTTTACGAGCAAACTTGATACTCTTTAATATACAGTATTTCCATTACTCAAATACTTTTAGTGGATTGTAAAATTCCATTGCTCTTCTTCAAAGAAATAAATCTCCATTAAATGTTTGGCAATATATATATATATATATCCAACTGAGTTTTTTTAAAAAAGAATTTCTGAATTTTTAAGGAAATACAAGTGTTTAGTTATTTGTTAAAGGGGTTTCAAGGCTGCATTAATTTTCAAATAGAAATCCAAAAGGATCCATCCAATCTTCAAGAAAAAAAATATTTTAAGTTTCCCAAACTTCCTTGGATTCAGACTGGGGCTACAGAAGATTGGATAAAACGAATAAAAATTTTGGGTAGCATCTGTTTTAAATACATATTCAGAGAAAATAAATATGTGTCTGAAAATATTTGTCGTCAGTGGTTGGAAAACGCGTAAAGGAGATTACTTTGGGGTTATCACATATCCGATTAGATACGCTTGAACTATTCGGAATGTTAAGCGAACGCTATGAATTTTTTTGCATATATTACCATTGATGGCGAACTAATAACATTGAAAGAAACGAGCGATGAAATGGCTGCAGATAACTCAGCTTTTACTTTTCACTAGAAAATGCCCATAACATAATTTCAGTGGTATATTCAGTGGTTAAAATTTACGAAGTTTCAATAAACCTCTCACCGTTTAAACAATCAGTTCTTAACTTTAATTTTCTTTATCGCTATTGTTTGATTTTCCCTATTCCACCCGTCCATCTACGGACTCGTATGGTTATATTGTAGAAAAAACTAGTTATGAAACACTGCGGGTATTAAGCTGAATTAAGAATCATTTCAAGTTCCTGGGTATAGGATTAAAAATAAATAAATAAATAAATAAGGGAATGCTGATTTCTCTTGTTGTTTAATTTCTGTAATTTTATATCAGTGATGTCACTGTAATTATTAGCATATTCAAAAATCACCTTTATTCATAAGCATTGTAATGTGCATTTATACTGCATTAATGACAGCATTCAAAAAGTATTATTTTTACGATTTTACACACCTTTTAAATTTTTATTTTCGCTCATAAATTTTAGCTCTGTTCAGGTAGGAATGACAGGTTTTATAAACGCAAAATTAACACTTTTGGATTAAAACCAACTTTAGCCTAGTCTTTAAATTTTGCATTACATTACTTTAAGTTACAAAGACATTGATAAATTAAGTGAAACTTGTTCTGTCATCCGTTATCAATTATTAGGCAGGTTAAGATCTTCAATTTATTTTTCAAATTTTAGAAGTTGATTGCACATCAGGGCAAAAAAAACTGAGAGATATAAATAAAATTTATGCTCTTCTTAATAGTATTTCTTTTTAATCCTACAACTATTTGATGCATTATAAAATGCATCTAAATGTGATAATTTTTATATCTCTTTACTGCTTTTTTAGTTTATAAAAGAAATTTTTGTATACTAATTATTTTGTAATTATAACTATTCTATAACAAAGTAAATATATTTTAATGCTATGTATTTATTTTGTAACAGAATGGTCATTTTCCCGTTATCTAGCATTTTTTTCAAACATGACATATACAGACTTTCTAATTTTAAAAAGAATAAATACGTTTGAAACCTTTTAAAAAACCTGAAAGTTTTCATCACAATAACAATATTTCTGTGTTACGAATATAAAATTATCTCCCCCGCATTGCTGTTAAACACTCAAACTATTTTCTCCTTTAATATTCAAATATTTGGAAATTTTGATTATACCCAACGACTTTGACATCCTGTTTGTGGCAACACACAGCTTTTCTTGAATCCCCGAAACCAAGTAGCAATTTCCGGAAGAAAACGTGGGCAGTCTTCAATTACCGTGTTTCTATATTCAAAGCTCCTTGCATTGCATTTTAATTAATGCTGAAGTGAAATAAATGTAGAAAGGAAGATTGTCGAAGGGAAGAAGAAAAAATGACTATGGTGAGCGTAACCGAGGAGAAAAATTCTTCAAATGTAATTTCTCGAGAAAATTGATTAAGAGGAACAAAACTTTTAGAAGGTAAAAAATACCACATTTCTAGCTAAATGAATATCTTTATACCTTTCTTTTTTATCTTGATTTGAAAGAATGAAATGCGAAAGAAACACTTCCATGAAAGTAATACAGAGGAGTAGTACGAACATATTTATCGTAAGCATTTGAGATAGAATTGGGTGTTGCACTTTATTTTCAGCGTAACTGATAAAGAAACAAAGATTTTTTTTTAAGTTTATTGTTTTTCAACCAGTGTCCGACCCAACTCCCGATCATAATAAACGGATTGACTGCAACGAGCTAGGAGATACGAATACGAGTTAGATTTCCTCAGAAAATCTTCCATAAAGGCTTTTCTTTAGGCAACCAATCAATTAGGTAATCAATCAACTAATCCAGTAGTGCTGTGATACCTTGCTGTGCCACTAAATGCTATGAAATGTTTCCTTAAATATTCGAACGTCAGTACATTTTATAATGTTCAGAACTCAATATTTCTTTTTTCCCGAACGGAGGGCAATATTTTCTCTCTTTTCGACACCAGCCACTCCTAAGGCCGCAAATGGTAAGGTAAAGGTAAAAATAATCAAGAGGGAAGCTAAGAGGATTTGGTTTGATTTATTGGCAAAGTATGCGAGGGCTATCTGCCTAAAGGGAGGAATGCCTTCGTGCAAAACTTTCTAAGGGAAACTGACTCGTATATGCGTTACATATAAGGAAAACTACGAGAACACCCATTCAGCCAGCAATGGTAAGGTAAAGGTATAAAGTATGGGGGGCACCAGCGATGTAGCATAGGTCAACTGGTAATGCCTTTCCATACTAACTCTTTAAGGGACTACAAGTTTTATAAGAATTTAAATAGAATGGAACTTTCCAAAAGGTCTAGAGTTTGCCTATTATGGTACATCGTGCAGTCTCACATTACGCCCCGCATCCAGTATTTATTAAAAATATTGATGTAGGGCATAAGTAGATTACAAAATAGTCGGAATACAATTTGAGGTTCACAAAATAAATTGAACATATGATTTGGTGCAACAAAAATAGGAGATAAACATAATGAGCTAATTATAATTAGTACTGGCAACACAATATCAAAATGAATTATAATAATAATACTAAAGAGGTGGGTGTCCATGGGTTATTTCAGATATAAAGGTATATTGCAGTTTATAAAGCAAATGGTAGCCATTTTACTGTAAACACACCTAATAGGCGGCCACCGTTTCCTCCTATGAAGGGACGGACATTTACAACCATGCGTTCTCCGGGATTCGAAACCGGGCCCTTCAGTATCGCAGTCGGCTGCCCTAACCATTGTACCATCTGGGCTGGAGAAAGACGGAACCCTTTCCTCCTATGAAGGGACGGACATTTACAACCATGCGTTCTCCGGGATTCGAAACCGGGCCCTTCAGTATCGCAGTCGGCTGCCCTAACCATTGTACCATCTGGGCTGGAGAAAGACGGAACCCTTTAGGATTTTTTCTGAATCAGTACCATCGCGTGACAATACCTGTTTCACCATACGATTCTGGTTTTTCATATGCTTATTCCTGTTTTTCACTATTCTGTGCTTTATTAATACATATATCCTTTATTAATATATAGGTCTGTATTAATACATATTCTGTCCTTTATTAATATATAGGGCCGCGCAGAGTATAGTGGCCGCTGTACAGTGGTTAGGTAAGCCGACTGTACTGAAGGGCGCGGGTTCGAATCCCTAAGAAGGCATGGCTGTAATTGTCCGTGCCGTGATAAGAGGTCACGGTGGCCCACCTGTTAAACGCTTCCACAATAAAATGGCTACCACTTCTGTCCTTAGCAGTGGCCAAGTTTAAGTCGATTAAATGCTCGCTAATAGAAAAAAATTAATATGTAGGTCCATGTATTAATATGCGCATCATGAAGACATAAAAGCATTGATATTTTTTTTTCTGTTACAACCCACCAAGGCCTATTGAGAATAATACTACAACACTTAGAACTTAAGTGAACTTAAAGCGAACGTAAAGCGAAATGATTTGGGAAATTCGGAAGATGTTTAGTACGGCAAAACTCGGCAAATTGACCATTATATATTCAACTTCAGCTTAACAGCCAATAATCATCTTCGGTGTCCGACAGAGGAATATTGGCCACAGTATAATATTAATTTGTTAGCAGACAAACTCATTCGAAGTGTAAAAACTAAAAGAAAACTAAATAAAATTATCAACTAATTGTGTGGCATACTATGTCTCACTTAACAGATGCGAAGGTTAATTTAATAGACAGCTCTAGAGAGAGCTCTAAGATATATCAGCCTAATGCAGGACTTGTGATTGTGATTTTTGTATCATCATTATTATGAACTTACGTATCCTCGACTTATGTGTTATAAAAACATATAATGGACTTATGTATCATGATTATTCTGGGCTTATGGATCATAATTATAATGATGGATTTTTGAACATGGGTTTTTATGCTATGTAATTATACATATAGATGCATGATAGAAAACACACATATGTAATACCAAATGTAACTGTAAATATTTTCGAAATTGAGATATATGCCGTATGGTCCGCTAAACCTTCTCTTAGAAGGGTCTAGCTAGTGCCAGACAGTATCTACCAGGATGACTATAAACACTGAAAGACTTTTGTAGGAAAAGTCTGGTTAGTGGTCATCCTTGGTAGTTTCAAAGTCCTAGAACACTGGTAGTTCGTCTTTGTTATAGTTCTTAGCGGAATGCTACATGAATGTTTCACAGTTTACCCCATGAGTGATGTAAATACCAGTCGATTTCTTTTTGAAAGTTTTACATCTAGTTTTCTACCTGTTAGCTTGCGAGCCCACCACCGGCTAAGGGGTAAAGTCGCCGAACACCAGCAATTCCGAACTGGGCTCGATTCCAGTCGAGCGGGCTGGCTAAATGGGTGTTCTCGTGGTTTTCCTTATATGTAACGTATATACGAGTCAGTTTCTCTTAGAAAGTTTTCCACGAAGGCATTCCTCCCCTTAGGCAGATAGCCCTCGCATGCTTTGCCATAACTCAATAAATCAAACCAAATCCTCTTAGCTTCCCTCTTGATTATTTTTGGTCTCATTCAGAAATTCATCTTTCCTGGTATACCTTTCGGACAAAATTTTGCTGAGCTAATATTTTCTGAGAAAAATGAACTGTTGGTTACTTTTAAGATACTATACTCTGGAAACAAAATTTCTAAATATCTCAGCAATTTTATCTTTGTTTTTCTAAGTCAAGTAACGTATAAGTTGCCTTAAAAATAACTGCACAATGACCGCGTAGGCTGTTATGTTAAAGGGAAGTCGACAGAGACTCTTTTAGACTAGTATGAATAAACGTCAAGAGTCCTTATGTATCCTTATGTAATGTATCCGAAAATTGTTTAAATAAGTGTTATCCTGAAGGTTCTAGATATTTCAGAAAGTTATCAAATTCGGAAACATTCTGCTAAATGTCTTCAACTTGTCAAATTTATAAAATTACATATATTCAGTTCTAACAGAGTTAATAGAAACGTACATTCTTTTGAACTGCCAGTACAACAAAGTAACTACATACAATAAACCCGAAACGACAATATGTAAATATTTATACATTCATAATAATACAGAAACACTATATATATGAAGGAATTGATAAAAAGTTAAACAATCGGCTGAGTAATAAATCAGAGCAATATACAAATATAGTTTGATCATATTTTGAGTTATTAGGAATACCTTTCAGAGTTGGCAACAAGAATTAAAAGCAGAGGTTTTCTGTTAGTTTCTTGTATGCCGTATGCGTATTTGGTGTGCTTTCTCGTTCATTAAAATGTCTTTCTAAATTAAGAAGCCCCATATATTTAACTTCTGCCGCCCACATAGACTCTCTCTCTAAATATGCGTAAGATATAAAAAATACGATAGCTGAAAATTAACTATTCTAGATTTGGTGCTCTCCCAAATTCGAGGTCTTTCCATGTTATATAACATTGCTTAAAAAATGAAGCTAAAACCCAAAATTAACCAATTATAGCTTGTCTCTACAATTGCAGCTAACGTGCCTAGAAATAAAGATGGTAATTAGCTGAATTTGGTTTCGTGTCAACATCTACTTCCAGTCTTAGCCGCTCTGCCATCACGACTACGCATTAAATTATCATATATATATATATATATATATATATATGGTATTTGCGTATTATAATATTTGAGTATTATGTAAGTGTATATATATATGATAAAAAGCAGAAAAAGAAGTAGCAACATAGTTAGGCATAGAATACTGAAATGCTGATCCACAATGAATAAGAAATATGGTAATCGAGGTAATTTTGATTCCACTTTTATTTAAATTCATATTTATAGCCATAGTTCCCTTGGCACTCTAATCGTGACTATTTTCAGAACATTTACATTTTTTAATAGATTTTCGACAGAAACAGAGCACAGCGAAATTAAGTTTAAGTACCAACAAAGTTACAAGCCTTTTAGCCAATAACCTTTCAAGTGCCTTTTAGCCAATATGTCAGCTCAACAAATGAAGGTTGGTTTCGGTTTACGTTGGAAAAGTTTCAGTTCTCAGAGGAGTTTAGGTTCCGAAATAACTACGTCATCAGCGTTACGCAAGCTCTGTCATAGATTAAATCTAGAAATGACGCAGTCCAGAAATGTTATTATTATTTTTAGAATAAAGAGGAAACAACGAAATTAAAAATGAGGAATTAAGAGGTTTATATAG